>OY734942.1:28289932-28801621 GCA_963457585.1 Spergularia bocconei | reverse complement strand
CCCCAACCACCCCAACCTTCTTATTACACCTCCCACACCTATTCTTCGGCTTCCCTTCCGCCACCGCAACCGCCGCTTCCGCTTTCATTTCCTCTTCCGCCACCGCAACAACAGATTTAGATTTCCCCTTGTCGGAAACAACCAAAGTCACCGGCGACGGAGACGGCGGCGGCATAAGTGACTTTTCCACGGCGGCTTTCGCAGTCTCCGCTTGATTCTCCTCCCTCAGGTGGTCCCGGTAACATTTCGAGCACATGTTTGATGTCGCTGCCGTACCGAAGAAGCCACAGCCTTTGGCGCAGAGGATCGGCATCTCCGCCTGCTGGAAACTTGTTCCGTCGTTCATCTGGTTGTCCGCCATCGAATCGAATCTGTTCACCGTCGGATTAAATTAAATTAAATCGAATTCTTAGGGTTAGGGTTTCGGTAAATTGAATTGGGGATTTTTTCTATTTTTTTGTGGGGGGTTGGTTTGAGGAGAGAGAAACAAGAGAGAGGTGGGGGATTATAATGGGGGAAAATGATGATGACTTGTTAACACGGTTTTATAATGGAGTAGGTTTGATTTGATTAGTCAAAAGAAGATTGTAGTACACGCTGTTAAATTATCCTCATGTGAAATGACGGTTTTACCCTTGGACTGTTTCTAGATTGTTGTGTTATACTTATACCCCAACCCGTGTATGGTGGACTTTCATGATACGTTGGTTTTTATAAAGTAGTCGTCCATGATTGTGATGTATGAGAGGCGGTATCAGGGGTATTTTCGTCCATTTTTAATTATATAGTAATACTAACCTTTCTTGAAAAGGAAGAAAAATGGTAGACGTAAGGGGGTATGTATAATGTATAATATAATGTATTGGAAGAGGATAATATGAATTTTGTTTTTTTTTTTTAAAATATTTTTTAATGGTTTTTTGGTCCCCAACCCTGAGAAAACGCCAAAGTTTGCAACCCCTATAATTTTGGTTTCTACCTAATTGTTTGTTACTACTAAGCTTTTTTTTAATAGTTTTGGGAGTATTATGGGTGATTTTGTGGCTAATTATGAAGTTATTTGTTAGGATTATTATTGTGTTTTGACAAATGGGAAAAATACACCTAAAAAAATATGCTTAGCCTAAAAGAAAAGGAAAGATTTCGTTTTCAAATGATGGACTAATCAATGACATCAGGGTGACTAGGTGAGAGTCTATGCAAGTTCAAAGAACCATGAAGGAAAAAGATAGCAACTCTTTTAAAGAAAAAGAGAGATGTGTACAAGATGTCAAGACATAATAAAAGTATAATACTAATTACTAACACATGTAAGGTAGCAAATATTAACCATAGTAAAGAAAATCATCATCAACATACACAAGTACTAGCTAGTCTAAACAAGACGGGTCTAAACGAGACGGTTGATAATGCCTGACTCATGCAAGATGTGTTACAGACCCGCGTAAGAACTAGTTTAAACTAGACAGACAATGATGCCACGGCCCATGAACTGCGTCATGGGCCTGTACCTAGCGCAATCCATGTAATAGACCCTCAACAATGGACAAAATCTTTATTCTTATCCTCAAAAATCAAAATCTTTCCCCGGTTTTTTTTTCTAAAATTTGAGCTCCCAACCACGTAAAGAACTCGTTACTTGAACCCAAATTAAATCTCCATAAAAACTTTATTGATTTTCAAGCCCTCTATATATAAATTGTTAATCGTAAAGTTCTCACATTTTTTTGGCAACCCTAATTATCGAAACGAACTTGCGGTAACTTCGATCATTCAATATAAAGAACCCAAAAAAAAAACTTAGATACGGAGTACCTTCCCATTGCATGTAATTAGAATCAATATCTGCTCCTTTCAAGAGATCCTCTGCTCTTCTCCAATATCCTCTATTGGTTCTGTCACTTTTACGTGATGGTTTGATTTTTCTATCTTTGACGTGACGAGATCTTGGACGATTAGTCAATGAATTAATTGGCGTTGATTAAGAAACATAGATCGATCAATACAAGAGTTTTTATATATAGTGACATTATATAGGAGTTTGTATTTGATTTAGTGTAATAATAATAATAAGATTTGGAAAGGGAATAAGATAAGATACATATGTTATGGAAGGTTCTAGATCCTTCCACAAACATAATATGGAAAACTTTAAAATAAACCTAGGCTTTAATTTAGGATGATAATAAAATGGCCGAATTTTGACGGGTTTTAAAAATTCCCGCGAAATTGGTAAATGATCTTATCAAGTTGTTTTATTTTATACTCATTTTTCAACTTTCGTTCTCGTGAATGTTTATCGGTTAAAATTCTCGTTAAGTAAAAGTAAGTTAGTAGTCTCCTATAACTAGTTGGATTGGACTTCCTATTTTGAGTGGGCTTAGAAATTGAGTCATATAAATATGGGACTTAGGTCTTTCGTAATATTACAACCAAACTTGTTGGTCCATATTAAAAGTTTCTGGCAATAATATTTCATCAAGAAAATATGAGCTCGTCGAGATTATGTGTAATAATCTTACTGTATTTTAATGTCATGTTAACATGGAATTTACTATCCCAGAACAATGACTGTCAAAAACTTACCCCAGTTGCTTTTTCTGGAAAGTTTCACCCTGGGTTAAACACTGGGGATTTACTGTTGTTATGCCATACTAAAGATGACTACTCTTACAGAGCTGGAGAGTCCGTAGTTGTTAGTGCCCCCAAGAGTAATGGTGAAGCTTCTCCGTTTCTTCGTCGCGTTAATGGTATGGAGGAACTGCTAGGGAGAGAATTTGTCCTCACGGACGCCGGTGACTGCAACAACAATAATGATCAATGTGAAGCAGAGGGGTTGATCAAGTATCACGGCGAATGGTGGATACCAAGGGAAAATGTCATGGGAAGAGTTGTAGGGTCTGTACCCTACGCAGGTTTGGCCACCCTTGTAGTTAAGGAGTACTTCAAGATTATGAAGTGGTTGTTCGTTACTGTGTTAGCTTAGTGTTAGATGGCCATGTTAGCACGCACATCGTTTTCTTTTGATCTTTTACCGTGTTTTAGATATGTAATCATCAAGTTTAGTTCGAATTTGATCAGTGGACGAGTCACAAACATTAGTTATATTCTTCTCTTTGTTGTATATGTAGAGTTATTTATTGTCTCGCACATACGTCGGTCCATGGGGTGTGAGCGAATTGAACATCTGCAAGTATTGGACCTCAACCAAATAGATCCAAGTAAATCTCTTTTGTAGCTAGAGCTAGGCAATGCGCCGGCTCACACCATGCGTCCATGCCCGACTTAGCATTGGTGCGACCGATGGACCAAATTGGTTCGGCCGAGATAGGCACAACACATGCACGACTCAGTTCGTCAATGGATCATGTCGGTTCAAGTACAATACTAACACTCTTTAACAACATTGCTATCAAGTATACACCATATATTTCAACTATGAAAACAAAGTGGACGACCACCTTAGAACATCAAATGTTGGGTATCCAAACATAAGAGAGGATATATATTTCACTAGTAGTGTATACAATTATATGAGGCACAAAACTTTAGGGCATACAGCTGATCAAGTTTACCACTCATGATGTATATGTTGAACACCCAATTTTCTTGAAGGCTATAATACATTTCCTCATAATTCAAGAACTGCCATGATGAATCATGAGTATGTATGTGATTATCAATTTACCATCATAATACTTGATTCCCCATCATGAAGGTGGGTGATTGGGATTTCTACTATTGGGATACATGGAGTAATCAATTACATGGACAACACCAACATATGATTTTCATTTTATTTTTATTCGATAACCTGGAAACTATAATAGATCGACAAGTTGCTTCGAGATGTCAGCCTTAATCATGAATTTTCGAATGTATAAATTTTACACCCCTAATCCGTAATTTTGGGGTATGTGGCGTTAAGGGTTTCACCAACCAAGTTCCCACAAAACCACACAAACATTGAACATTTCATAGTTTTGCCAATTTATCATGATTAAGCTTCATGTGATATTGGCACTATATAAATATGTCAATTTCTAGGTGGTACGAATCTAGGAAGAGCATCCAATCCATTATAGATTACTTGAAGGCAGGGTAGACTACTTAAACAAATTGAGAGTGAAAAACCTCATTGCTTAGTTGACTACTACTATTGTATGTTGCACCACATATGATTCTTGCAACTAGTCGTATTTGGATTTGATTGTTTCTGATCCTGGGAAGGATATTATTGGGCAAGATTTCCTTTTCTTTTTTTGGACATTAGCAAAATGGTATACACCAAGATAAGAGAGTTTTTACATAACGGAACTCGGTAAATCTCGACCTCGAAATCAGAGTAATGGTCAGAATGAAGTCTCAACCTAGTGACCAAAACAAGCATATTGGAATATTAATCGATTGTGTACTTTTTTGTAGGTCTTAATTTCGAATCCACCTCTCGCCGTTGTATAAGAACATAGGCGTCATTAGAGAAGTGCAAAACACTTAAACACTCAAGTGCACACGGTTTATAAAAGTGAGTTACCTGCCCCCAAAATGGAGTTTGACTTTTGTATTTCTTGTGTTCAAACCTGATTATGACGAGCCAAGGGTTCACATAATTAGTAATAATGGCCCATTAAGCCCTTAATCTCACGTGAAATCGTACAAGTAATTTCTAGCCTAACTATAACCTGCATGGACCCTAAGACATTTATCATGCTTAAGTACCCTACTCACAAATACTAAAGTAATCCTATCCTTGTTGAAAATACTTTTCCAGTTTTCCCAGTAGTCCGTTTCTAGAGTTACACTGCTACAAGATTTTGGTTTGTTTAGCTCTACACAAAGCACCTATTGCAAGAAATTCACAAAGGAAACGGTTGTCTATCGCCCCTCGTACACAAACGAATTGGGTCGAGTTCACTTTGATTATATAACTGGCTCCGATTAACCATCTGATACACTAACATCGAAATTTGATTTGACTGTATTAACATTTGCGCATCAAGCTGAATACCGATACCAGTCCCCCATATAATGGCATAATGCTATAACTCCAACTCAAACTTCCTACATTGGTCCCAGAAAAGCAAAGTGAACCTACAAGGCTTAGTAATCATCACATGGTGTATTTACTATAGAAAGATGGGGAATGAATTATGAATGCATCACATGGTATTTACCTTGTTGTAGTATATATACTCTATAAATGGTTATATACCTACTCAGAACGCGTATGTTTAGGGGGCTGGTTCTTCTAAGTTTGCTTGTAAAACATAGCTTATTGTGTTTGTATATGATTGGGTATCATGGTATCTAGGTAGGAAAACTATTGAAAATCAAGAAAATCAAAACCAAGAACAAGCTCATGAAGATGTTAAAAATTATCAGACAATTGAATTTCTAAAACTTGACCTAATGTACAAGTACATAAGGACTCCTAATTGCAAGTTCATGTAGCAAAAAGATTTAAAAAAACGTTACTTTTAGAAACTGTTAGAAATCCGAAAAAAAAAATTACATGGGAAAGTATTGGTCGGTCATAGGGGGTAAGAATTTCGAATATTCTAGACGTAAAATAAGATATTTTCTCGAAGTTATTTACTCCGCCGTGAGAAGACAGGGTGAAATGAAGAGATGTAAAAAGAATATGCATGCTGGCAGGAGGGAAGCTGGAGTAATAAGGGATTCCCATCTTCTTAGGCTTTTCCCTCTTTGGGTGCCAAGCCAAAGATGGGATTGCCAAACTTTGTAATCATGAGTCTACCAGCCATCATTACCATAGAAGAAGAAAGACAACCTAGCCCACCATTTCACCAATTAGATACACACACCAACATCCATAATACCTTCTATTTAAAGGACTTCACCTTCCCCCAACTTCCTCCTCAAGCTACTTCATATCCCATCTCACCATACACCTTACCTTAACCATCATCACCCACAACAATAATCTCATCTAATCTCCTCTTCTCATAACATCACATTACACTACATATTTCTTTACCTAGAAAAAAAATTGTAACTTTCTTAAGAAAAATGTGTTGTGCAAAAGATTGGATACATTCTCCTTCAACATCAACTCCTAGCAATGGCCAACAAAAGCAACATCCTTCAAGAAGATACAAAGTTCGAGTTCGTTATCTTGTCATAAGGTAAATGATCCCTACTGTCATCTCTTACACTCTGTAATACGAGTATGTAGGCTGAAAAGTCTAAAACTTACATTTGATCTTGTGTAGCAGGAGAAGGTTTGAAGGAACAAAGACAGAGGACATTGAGTTGAAGAACCTGAAGTTGTACCTGGAGAACAGAAGTATTCTAGAGGAGAATGAGAAGTTACGTCAAAAGGCGATTCACCTTAGTCGAGAGAATCAAGCTCTTCTTTCGGAATATCAGAAGAAAACCCGCCTTAGCGCGTAATGACCAGCAGGGTAGAAGCAGGAAAGCAGCATCAGCAGCAGGAGCAGGGAACTCTAAGCTAATATAGTCACCGTTAAAGAATATAGCATTAAAGGGTTAATTAATAACCAATCAGATAATTTTTTCATCAAACATCTTATATGATCCTTGTAACAATGATCAGATAAGATCTTCATTATTGTCCTAGTCAAGGTAATCCCAAGGTGTAAATTCCTAGTCTCTAGTATCAAAAAGGAGCTGAATAAAAAAAACCTCTGTTTTTCCCTTTGTTTAAAAATGTTAGATATTCCATAGCAGCCAAAGTGTACTGTTACAGAAAAGTGCATCATACTACAACAGCATGCAAGTGCCTAATTAGAGCTATACAAAGTGCTCAGTTGGACCATATAATTGACATATTAAGTAGATGATATAAGCACCAATGGCAATATAGACTACCATAATTAGTATCCTTAGACTTAGTTTAATGGTATACACGTCGATAATGTCGGCCTAATAAGCAAGCTCTGTCCTATCCTTGACTCCCTGAGCAAAATAAAATGTCTTCTATACCAATTTTTGAGTTTTAGGAAGAAAAAAAAAATTATATCCCTTACCAGAGGGGGTTATTCGCACTACTATTGTGACTTCTTCTACTCCTCATGTGGGAGAAATACCGGGTTTTGCACGCTCACAAGAGATAGTGCCCGAAGCCACAAGTCGAGTGCCATCTTAAGAAACTCAAGGTATAGAGGTTAACACTTTTTAACCATCGCACAATGATGAGAACAACTAGCTCGACACCACCATCATACATTCAAACGGTAGAGGGGTGATAGACACAAGACTATGCTGTGTATATCCACGCAAACCTACCTTCGTATGATACCATACGTTCACAAATCATGACTGAATTCCACTCTGTAAAAAGAACATCTTTTTACTGCCAGTAATAAAGACCCAATGAGCCAGTTTTTCATAGACCCTACAACACTGCAACCAGCCAACCAGTGGCTGATCGCTGATGTAAATTGTCATAACTTCGTATTCATTTAGTACTTCAGGTATCCATGAAAGACTGACTGTTCTAAGTCCTACTGCCTACTGTTTCATAGGGCCTTTTGCCAAAATAACCATTTAATTAAAACTATTCTCTATAATAGCCATACACTAATACTAATGGCAAGAATGACAATCTTAGAGATAAACTTGCCAAACCAACCCATGGAAACCGGTTCAACAACCAATTTTTATTATTATTGAACCAATATAGGCCAAACCAACAACTTCATTCTTCCAGACCAACATCATCATATGCATGCCGGAATGCATCCCAGTATACTTCAGGCCAGTATGCAAAATAATCAAGCATATTATTTTTTTCAATTCATAAATTTCACAATCAAATTTGTCTATCAAAAATAGAGTTGTCGTTGTTAAATCAAGAACATACAATCAGTCTCCCACCAAATTCTAATTTTGGAGATACAAAATTTCATGACGGAAAGAAAAAAAATCATTTCGCGAATTCACTATAGCCACGAGTAAGAGGTACCTGCCAATAAGCCATAAGATACACTCAGCAAGATGACCTCTAAGTTTCTTAATTATCATACATTAGTCTTGATGATTCTGATGAACAACGAATCTAAGGAAAAAGGGGTTTTGGTTAAAAAAAATTTAGGGGAAAAAGGGGTTTTGGTTTGGTGGTATACTTTAAAACCGGACCAAATGATTTCTCCATTTCTTTTGGGTTCAAATTCATTCATTTTCCTAAAATTTGGTCATTTTGGATAATATTATTGTGGTATGGTTATTATGGGGAATAGTTTCAATTGAATGGCTACTTTGGCAAAAGGCCCTGTTTCATAGGGACAAAATGGAAAGCATCAAAACAAAAGGACAAAAAGGGTCCCCTGCACTGTCCTATTTCCTCTTTTGTGTGTGATTACGTGCATTACCATATGCATCTCAATAGAAATAAAACTCGTACTCCCTCTAATTCTTTCAACTTCTACGTTCTATTTGAATTATTTATCAAATCTAAAACCAAACATGAACAATTCGACGGTACAAAGGCAACAAAACATGATTACTCGCAATACTATGTCTGAAAATATCCTCACTTGGGCTAATTCTAAAGGGAAATGTTTAAAGCGTTAAAACGACGAAACAGGTTTTAAGATGTTCATAATTCAGAAAAGAAGACGAAAGTATCAAAAGGTTATGTTGTTCAAATATATGACTTCACATAATTATTATTATCAAAACAAAAAGAAAATAAAGTTATATGTTCTCAAGTAACTTTGAATTTGAGCTAAAGGCAAGTAAGAGAAATAATTATTCTGGCTAGGTATCTAAGAAACTTGTGAACCAAAATTATGACACCTTGAGGAAAAAAAGGAGAGATACACATACACACACAAGTTCCCTGTGATAATTTTCATTTTCATCTTTTTTCCCAGAGAGCAACTTCTTTGTCATCTTTAATTAACTATTGAATCTTGAAACTTTTTGTCAAAATGCTACAGTAGAAACTTCACAGTCCAATACTCACCTTTCTTTGCCCACCTTTTCATAGTCTAGTATGGAGCATCTTGTCAAATTGCAATCATGACATAACCTTTTGAACAAATTAAAATATTGCCATAACTCTTTATACTCCGTAATTAAACAAGAACGACTATTCTCGCACTTCTAATTCGTTGTAACTTGTAAGTGTTTTATTCAATTGACGTCAGCTCTCGTAACAGCAACAATAAAGTCTTCATCCCAAAATAATATAGTTCGGTGAACATGAATTGTGGTATGGAGTTGTCAATTTCTTTTTTAACGCAAAAGCACATCGCAATCTTTCAATATTCATTGACAGTTTGACACTCCTAAAAACTAAATGAAAACACAGATCTAAACTCTAAACTGGTCGAAGTTCAATACAGAAACACAAGACAGCTTATCAGTCAAAGCAATCATAGCAGTAAATTTCTATCAGCAATTGACGTAGAATAACATTGAACTAAACAAAGAACACATAAAACCAAGGAAAACAATTAGTCTACGTACGCGGCAAAATAATCATGAACCCACAAACCTTTTAGAAAAATATATGTTAATGCAACTATACTTCGACGTAAACATCCATTTCCCATTGGATGGTCCAACCAATTTCTAACCTTCAGTGCATAATCTCTAAATTTAAGCTAGCTTGTATCTCTGTGATGTGAAGACTAAAAGACTTAAAAGCAGAGGGTAAGTCCTTAACCGTTCCTCGCCACCACTCTTTCGCTAGGGCGACCCTGCTTCCCACGGTGAAAGGGGTAAGTACAAACCATTAGGCCATCCCAGACTCTCAAATGTGTACGTCTAGGAGTCTACTATACGATATTTAGAATTACTCAACACAGTATCTTCAATAGTTTAATGCCCGCTTTACTGTAATGCCTTCCAAGTCTCAGATTAGTTAGACATATAATCAATCACCCCACCAGTTGCTATATGAGTCCAAATCGTAATTATACCTCTTTAAGTTATCAAAATCAACACAATAATATCCAAGAAAATTTGACTAAGTACTCCTTGTTTGTCCTAATTCTAATTGAATAAGTGTGCTTCATTAACAGCCAAATGAAGGTATAACATTGAGAAAGACAGGTCAAGAAACTGGAGCTACACACTTATGCAACAAGTTAAAACATAACGCTCACGTAAGAAAGACCCAATTCCTGCACCACCAACTCTCACAGGACCATGGTTTATGACTACTAGAATGACTAGCTTTTTCCTCAAAAACAAATGCAGAACATCAATATCAGATCATTATCTCTTTGACTCCTCATCCATTCCCAAGTCACACCAGCCTAAAGGAGCAAGAAAGCGTGCAAACTGCGTTTTAAAACGCACTTCATCTGCCCACCCCCAAACGGGTCATAGAAGTTATAGGAATTGGCTGGAGATGCTAACAAATTTCAAACATCTTATAGGTACAGTCTCAATCTACACAATGTGGTTTCTGCCCACAAGAGATGCAAGGCTGAAGGTATAGTGAACCGAGAAATTGACAAGGTCCATAACCACCCTCATTCGAGTATTCGAGATAGGTTGGCTAGTGAGTTAAATGAGTTGGCCTAGTAATCCGAAACATTGGCATACATACTAAAACTTGCTGTTAAGGGAAAACACTGAAATTCAGCCAAGATAATGTGAATGGAGTTAATTAGATCCATAAGAATGTCAGTGAGATACAAGATCTATCTTCTAGACATGTATACTAACATAGAAGAAAAGCACAAGCATTGCCTTCCTCCAATTCGCATATAAATACAAGTATACAACAGATGGACAGATCAAGAGTTATAATTTGTTTTACAATATGAACAAGTTTAACAGATAAGAGCAATCAAACCTTAACTGAATTGTCTTTGAGAGAGGGCATTTGGATGTTGATTGTTGTCAAGTATGTATAGCCTTATTATTGACGTCAAGTACATAGCCTTCAAACATTCTCTGACTGATTCTGAGACTTGTATATCCGGAATGCAGCAATGCATAATGTGCCATTACCGAAAAAGGTCAAAGCAGCTTGTAGTACCACCAGTGCCTACAAATAATTCAGCTTTCAGGAGTCAGCTTGCATACTACAGGCTGCGTAACTGAGAGAGTGCAGCAGCTGCCAGCAAGTCAAATCCCTAACTTGATACTAGAAGAATAGGTCTCACAATCAACAATTTTTTTACCTCAAGAGTCTCGGCGTTGTAAAAGAAATGCCATGTGCACGCACACATTGCTCCACCAAGTAAAGGTACCTGAACCAACATCACATTGCAGGATTTGAATCAGTAATTTATTTGCAGCTATCATGTTCATATTAAGGATGCATCACAAAGAACTCTAGTTCTAAAAGAGTAAAGTAAAACTAAGCAGGTTACACAAACTTTATGATATTTGTTCAGGAAAAAGCTTACAGAAGAAGACTCAGAAAACATTCTACAGTTAAATGTTCAATTGATCAAACACTAAGACATGGGTCAGAGGCTCAGTGCTCAAAGCAGATAAATTGTGTTCTGAAGTGACTAAGCTGACTCCATCCGACAACAAAGCTCGTAACACCTCATGATTATCATCCCAATTCAAATGCAAGAAAAATTGTTGATGGCAAGCACATAACTCAAAGTCTAGGAACAGGGCCACGGCCAACGTTGACATATCACATATACTCCTGCTTGGGGAAATCACCTAAATCCCAAAAGGAAATGGACATTTTTTTAGGGAAACATACTAGTATACTACATTTAACATCTAAGTGGCACATGCCAGCCACAGAAACTCAGAAAGAGAAGGGAATTCCTCATTTACGGCTTTGACATGCTTCTATGTTCTGCCTTGGCAGCCCTGCCCCTGTCTAAGAGAGAGCAGCAACTTCAATAATATAAATTGCTGAGTTCATTGCTAGGTCTAAATTTCCATACACGAAACTTCTATCTTGGTTGTATCATACGAAGTAATTCACTAATCTTTTACAGTTTACTGTCTGAACTCTCAAACTTTCAGTATCAAGTCTCAGTTCAATCTTTCGACTATAGGTCATCGCAGATAACTCATACCTTTTCCCTCAGTTCATTGCACACAATGTTGGACCCCTTGTAATTACAAAACTCTAGTTAAAGGCTTAAAGCATGACTGCAAATGATGGCTTGTCGGTTTCAGGGATCGGAGTATAGCTCAAGAATCAATGTTATCAATTCTACTGATCAAAAACTTTGTTCCACCAAGATGCATCGTTCAATCAACATATACTAATTGCCACCGGGATGACGGGAATCCAAGCAACACACACAGACACACACAGGTACATAAAGCCATAGTAAAGATTATTGCCGAATGTGGCATACTAGTTGTTCTTACAACAAGTAGCATTGGTTTATTTCATGTAATAATCCACAGGCTACAAAAGCTTCCCGTTTACGCCACCACAAAAGATAGACAGTCCACCAGCAGTCTAGCAACATTATTAATTTGTTCTATTAAAACAAGCAAGATAAGATAAACTCACCATGCCCCATGTGAGACCTTTCCAAGATTCATTGCCAGGTCTCTGACCATATTGCCACACCAACACCATTGCTATTATCCTTAACAACAAAGCATACAACCCCACAAAT
This sequence comes from Spergularia bocconei, assembly GCA_963457585.1. NCBI lineage: Eukaryota > Viridiplantae > Streptophyta > Magnoliopsida > Caryophyllales > Caryophyllaceae > Spergularia > Spergularia bocconei. The sequence goes on along the minus strand of OY734942.1, from coordinate 28,789,070 downwards.
CAACATTACATACTAATAAAAAATAATTCAAGTTCGCTAACAATAATAACAACCAAGTCTTATTCCCAAAATTGAGTTCGGTTAACATGAATTGTCATGTGTAACCGTCTTAACTTTTTATGACAACCGTTAATACACAAACAAGTAAAAAAACATATCTCACCATTCAACGACGCTGGACACGTGGACAGCCCAAGTGGGCAGGGAGAGGGCATTAGCAGGTTCGGTGAGCTCCAACATCAATGGAGATTGTTCAGCTATGGCGGGACCCACCAAAGCTAGACCAACACCAGCGCTCAACAAAGTAGCCACCCATTTATTATTGCTTCGAAACGCTGCGTTTTGAGTTCGGCGGGAGCAGGAAATTGCGGGTATACGGAGCGGCGTCGGGCCGGATGGAGGAGATAGAAAACGGGTTGTTCTGGGTGAGTTTGATGTCGGGATTTGGGTCAGTAGTAGTGACGGTTTTAGAGATGAAGTAAGTGATAACATTGTTACTATTTTGGTGAGATATTGTAACATAAGCAGTGTTTATATCATTGGCGAATTACTCGTAACAACGACCAGAGCACATAAAAGACATGACCGATTTTGACTCAAAATAACACAACATAGTTATGTGACTAAGTCGATAGTGCTACACTAGGCATTCCTTGTAGCACATACGGTAACTTTTAGACGTGGTGCTTGATTCATACTGCCCACGGATGTTTGATTGGTGTTCGACTTCACAATAAAGTGACGATAATTCATTTTCCCCAAGTATCGCACTTCTCTGGGTATGATTTCCAAAGCACCTTGTGCATATAAGATTCAATGAGCCATGGTAAGGAGCAAGTCATTGCTGCAGCTATTGCTCTAGGTTTTACAATATTAACTGGCTCGCGACTCAGTTTGAAGTTTCTTAAACATCACTCCAAAGCGGGAAGGAGAACCACAAGAAAGGGAAGCTTCTACGTCTAACCTCAATTCTGTACAAGTTTGTGAAAGTGTCTGGATCGCGTAATATCAACAGGCCACATAAATCACAAGCCGAGAACAGCTGAAGGGGCAAGTACTTTGATCTTGTCTGTTGTTTACTACTTCGAGATGTCAGCACCACTAAGACATAGCCTGTGGTGACACTTCTTTGCCAAACTGTTGTTCTTTCTTCTTAGACCAGAGCATAACCAGCGAGAACCCCATCAAGGACATGATTACAGTCTACAAAACAATGCGACTGTCAGTACAGGTTCTGAGGTATTCACGTCAGTACAGATTCTCGTGTTTAAGATTGAAAGTTGTTTCAATGCATCGGATCTTTTGCACTCAGTTCCTACTTCTTAGATATCATCAGCGTCTACTATTAGCCGGACATTGAACTAAAATGAACAAGGAAAATGCATGATGCATGAAGTATCAGATCCGATATGAATGGGCGTGACAGATTGATAATTTTCAACTACTGGTGTGGAGGGAGGGCAGACTTACAGAAACTGCGGGAGGAACTCCTACAACTGGATCTTCAAAAAACTTATTTGCAAGCGCCAGGGCTAGAAGACTGCTCTGCATGCCTGCATGATGGTACGACAAGTTTGACAAGTTTAAGAAAGTTTTGACATATAACAAGAAAGAAAAGCAATCATTAGTAAAAGGCTGACACAGAACGTAATCTAAAACCTGTCTCATAGGATATAGTTCTTTGAAGCGCTTTCACGTCAGGTGCCTTAGGAAATGCCAAGCCGGACATCACATAACCAGCAACAAAAGCAGAAAGGTGGAATGTGATTATAAGCAGAAGAACGACTAATCCAAAGGGGGACAACACAGCATTTATATTGATGGCAAGTGGTGCACCAACACAGAGTGACGTCACAAAAACTGACAGCGGAGGCAGAAAGGGCCGTATTGCCTTGCTGACCCCAGGAAGCAACCTGCACCGACATGGGAATGTTATGGACTCCACCAAACTATAATCTAGGGTGGGGGCTGTTAGAGAACTAATAAGGCAGGCATGATTCACCTATTAAGAAGCAGCCCCGTGACAATAGGCGCCACTACAATCTGTGTGATACTAGCCATCATTCCCTTTACATCAACAGGTAACCTCTTTCCAATAAGCAGCAGTGACAGCAGAGGTGTCACAAATGTTGCTGAGGCTGTAGACAATGATGTCATAACAATGCTTAAAGGGGCCATTTGTGGATCTGTTAAGAAGGTTGCATAATTTGACAGTTGCGCACCACTGACACAAGATGTCAGCATAATTCCAGCACCTGCAAGAACCGTAAAAAACTTTACTAGGTTTATCAGTATAAGTTTATAACACTCAATTGAGTTAAGACAGGCTGGTAGTTACCAACAGGAGACGGGAGACCGAAAAATGTAACAGCAATCGTGCCAAAAAGAAACCCCAGCAGAGGCTTGATAACAAATTGTCCAACATAACCAATCAAAATGGCAGTTGGTCTTTTAAATGCTTCAACAAAATTTTTTTCATTTGAATTCAATCCAACAGCAAACATCAAAAATCCCAGTGCTGGGGCATAGTACCTGGAGTCAAGCACCAGGACAGTCATTAAGGCATGAAAAGAACTAGATCAAACTTCATTCACAGATCAATAAGTTAAATAGCTCATTCAACTGTTTCATGACTTCATCATGTTCGAGAACTGCTAGATGGAACGGAAAATGAACATGTACAAAAGTAAGCTACAATGCAAATCACCGTCAATGACATTGAGCACAGAACATCCAGCAACCTGTTGGTAAACCATGTGAAAGAAGGGGGATAAATAAGAGCCAGGAGAGTGCTTGCAAGTACAATATGTGGCAGAAAGGAGTTTGCTTTGCTCAGGATATCAGTAAAATGCGGTTTACTCTCGGCCACCTGAAAAATCATGAAAAATACCAGCTATCAGCTGTTGATCACCTACTCTAAATGCATCAATCAATAACCTATCCCCGCAAATCTTGTTTGACATTCATTACGACTCATTGATCATATGGCATTACCAATATATAGCTTAAAATCAATGCAATCCACTGAATCCATCATGATACTAGAGTCACATTCAACCCTGAAGTTCACCTCGACAAGATTGTACATTGTACACTAAAACTATGAGTCTTGACTTTAAAGAAACTATTTCCGAAAAGAAAAAAAAAAACAAATGGGGTGTTTAAACATGAACGGATGGAGTACATGCAACTCGTCTCCAAAGGATTCACTCACATTTCCGATATCTATCAATTTTTTTCACTCCAATTCATTCTAGTCATCCAAAGTCCAGCCAATTAAACTTCCCTACCCCCTTCCCTTTCTCACTACTCTTTTTCCGCAACTAAAACAAATCCGAAAATAATAGATTGTCCAATTATACACCCCTAATTGCTCAAATCATAATAGAAACCAGCTCGAACCATCGAATTAGAGAGGAAAAACAATTATGTACACACAACTTCATGATCTTTCCATCTTCTTTTACAAGATAACTCCATCAATAATCATCCTACCTACCTTAAAATTAATCCAGATATATCGTTACAACGAAATAATTGGACATTGCGAAATTATTGGATTATTCCAGCCAAATCAAACACAGCAATTCTACACTAGATTATATCATTAGAAAGCAAAACATTCGTAATCATTAATCAACGACTAATCATTGAGTGAATCTCATACAAGTATTAAAAATTACGCTACATTAAAGTCTAGCAGTTCAAGTAAGAATATATTCAAATAATAATTTAATAAAAAAGGGGGAAAAAAATAAACCTCTGGAATAACAATAGAATCAGAAGAATTATCACATTTAACCACCACGTTACGGAACCTCCTCCCACCTACCAAACAACATTATACAAGTAACATTTCGTTAAAAACTTCACGAGTTATCGTCGTGAATTATTAAACTTTACCAACTAAGTTAACTGATACGGGACAAGTATTACAAAATGTTACGAGTAGTTAAAAAAAGGGAGAGTAAAATTACAATGGAGGATCGGGAGGCGTTGAATTGAGAACCCTTGTATTTTCGAACGTTGACCTGCACGTATAAACGAGGTATTGGCTAATAGAACATTTGTCACGTTTTTTTTAATTATTGGTTTTATATAACGATTTAATTGCTAACCACGTATAGTAGATGACATTGTCGAATTTTAAAGACATGAATGTCGGAGCGAGAGAGATGAGTACCTGAGAGTGAGAGAGCGGGGGGACATTTGACGGGGAGGTTAGGAAAAGGAGGAGAGTCAACGGTTGGTGGTGGAGTTCTCGGAAGTGAAAAATGACGGCGTAGGTGTTGCTGACTCGTCGGCGATGAAAGCATTGTGTGTTTCCTCGTCTGATATAAACTTTTTTTTTTTGGTGTGAGAAGACTGAGAACTGGGAAGTGACAAGCTGACAACAAATGTATAAAGTGAAAGTGTCCAAAAAGTGCCGAAGTCAGCAGTTGGGTACTTGGGTGGGATAAGGCGAGAGAGAGGGCAACTTTTTACTGCGGTTCCAAAAGGTTGACTTCTTTTTTTACAAAAAAAAAACAAAAAAAGGTCTTCTTAAAAAAAAAAATTTGAGAAATATTAGGGAAAACGGAAGGCGGCGATATTACGAGATAAAAAGTTATGGGCTCCGTTTGATATCAAAAAAACTGCTCAACAACAATCGGACAAGTGGGGAATGTTGGGGTGAACCATAAAAGTTTGGGTAGAGCCGGATCAACGAGAATATATGTTTCGAATGAATTCAACGAGAAACTGAGAAACGTTTCGAATGAATTCCGCTGAGTATGTTTCTCCTCATGAAACTAGTTTCATGGCCCCGACCGACCGACTTGAATCTCTAACAACAAATTTGATACTCTGTATGAATAAGGAAAAAGTTGAAAACCAATAAATATGCTACTTTCAAAAGTTACTACTAAATTTTACAAACGGCTTGAATGTATTACTAGAAACAAGGATTTGATAATCAGATTCAATCAAATTCAAAGATTACCCAAATCTCATGTTTGAGGATTTGGATGAAATTATGTCCAGTTTAAATCAAATATTCACTTGACACCTCAATGGCTCAATACTCGTCATTTTGAAGTTTTGTGTTCTCTCTCCTCGCAAACCTCTCACATGGACGTATAGTGGCCATGGGCCTCATGATATACTATTCGTTAACTCTATCCAATAGGAGGAATAGTACTGTACCACCGGGTGGTACTTAGTATCGGTAAACTTTTAGCCGTGTACGAATAATCCATTTTACATATGGTATGATACTATGATGGTGTAATTGTGTAAACTTGGTCTAAATGAAAAAAAAAGCCACACCAAATGAACTTGATGAAAAAACTAACAAAAGCTGAAGAAATTGCTAGTTGTGTCCTAAATGTTTGACCAACAAATGTCAAGTGAATAATAAATTAATTATTCACTGTAATACGAGAATGCAACATGCCAATATCAGAGGGTGAAGTGGTGAACTATTCCGAAATTTCTTATCATAGTTTGCTTTATTATTTTAAAGCGATGATATTGAAATTAAGTACCACCCGATGGTATCTTATCACCGCCCATCAAATAGACAAATATAGTTTTTGTTGTTTGGCATAATGGAAGAATTAATTGTATATTTGTGTGGATGTCAACAATGAGAAGAATAATTCATAATCCAATTGGACAATTATGTGGCTCAGCAATCAGGAGAAGGTCGGACACGAGTGTTAAGTTGATGACTAATGAGTCAACTCAACCCAATCTCAGCTCATAACTCACACCTCCCCGTCTCGCGCGTGCTGCACTACTAGTGCGTAGTGCGTACACTCTATTGCAAACGATGTCTAAATCTTGCCGTCCAAGCGACGGTTCGGCCAAAATTACTCAACTCAACTTTAAGGTGAAGACCGAAAGCTACATACTCTCAATGGGTCCCAGTGGTTGGCATACATTTGTACACCTGTTGCATTTCCCCATTCGCGTGCCACGCGGCAAAGGCTGGAAATAATGATAAACCACTCGATAATAGGTGAAATTTTCCATCGTCGAAACCTCGAGTAGAGAGAGTAACTCTTGCGATGGAATATTTAAATAGTTCCTAAAGTCATGAAAGGCAAAATGACATAAAGCACGATTAGGACATGGATTATTCTACTCGATTTAGCTTCCTAACAAGTCGGGTGACTCGGGTCGATTTAGCAATAAGGCTTCCTATATGTGTATTGTGCTCCATCGTTTAGACAAAGAAACAAAAACTCAGGATATTTTTACTTCACAAACACAACTAGACAAGTTGGTAATGGCGTTTCTCAGATTGAGACTCAAGTACTTCTTTTAGGAATAATGCATGTATGAGCTATACCGCATATACGCCCATTTCCACGAGTTTTGCAAATAAAAATCTATATCCTCTGGCTTGATAGTTACATTTCCCCTGAAAACAACATATCAATATCAAAATTGGAATATTTTATGTAAATTGTATTAACCATTTATGTTTTTCTTTTGTCAAAATTTCTTCTAATTACTGATCCTTCTTTTTTATTTACTCCACGATCTTGAAAAACCAACTTTACTCCACAGTGAGGAGATTAACATACTTGATACTTGAATACTATCCAAATTGAAATCCTCCCATCCTACACGAAAACGAAAAACCCAAACCATTAGCTGCTCACCGAAGTACTATACTATTGAATTTTTGACAAACAATGAAATATGCCCTTTAAAACTAAAAGCTTTTGATATCGTGTTAAGTGTAACATTATTCATGGTTCTACTTTGAAAACTATATGCTGGATTATTAAGATTATCGCAACGGTGTACGTAGAGGCCAGGAAAGTAGACAATATTGGAACGATCTCAAACAACCAAAGTTATTCCGATTTGGAATCCTCTTATCCCACACGAAAACGAAAAATCCGAACCATTAGCTACTAACGAGTACTACTCCGTCCCAAATATTACATGAGAAGTTTAATTTGGGACGGAGTGGTACTATTTAAGTAAACAAACTATTGAAACTTTGTCAAACAAAGAAATATGGCCGTTAAAACTAAAAGCTTTAACTTTACGCTTTAGAAACCGTGTTAACTCTGTTAAGTGTAACGTTAACGCTATTGCCGCAACAACAACTAAACAGTAATAGTAATTTCGATAAATTCCTAAATTTTGCCACAACAAATTCCAAAGAAGGAAGGAAGAGTCCCCTTCCACCTGCCACTCTCTCTCCTCCTCTTTTCTCTCTTATTTCTTTTCATCATCATCTAACGGTTGCTTCTTCCACAATTTTCTCCCTCCTCTCGTTTTAGGGTTCCCCAATTTCTCATCACCAACTCCAACAAACTCAATCAAATCAAATTTAAATCAATTGGAAAATTAAATTAAATTAAATTAAATTAAATCGTCGGATTATTTTTTTTATTGCTCAAGTGGAAACCGAACTGACCGGAATATCACCGGCAACCGCGGCGATGAAATTTGTCGGCGGCAATGTCACCGCCGACGACGACGTCACCACCGCTGTGCCGGAACTCACCCTAAGAATCGCCGATAAAGGCGGCGATTACCTCTTGTACGACGACGACGGCGGCGGCGGCGGAGGAGCGCCGTCGTCATCGTCGTCGTCGTCATCGGACGGTTGTTTAATCGACATGTCGGCGGAACCAGCGACACCGAGGGTTATACGGTGTCGTTTCTTCTGTAAATGGATTAAATTATTTTTATTGTTCGCCTTCTTAGGTGGTCTTGCTTTTGTCTCCGTCGAATGGCTTGGCCCTCTTTTAATGGATAAGGTTTTCCTCCTTTATTTTATTATTATTATTATTATATTAAATTGATTGATTGGTTGTTATTACTTATTACCGCGTTATTGTTGTGATCTTGATGATTGTATGTCTATGACTCGATTTCGCGGGAGCGCGTTTGAGACACTGGGGTAATGTTGTTGTTGTCGTATCGACGGTTTAATGTGTTACCTATTTTGTATGTAGGTAGCTGATTTTCTTTTGTTTTTTTGACTAACTTTTTGTTCGTAATTAACCTTATGTTTAAGTGGTCTAATTTGTGTTAGTATCTTGAATTTAGATTAGTTTTCGCTTTGGGAATATTCGGTTTTCGGGTTTGTAGCTGCACAATCGGGGATTTTTCTGATATTGTCTTAGAATTAAGGCTGCATTGTGTATATCTGAAGTTTCTGATCCCCTTGTTGTGCCAAGGCGCGACTGCGCGAGGCTCTGTGGTAGTTCTTGAGTTACTGATTTTTTTGCTTATGATTGTGTCCGCTAGTAGAGTTGGAAAGTGGGTGATTCTAGGAAGAGGTATTGAGTTAGCCAAGAAAGGAAATAAAGGCAGTTAATCTTTGAGGATGGAAGGCTGATTAATGTGTGTGTGGGTTGGGAGGAGGGGAGGGGGGGGTATGGTCGTAGGGGCGACAGTTTAATTGATGAGTCGGGTGTGGGAGCTGGCTGGATTTATCGAACTGCTGAAGTGCTGAGTATAGTAATATCGTTGATAAGGTGTAGGATTCTTAAGAGTAGGCAAGGTGAAGGGTAGTGTGTGCTATTACAATACTTTAGGCGAAAGGGGGAGGAAATTCCAGGAGGAATGAGAACTCAGTCTTGCTTGCATCCGGTTGTTTGTTATATGATTCTTCCTTTTTCATGGACCGCTAGTTTCTTAATTGTAAATGCAAAATGCTGCAAGCACCAGGTTGATTTTTTTTTTTGTCTGTAATCCATTATACTCTTTCACGGTGTTGTAGTCATGCACTCATGCCCATAGAAATAGGCCAGTGTAGCGGCATGGTCCAGACTCCAGAACAAGCCTTTGCTGATATGAGCCTATGAGGCCTTTGTGTATTACTTGCAAGAATTGCTTTATTTGATCGCTTTCATATCACCCCAAGTCTCCAACCCATGTTCTATAAGTTACTACAACGACTTTTTGGTGAAAACTGTAACCAAGTGCCCCTTTACTACAACGACTATTTTGTATAACTTTCTGTTTGAATATTGCTGCAATTTTGGCATGCTGTTCGTAGTTTCCTTGTAAGGCTTTACTTGTAGTAGCACTACCAGCATGGTTTGCTCATTGAGTATTGTTCTATTTCTATCTGCATTTACTGCTTGAATTGAGCTGTTACTTTCTTGTTCTGATGAAGATTTTTTCTACTCACCAGGGGATAACACCTATTATAAGATGGGAGACATCAACATTTAGCGATCCTGTGCTAGCATTGATACTCTTTACCACTGTGGCTCTATTTCCTACCATTCTCATACCATCAACACCATCTATGTGGGTGGCTGGGATGACTTTCGGTTATGTTTATGGCTTTTTACTGATCATGTCAGCTGTCGTTATTGGTGTATCTGTGCCGTACCTCATTGGTTCCCTCTTTCACCATAAAATCCAAGTGAGTAATGTCTCATTTGCTGATCATTCTTTCATGACATTTCGGGCACATTATGTGCTTTCCTGTTGTTTTACTTAACTGTGTCTCACACTTAAACAGGGGTGGTTAGAACGGTATCCGAAGAAAGCTTCTCTCATCAAATTAGCTGGCGAGGGAGAAGCATTTGATCAATTCCGTTCCGTGGCTTTGATAAGGATATCTCCTTTCCCCTACATCATTTACAATTATTGTGCTGTTGCAACGGGCGTGAAGTATGGACCTTATATCTTGGGCTCAATATTGGGAATGGTGCCTGATGTATTGGTTGCAATATACACGTAAGTTCCCCCCAGACCTCTCGCCTTTTTTTTTATTTTTTTTTACATTTGGAAGTTGCACAGTTATCCTATTCCTTCGTCTTCCAGTTTGGTATTATGGTTTTATCTGGTAATCTTAGCTCCGAATTTATTTTCTTACCCATTTGGTTACTGAAGATTAGCAAGATAGTCTTGTTAATGATTGTAAAGGTTGTCAAAATTGTTAGCAGTGTAGCTTTGGTCACGAGTTCTAAGTTTTAGACTCTTTTCATTAAGATATGGAAAGATCAGCTAGCAATTGCCACACTGTCAAGGAAGCAACAAAGTTTTGAGCACCAGCACAAAAAAATATGGCCTTCTGGGTTTTGGACTTGTGGCTTCTTTTGAAAAATAAAACACTAAATTGCCTTTTTGAATGAATATCCAATTTCATAGAATGAACAAATTGTTTTTGGCTAGTATTATGCTCAAACAAGGAAACCTTTGTGAGCTCAAACTGTAGGCACCTGTAGCAGAGTTTTTCACAGTTGAGGGTAGAGTGTGGCTTCATATGAGAAGAGAAGACTAAGTGTGCGATGTTGTGGAACCCCTATTTAACTTCAAAGATCTATTCAACTTTAAAGATCTCTGGTGTGCAATTAAAGGTTGTCATACTGTGTGAACGATATTAATAGGGTATGCTGGCCGTGTCGAGCAATAGACCCAGCCAAACGCTTGACAATGTAGTGGAGTTCAGGTAGGTTGTGGGGGATACTATTGAGTGTATTTAAAATGTTTGAGATCTAGTCGTCATTGGGTAACAGACTAAGATGAACAAGTCCAGTAGTCCAGTTTTCTGGCAGTGCTTAATACCTTTCTATTAGTAGTTAAGACCTAGGAGTGAGTTTATGGCCGATGGGCACCCCAATATAGGTTGGCTTACTTACAGGATGCAGCATCTTCTGTGCACTGAGCTAGAGGTCAGCGGCCTGTTATTACTCTGGCTTCTCGATGGGTTTGAAATGGTTGGATAGTCTGTGCTAGCATTGTGAAAATGGGAAGGGAAAAAGTAGACGAGTGACATTCTCAGCAGTTGGCTGTTGCTATAAAAAGGTTGTTTTGAAACTCATAATATTTTCTGTCCGAAAATTTGGGCTGGATGGTGTGGACCGTGTGGTATATCTAGCACAGTAGCACTTTTTTTAGACTGCTACTGACAATCTGAAAATCATAATCTATCAACCCATAACATTGGTGCTCTTATTTATTACGGAGTAATTACTAAACAGCTGTACTAGACTTGTTACTTCTAGTTAAGCTTTGTTATTGTAATACTGAAGCTCCAATGCCTAAGCACATCTAATCTGTGTAGAAGCATAAACCTATTTTTCCAATGTTACTCTTACACAACTTTTCGGAAAACTTGACGCAATTTTTACCTTGCTTGTTCCAAGTATGTATGGTTGTGCTAGTATGTAATCAATTGATGGATGAATGCTTTTGCAGAGGCATATTAATGAAGACATTGGCTGATGCATCGGACCAGCACCATTCTCTATCAGTGCAAGAGATCATCCTTAATGTTGTTGGGTTTGCTGCAACTGTGGCTACTACAATAATCTGTACCATCTATGCAAAGAGACGGCTCAGGACAATGCCAATTGATGATGAACCTCTGCTGCAATAAATTGTCTAGTCCTGGTTAGATTTGGGAGGTACCATCTTAACATCTACCAAGCCAATCACAGGTTGAGACTTGAGAGTTGTGCATTATCATTCGAGATTGTATATTTGGTAGAGCTTTGATTCTGGAGAAAATATACAAAGGGGTATATACATCAGAAAAACTGTAGATGACAATCAACCAACTTTCCTCTGGGGTGTGAACGTCCATCTTCTTAGCTTCACGAGCTGTCTATGATTCTCTTCTCCCCGTGCTTCCTTACAGAACTTGTGTACATAATAGCACATCCCTGCTCCGGAGGTGCATCGGGTTGAAATGGGTAGAAAGGAGACTGATAGGCACCAATGGGTGATTCTATTTTGGCCTGTATCTATATTTATCGTGCTTTGTAAACGAAATTCTGTTCTGCAATTGCAGCATCTGATGGCAAGTGTGCATGATTTCGAGCCTCTGTTCTCTTTGGTTTTCGTTTATGTTCTCTAATTTGATTAGGCATTCGTTTTGGTAGATGGTGTCCGATATTCCAGATCCTTCGGAGTCGAGACTTCCTAATTTCTTTTCAGCAGTACTTGTGCTGGAGTTGATTTTGTTACTCTCCGTTTTCTTATTCGACTTTGGAATGATTCTTTCATCATGTGCAGTAACACTTTTCGACAGGGGTTGGAGGAACATGCCATTAAGGCGTGGAGGTAATAGTTGTTGCATAACTCGGTTGGGCCATGTCCATCCTTGTGTTCATACATTCCATAGCGAGGTAAAATTGATTTAAACGGTCTCTTATGGAATCGTCTCATCTTATGGAATCGTCTCATCATAACATCCACTTAGACGATTGACGACAACAAACCTATTGTTAGAGATTACATCGGAAACACTAATTAAGCTTGTTCCACTATAATCTTGTAGCAACAGTGGAAATGGAACTACGTGATTTGAGAGTGGACTTCCACATTTTATATTTAGTCTATTAGTAGTATTTAATACTTAAATGATCATTATCATTGATGTCTTAATCAAATAGTGAAATTTTTAAAGTATTGTTTATGTTGGCTTCTAAAGTTATATATTCTCCCGTTATGCCTTCTTTTAAAATTCTTGTAAGACCCCAACAGAAAACAAACGTTTTTATTTGACTTCTCTGTATGAGTGGAGTTATGAGCTATCCGAGTCAAAGACAACGCAACGGGCACTCAACTTTTTGGCTACGGCTAAATTATACCACTAACTACTACCCAAAGTCTATATAAACTCTAGTTTTTGAGTCATTTTATCCATTATGTTGAGCACCCTCTTGATTAAAACAAACATAACTCGGAGGGGCCGAAACCCCGCCTAAGACATATTTCGTATGAGTTACGCTCAACTTAACCAAAATAAAACGGTTCACAAATGTGATGGTAAGAGATTGTCTTTTCGTTGCAATGCGTTAGACTTACTGTGTTCCTCTTCGTCGTATGGTTTTAAGGACCGTATATATTGGTCTGTTTTGCTTTGTTAGACATGGAGAGATCATTTGATACAACCACCTTAAGACTACCAACATTAAGACTCTACCAGCATATACTTATTGTTCTATATAATCTTCCTTTACCGAAATGTAAACAAAACGCATCCAAGAAGACTTATTGAATGTAAAATATTCTACCCTTATTTAGTGTTTTTCGTCTTCAAATTACTTTCATCAAATAAGTAAGACCTTGTATGATTCAACTTAAAAAACAGTCCATTCAGTTCGGAAACAATGAATCTAGTTCTCATATTATATAAATACAACTCTGATTCACATTATATATCACATTTTGTCGGGCCTAACTAGTCTAAGATAACGGATGTAAAGAAATTCAACCGTAATTAAACATTTGAGAATTAAAACGAACCCAACAAGAGATCAAACCACACGTCCACAACCCTCAAAGTAGCTCAACTCACTCAAGCCCTCGAGTTTACAAGTGCGGAGTTATGAGGATTCGAACCCCGAAACTTAAAAAATTCCTCAACAAACATTTCTCTATTCTCATTCTTTTTCCCAGTCTCCTCCCCTCATTCTTTTTCTTCCCCATCTCACAATCAATATGAAAATCTGGTGTGTGGGGAAAACAGCAGTTAATGCAATGATAAAACAGTAGGTAGTTGCTGCTGCTGCTACCTATCAGCAATATTTACTGTTAAGTGCCATAGTTGTTGGGGCAAACCCAATAAGAATAAATGCTGCATCTTCCTCAGCAAGCTTCTTGTAACAAAACAGCAATATACTCAAAAGTATGGTTTTTTTAATTCATTCCTATTAAAAAAAGAAAACAGGAGAAAAAATTAAGTGAAGAGCACGTGGGTGTTTATCAGTTTGTGGCCACCATTGTTGTGTATCTTACTATCTTGTAAGCTTTCCAGCAAAAACCCCACCATTGTTATATATTTTTAATGTAATCTCAGTTTGTATGATTAGAAGTACACACATTACTTAATTACTTACTAATTACTAGTGTATATTTCTGGTTGCACACACTTTTTGTGCCCTTTTTAGTACAATGTTATATTAATTAATGTTTAGTTTGATTAATTTTCATTGTTTTCATGAAACTTCAACTTCCCACCCCCCAAAAATCATAGCTCATAAATGTGCCTTCTCGTAGAAGCTGCAGTTTTTCTGGTGAGGTTATATAATGAATTTTTGGACCACTTCAATTGGGTTTTGACTAGTTATTGATGTCTGTATTTTGCAGTTGTGTGGTTGCATGGTTGTCAAATTTGTCTTGCTCATTTTCTGCAGATTTCATATAGCTCAAAGTTTTGATCTTTTTTGCCAAATATTTACAAATTTGGAATTTTTGGAGGTTAATTTGATCTGGGTGTAGTGAGTATAATGCAGGTTAGAGGAACTAGGGTTTCTCTAACTGCATTGAGAGCATGAAAACATTCCAAAAAGACAAGTTTCATGTGGTTTTTCTGCTGCTGTTTGTTCTGATTCTGGAGTTTAATTTGGTGTTTTCTGCAAATGAGACTGAAAAAGAGATCTTGCTGCAATTTAAGGGCAATGTATCTGATGACCCACTTATGGTCTTGAGTTCTTGGGGTCCTGGTGCTGATCCTTGCCTAAATTTCACTGGTATTACCTGTGATTCGAATCGAAATGTTGCCAGGATTGTGTTGTGGAACACTAGTTTATCTGGGGTTTTATCACCTGCATTATCTGGGTTGAAGTCTTTGAGGTCTCTCACATTGTTTGGGAATAGGTTTAGTGGTGAGATTCCAGAAGATTATGGAAAGATTACATCTTTGTGGAAGTTGAATTTGAGTTCCAATGCACTTTCTGGGTCAATCCCAGAATTTATAGGGCAGTTGGGGAATTTGAGGTTCTTGGATTTGTCGAAAAATGGGTTTTCAGGTGAAATTCCCCCCAAACTGTTTGCAAATTGTGGCAAGATGAGGTTCATGTCTTTTTCTAGCAATAATCTGACAGGTTCCATTCCTGATTCTGTGATCAGTTGCTCGAGTCTTGTTGGTATCGATGCTTCTTATAATGCGCTTGGTGGTAACATTCCCTCGAGGATATGTGAGCTCCCTAGTTTGGCTTTCTTGTCCTTGAGGCAGAATGTGATGGCTGGGAGTGTAGAACGGAACCTATCAGGTTGCAATAGTTTGGAGTTCTTGGATCTTAGTAGCAATATGTTCGTTGGGCAGGCGCCATTTGATCGATTTGGGTTGGTA
Organism: Spergularia bocconei; assembly: GCA_963457585.1. Lineage (NCBI taxonomy): Eukaryota > Viridiplantae > Streptophyta > Magnoliopsida > Caryophyllales > Caryophyllaceae > Spergularia > Spergularia bocconei. The sequence goes on along the minus strand of OY734942.1, from coordinate 28,774,018 downwards.
AATATGACTTATTTCAATGTTTCTCATAATGAATTTCAAGGGAAGATCCCTGAGATCAAAGTTTGTAGCCAGAGAATGCAATTTTTTGATGCTTCGTCGAATAACTTGGATGGGGTGATTCCTCTGGGGATTACAGGCTGCCCAAATCTTAGGATTTTGGACTTGGAGAATAACAGGCTAACTGGGAGTATCCCTACCGGAATTGGGATTCTGCAGAGCCTTTCTATCATCCGGCTGGGAAATAACCTGATAGATGGGACGATCCCGGCAGGAATTGGTGATATTGAGCTGTTACAGGTTCTCAATCTACACAATCTTAATCTTCATGGTCAAATTCCGGGTGAAGTTACCAGATGCCGGTTTCTTCTTGAGCTGTGAGTCACGCACCTTTTGGTACTGTCATATTATTTTGAGTAGAGAATTTTAACTTCAGCATTGCTTTGAGTTGAACTTAAAATGTATTTCTGCTGTTTGCTGCTGCAGGGATGTTTCAGGCAATGCTTTAGAAGGTGAAATACCTCAGACTTTGTATAACATAACATACCTTTCAATTCTCGATCTTCACAGAAACCGACTTAGTGGCAGCATTCCAACAGGTATTGGGAACCTCTCAGGTCTCCAGTATCTTGATCTCTCTGAAAACATGCTTTCTGGGTCTATCCCCAATTCTGTGGGGAATCTGGGAAGGCTAACACATTTCAATGTTTCGTACAACTCTCTATCTGGGGAAATCCCTCAAAGTTCCAATGTCACAAACTTTGGGAACACAGCATTCTTTCACAACCCAGGGCTATGTGGCCATCCTTTGGGTAGGTGCTCAAGTATGATTTCAAAGAAAAAGGCGCTCACTGTTTCTGCAATTGTCGCAATTGTTGCTGCTGCGCTTATCCTTATAGGGGTTTGCATAATCATAATATTAAACAAAAGGGCACGAAGGAAAAGGGGAGACTCCGAAATCATGGTTACAGAAAGCACACCTCTAGCTTCAAGTGAATCAAATGTCATAATTGGGAAGTTGGTTTTGTTTAGCAAAAGTTTGCCCTCAAAATATGAAGATTGGGAGACAGGCACCAAAGCTTTGCTCGACAAAGAGCGTCTTGTTGGTGGTGGATCCCTTGGTTCAGTATATAGAACTAGTTTCGAAGGTGGGGTTTCAATTGCAGTGAAGAAGCTTGAGACTTTGGGAAGGATCAAAAGTCAAGATGATTTTGAGCAGGAAATTGGAAGATTAGGAAATCTACAACACCCCAATTTGGTTTCTTTTCAAGGTTATTACTGGTCTTCAACAATGCAGCTGATTCTGTCAGAGTTTATTCAGAATGGTAATCTGTACGAAAATTTGCACGGGTTGAACTTTGCAAGCACTAGCGCTCACAGTGGAAGTAGTGTATTACACTGGGAGAGGAGGTTTCGAATTGCCCTTGGGACTGCTAGAGCACTCGCTTACCTTCACCATGATTGCAAACCCTCCATTCTTCATCTTAACATGAAGTCCACAAACATACTCTTGGACGAAAATTATGAGGCAAAGTTATCTGATTATGGATTGGTGAAGCTACTTCCTATGTTCGACAATTATGGTGTAACGAAATACCACAATGCAGTGGGTTATGTTGCTCCTGAGTTAGCTGAAAGTTCACGACCGAGTGATAAGTGTGATGTATATAGCTTCGGGGTTGTGTTGCTGGAACTAGTTACTGGTAGAAAACCTGTGGAAAGCCCTTCATCAGGCGAGGTGGTGATTTTGTGCGACTATGTAAGGGAATTACTGGAGAGGGGCTCAGCTTTTGATTGTTTTGACAGAAGGTTGAGGAATTTTGCTGAGAATGAGCTTATACAAGTGATGAAACTGGGTCTGTTCTGCACATCTCGGGTTCCCTCTAAGAGACCGAACATGGCCGAGGTTGTTCAGTTCCTAGAGTCAATTAGGAACCATGCAATGTAGAGTCGCGTACAGGTGGTGACCTATGGAGTCTTTTTGTGTATGTCTTCTGTGCAGTGACTTGTAGTTTGGTAGGGAGAAACCCGGGATACGTTCTGCAGAAACAGATAGCGCATGAGGGAAATAAGCAGTGATTCTTTTTGTGTTTTTCATAATTCTTTCAATCCCATCCATTGTTGCTCATACGATCATACCGTACTAGTGCAATAGATTTTATTCATTCATTGTATATCCAATTTAGTCGAAAAGGCTTCACTGAAATCGGTTCTTGATATCAGTATCAGTGTATCGCTCTGAGAAACATGTTCTAAATAGTTGTTTTCAGTTTCAAAATACAATTTAGTCTGTTGTATATTACTGCATCTGCACCAGATTATCAGCAGGATGTAATATGATCAGTTTCGGAGCTAGCATCTCAGACACTGCTGTTTCTGAAGAATCAGTGAAGTAGTGAACACAAAACTTTCACACTGTAGAAATAATTCTGTTTGATCTAGCTGTACACTTTGAATACAATCAAACAATAGCATTTCAACTACGAGATTTGCAGGTATCCGTGATTCTTCGAATTCGTTCCATAACTACAGGAATGTCATTCTCAGTTAACGTGGTAAAACAACACTGAAACCATCCAGGCTCAACACAGTGGCATGACGATCCAGGTATTACATTGATCTTGGCTACATTCAGCAATTTCTCCCAGAGCTCAAGTTCTCCTTTCTCGCTGTAAGGCCGGATCATCCAACTCATATCAGCCCAACAGTAGAAGCTTCCACAGCTTTTTGTACATTCGATACCCACTTCCTTCAGCCCAGCCACGAATTTTTCATACATTCTCTGTACCCTATTTCCATTAGTCTGAACTAATGACTGTATGAATCTTGCATCTGATAGCATTGAGACTAGAAATCGTTGAGTTAGAGCAGAAACTGGTGAAAAGCGTGCCATTTTTTTCGCAGCAGTCACCAGATTCTCATTGAAAGAATAGATTACTGCAGCACCAAAGCCAGCAAGAGCGAGATCTTCTGACAGACTGTAAACTATATGAACCCTTTTCCTCTCAAGATCTTCAGACTCAACAACTTCAGCCATACTGATGAACTCTTCACCATTTTGATTGAACCCGACAAAACTCTCATTGCATATGATGTGAATGTTTTTCTCTGTAGCAAAGTCAACAAGGCTGTACAGCATCTCTCTACTGAGTAACTTACCCACAGGAATTGAGGGGTTTGAAATCAATATCCCACGCACTCTCAGGCCGCGCTTCTTTGCCTGATTGTACGCATGGTCAAGTGCTGTGATACTCAGATTAAAGTTGTCAGCACTGCGGCAGGGAACAGGAATGAGCTCGACACCAGCACGCCATTTAACATCCCTGTCAAGACTGCATACCAGCAAGTTAAGTTCCATGAAAGTTGCAAACAAGTACACTGTAAAGAATTTCTAGTAGTGAAGATAATGATGATTACTTTGGATCATATGGCGTAGGAACAAGAAATGCATTTCCATGATCTGCTAAACAGAAACTCAGGATCTCAACTGCAGGTGATGCTCCGGCTGTCAGCACTATTCGGGATGAGTCGAAATTTACTCTTCTTTCAGTACTCTCGGACATAAATCCTGCCACAGCCTGTCACACTCAAGAGGTCATTGGAAGGCACTACTTGAAAGAATCACAAGCAAAGAGAGCTGTTGCTAAGGCAGTTTGTAACAACGAAATCATACTACAGCAAACGAAAAAAGGCGAAAAATTGTTGTGTTTGTAATGCAGTTGAACGAACAGCAAAGCAATCACCAATGCTGTAAACTCTAAAAAACCAACAGCCTTGAACACCCTCAAAAGACACATCCACTCATTACGACTCCACAAATTATCCGGAGAAACCTGACAATTACAGGTTAGGACTTGGGAGGTCCAAATGTGCGCAACCTTAGGACTTAAACAGGAAAGGCTCAAAAGACACATCCACTCATTATTACTCCATAAATTATCCCGAGAAACCCGACAATTACAGGTTAGGAAGTCCAGATGTGCGCAACCTTAAGACTTAAATCGGAACCATTTAAGTATGACCAATAACCAAGATACCAAAATCCAAATTAAGGGCAATGGGGATGACAAAAGCCAAACTGCACTTTTCCACTAAAAAGGGAAAGTGAGAAATCATTCACTAATCACAAATTACTAAAAAAAGATTAATATACCAATTTCAAGTCCATCATTCCATCAAAAGGCTGATACGTTGCAATCCCACTTATACTCAACTCTTCTGCTTCACGCTTCTTCATCATCATCGACTCCCTCCCATTTTCCACCACCCAATCTCTCACCAAATCCAAACACAACTGCCAATATTTGCATAAAAATACAAAAAGGTCAATATTAAATAATTCATGATAATAATTAAATTAATTAAAACCTTAATATCATCGAAAAGAAAGACAAAATAAAAAATCAAAACTATCAAACCCACTTGATTACACGGCAACCCAAGTTGAATAACTCCATCCGGGTTACCCAACCCATCATACGGGTCCTCAGCAGCCCGGCCCATCCCAACAAAATACACCGTGTCAACATTCTTACCCGCCCGAGACGACAAATGGGCCGGGCCAGCCGACCCACGGGGGGAAAATAGATGAGACCTAGAGTACGTCCTCTCGAGCCCCACCACCTCAGTGGACACTGGCCGGTGAACCTCCCCGTCGGGTTCAGACTCGGGTTGCGGGTCTCGGTCCGGGTCGGGTCCGGGTCCGGGTCGGTTTCTCTTGAGGTAAAGCTGAAGAAAGTAGAAGAGCGCACATGGTATTACCGACCCGAAAACCAACCCGCCTCTCCCCTGAACCACCCCTTGTAATGGGACTATTATCCTCATACCAGTTCCGCCGCCGCCGGTTACGGTGGTTGTCGTCGGTGGTTGTTTTCTTTTATCGTTAGTGGTCGAGGCGGAGAACACGGTCATCCCTTGTAATGGGACGATTACGATTTGGGTTGCGTCATGAAGAAGATTTACTAGATTAGAGAAAATAAAGTGTGGTGGTGGGAGTATGTTAATATTTGTTCTTTACTTGTACAAGTTGTTTTTCAATTGATTTGATTTTTTTTTTTTTTTTGACGAGAAGAAATTGAATTAAAATTGGTAGGAAAAATTGGGGAAATAGGAATCGTGTGAAAGAAGAATGATTGTGTAGAGTTTATTAGATTGAGTTGGCGCCTTATTTAGTTAACAGTGAGTGTGAGTGTGTGAAGTGTGTGGAAGACTTGAAATGCGGGGATGGGATGATTTTTATTTGGACGAGTGAGAATAGGAGAGAGAAACTGCTGATTCTGTGCTTCCAATATTCTCAGCCGTTGGGATTTTTTTGATATTTTCACCCCCTCCTTTTTTTTTAAGATCCTACTCGTATATCATATGTGACGTGAAGTGAGTCTGTCAGTGATTCGTTTAGCTTCTACAATAAGCTAGGATTTTGGGTTTGGAGACTTTGGAAGTTTCGAGTTGATGATTCGGGTTAACGGGTTGTTGATCAAATTGAATATCTCTTGAAATGGCAATAAAACTAGATTCAGACTCAACCATGTCTGGAACCGGCAAACAAGTTATTTGGGTCAGGTCATATATGCCGGGTCATTTTTTCATTTGGTTTTGAATTGAATATGGGACATGAGATTTGGGTCAAGTTCTGATGTTTGGGGTCAAATAATTAGAGTCGAATGTTTGGGTATTTGCCATGTCTAAGTTGATCGAAATTGATCCATATTGGATCGAAATAATATATCCTCGTTTTACATTCAAACTAAAATCGGGGTACACCCGGAGAATGACCCGTTAATTGGGTTTCTTAATATATCCAAAACAAAAAAAGGGGAACATGAGACGTAAAAGGCCCGGCGGCCAGTTGGAGAGTCAAGCTGAGAATAGTGACATTGAAGCTATTGAGACAAAGATCCAGCTGAGCTCACTTTTGGATGTTTTATCAGACTCATCAGTCACCACAGAGAGGAGTGCGGCCATATCCGAGTAAATTAGGCTCAGCCACCCAGATCTCCATCTCATGCCGTCATTCGGCTCCATCATACAGCGCATTACATTCTTTTTCTGAACTTTTGAGTTTTGTCCATATATATTATGGGCCTAGTACTGAAAACACTTGCCTTTGGTCAGACCATTTGTCATGGCCCTTAGGTCAGTCCATATGCGTTGGGCCTTTCCAGTTTAGTTTGTGGATTTCCGAGGGTTCGAACTAGACGCTACGAGTATTGTTTTAGGCTGGACCGGTTGCATTTCTTATTAACTCAACCAAGTGCTCATGGGTACGTGTATATGCTAGTAAAACTGATGTACATAAAGCTGTATATTTTCTTTTCAAATCATTTTAATGCGCTGAATTTAATTAGCTCTTTCCCCATTGTCGAGTGATGAATTTTGTGACCTTAGAGTATCATATTAAGTTTTAGCGGTTTTACACTAGAGAACATTAGTTTGAGATGTGTCAAACACAAATCGCCTAAAGGCACAATTGTTCTCTACTATCGCAATATATATGTTACAAAAAAGCCCTCACATAAATCATACTACCATACGGTATACAAGAAGCTCTTACAAGAAATTTGGGTATTCTTGCACGCAAATTAAACTGTTATATTTTAAGAATAAGTAATTTAAACATCTAATTTTGTTGTATAAGTTTTCACAATAACTTATGGTGAAACCGTCTCATACAAGACTTACTACTTGCTTAATACGGAGTAGCTATGATAAAATTGTATCATTTCACAAAGTATTGCTAGAAAATAAATTCATATGACTACCAAACATACAAAAAAACAAAAAAAAATTAAAAGCAAAAGAAATTCAAAACACAAACCCATAAAAACTTCCAAAAATCCATGAGCAAGTACAACAAAGAAGAAACCTGCCCTCATTGCCCCTGTACCATCCGTTGCTCTGCGCTTCTCTGCCCTTTTTAGTTTACGCGTCTCCCAACGTCCTTCAGTTTTTCAAATTAAAAATAAAAAACTCACTCACCCAGCTGGTCCCTACCTCTTGCCAGCCCTTCATTTTTTTGTAACCGTTAGTCCTTATCCAGCAATTCCCCCAACTAACCAGGGGCATTTCCGTCAACCCACCCCGAAATTCCTGGCCCCGCCGCCCGAAACCCGGCTCTTTTACCAACACCATTGTTACCTTACTCCAAGACAACATTTCACCCCCTCCCCTTAATTCCCCATTCTACCCCTCCCCGCTCCCCCAAACCACCCTCTCCCCTCTCAAAACTCCCAAGGACAAAATCGTCATAAAATCGAAATGTGAAAATTTTCGAAAGTTCCCTCTCGCCTGGGGCTGTAATAAAAAAACAAATCTTCATAATTACGCTTCAAATATTTTTTTCATTTTACAATAATCAAATCAAATAATAATAATAATTAAGGCCCCATCATTCAAATTTTGGACCCCCACATTCTGCCAATTTCAGCGCTCAAAACATTTTCTCCCTCTCTCTCTCTCTCTCTTATTCTTCAAGAAGAAGATACGATTAAAAATGGAGGAAGAAGACATGGAAATGGATTTAGACGAAGGAGGAGATAATAATATGATGGGTCAAGTTTATCAAGTTGTTGAAGTTGATTTTGAGTATGAATTTGACGCTGCTAGGTTTTTCGATTTCTCCAGACCTGAATCCGATGCTGAGGCTCGTCTTTCCGAGCTCTGGTTCCACTCCGCTCCTAATTATCCCCCTTCTCGTAACTCTCTTCCTCCTTAAACCCTAATTTTTCCCCCCATTTTCTTCTTTCACTGCCGAATTTTTCGTTATTTTGTTTTTTTTTTTTGTGTTGTTAACTTATTTTTGAAGTTTTGTTACGAAACGCGTTTTTTTATTGAATATGTTAATCAATCAGCATATTTGGAATAATTTTCTTTTTATTATTTGTTGATTTTACTGCATAGGATTCGTTGAGTTTGATAAAGTTGAATTAAATGGTGGTTGAAAAAATTAATTGAAGTGGAAGTATAAAAGTTAAAGCTTGTTGCAGAAGACAGAAGTGGAGTGATTAATTGAAAGATGAGTTCTTTGAAGTTTAATGGTGGTTGAGATATTGAATAACTTATGGTTGAAGCTTTTGTTAAATTTCCTCATTTGTGATATTCTGTGGTAAAGTATAGACAAAGATTCTGATCAAAGTAGTGAACTTGTTAGTCCAATTTTATGATAAAACGAGGAATGATTTCGGCTCGATTTTTATGCATAGATTACACTGGGGTACAATGTAGACAGAGATTCTGATCAAGTATTGAACTTGTTAGTCCAATTTTATGATAAATGAGGAACGATTCAGCTCGATTTTTATGCATAGTTTATGGGGGAAACAAGAGAATTTGGGACCAGGAATGTAGGGGGTACTTGATGTTTGGATGAAATGTTGTAGCTCACATGTTTTGGTCGGGTTTAAACTATGATTTGTGTAGGCTAGTCTGTTAATTGAACTTTGCCATTGTCTAATTGTCACTCGAAAATTGCAGCTTTTGTGGCTAAATTATTGCAAACGGAGGGGTTGTACTCACAATACGATGACAGTGAGTCGATTGTTTATGATGATTATGATATCAATCAGCAGGGACAGTATTATGATCATGCTGAGGCCTATCAAGGTACTGAAGTTTTGCTCGAGTTTTGGTACTGTTTAGTTGAGTGTGTGATCCTAGAAAGTTTTTGTCTTTTCGATTTTTTTGCACAATTGAGTTGAGTGTATAATCTTATTTTGAAGTAAAAGATTGTGAAGTTGGATTTCCTGTTTTTCTGTTGTAGCAGAAAAGAAAACCCCATCATTGCGGAGTTTAAAAGGTGGTATCTTTCAAGGTTCTCAAAATCAAGCAGGATCTTTATTTGGAGGTACTACTGTTATTCAGCAATGGTTATACTTCTTTCAATGTTTGCCAGTCATCAACTTCCAGGGTCGTGATTTACTGTTTACAATAAAGTCGTAGTTTGGAACTTTAGGGAGTACTTAATATGTTACGAGTACAATTGATTGTCAAAGGGGCGTACAATCCTGAATGATGTGAATGACTTGATGCCTATTGGTCAATTTAATCTTGCATTACTCTTCTGCTCATATGATGTCCCATTAAGCTCAGATCAGTAGATTTTGGTTTATATTCCGAATTTTCAGAAGTCCTTTCATATTAGAGTTGTTATGCTTCAAAGTCTGAGTTTTGATTCGTCTGATACATACATTTGATCTCCCCTGTATCAGGTCAGTCTATGGGTTTGTCATTCTTCAATCACTTGGCTAATGATACGAAAAAAGCAAAACCAAAATCCCTTGCAAAGCCATTTATGCCAAGGAGCTCAACTTTACTGAAACCTACTGCCAGTCAGCTGGCTAAGCAGAACCAGCGGAAACAAGCTCTTAATGTTAGGTATGTGTTAAAACGGTTAATACTACTCTGCACTTTGGATGTTTAATCAGTTGTTCATTGTATGATATGTAACTATGGATGGTCAGCTACATGAAATTTTGTCAATTCACTGAAAGTGGTTTGGCTACTAAATTTGTTTCCAGATCTAAGACTTGTGAAGCTAATTCAAATTCCCAAATCGCAACTGAAAAGCAAGCTTCAAAGAGACAAAAACTCGATGGAGGTCTTTTACATAAAGTAAGTTTAAAACTTTTAATCTCTTTTTGCTTTGAACTCTGTTCTTTGGTGTTTCTTATGCAGAGACGCTTCTTGATTTTGCAATTTGTGTATATGTTATTATCCTTGAATTACTTTTTGTGGAACATCAGTTATGTAATAGAAGTATTGGGTGTATTCGAGTTTGTGATTAGTTCAGTATGATAGAAGTATTGGGTGTATTGGAGTTTGGGGAGTTTGGGATTAGTTCAATATGATAGATCAATGAATTTGCTGTTTGGTCATTATCTTTTCGATAAATGGAATAGTCGAATAGGTCCTAGTATCTGCTTTTGAATGCAGCACTTCTCATCATTTTGCTCCTACAAATTTTGGATGATTATTGAAGTTGAAATTCTTATTGTTTCCATAATGTGAAGAAATGGATATGTATACTCAAGTCTTTATTCTAATTTTTTGTAGTATCTTGAACGGATATGCTTATCAAAGCTGCATGATGTTTGGAAAAATTTGATGTGTACATGTATTCCCTGTGACTGTCGTTCACAAATTCTTGATATGATTGTACTTTATGAATAAGTATACAGAGTTTGAGACAATATAAAGCTAGTATAATATTATGAATAATATTCTCTTACTTTCTCTTGTTACAGATTGTTGATACGAAGCAACCAACCACTCTGATCCACAAGATGCCTAAGAAGGTATGTCCACAGACTAGAGGCTTTGATGGGTTTAGACATCTTTTTCCTTGAAGCTTGTTTAGAGAACCTTTACTTTGATATGTATGCATTTGCCAGATATGTGCTATCCTTGAAATGAAATATTAGGATACTAAAATCTTGTATCAACTATCTGCATCTAAAAACCTGATATATTATGTCTCCCTTCCATGGTCTGCTTCAGCATTTGATTGGCTGGAGTATTGCAAATTGAATGTGATTGGTTACGAAGAACATCGTTTGAATTGTTTGCCAAATGTGTTTGTATTTCCCTTTCAGGATGTTGTTATGCAAGGCACGAATCTACAGAGTAAGCTAAGGATCACCATACCAAGAGAGCCAGACCTTGAAACTGCACATAGAGCAGAAAGGATAAGGTGTGAATTTGTATGTCATTTTCATGTTATGTTTCTTGACTTGCTGCTTAACTTTGCTTTAAAGCCTTTAAATTCACAGCATTTTAAAATTTAAGATAAGTATCTGAAGTAAGGGTTTGTAGAATTGATATCTGAGGTTAAGCATTTGTTGTGATTAGCAGATCTACAGCTAACAAAGAAGTGGAAAAGCCGATTTCAACCACAGGCAGATTTAAAGCACGACCATTGAACAAAAAGGTCCACTTTAATGCCATAGACAGAGTTGAATTTCAATTTATGACTCCCTTCTATCTCTCCACCTCTCAATGCTTTTTTACAAATTTCAGATCCTTGGAGCTCCTGCGTGCGCTGTTCCTAAAAGTACTCCACATTCGCAAGATTTTCAAGTGAGATATCCGTCTTAATCTCTTGAGTGTGTGTTGTTGTTGTTGTAGAATGGGTGTTCTGCAATCATTATTGAATATCTTTTATTTGTCTTATAGGGTTTTCGCTTTAAAAGTACTGAACGGACGAAGCAACTTGCCACAACGGCTACTGCAACGTCACTTTGTCATACTGAGAAGGTGAAGTCTTAACTAGGTGCTAAACTTTTAGGCTCAAATCCTAAGGCCCTTCATGAGATTGGAAAACTGAGATCTGTTCATATCTGTGTTGTTGAGATGCACTAATTGTGCAACTTCGGCTTTGTGGTCTAATCACTGAGTAGCTGTTTACGGCAGGTGCTCTGACTATTTGCTATTTTATTATGTACAAGGAAGCGGCGTTTAATGAGCCATTTGATTTCTTGGATTGCTTGTACTGAATGGACTTGTTTAGACTTCCTCTGTATTATGCCTCACTGCTTTAGTTGTGACCTCTCCCTCTTTGGGTGCGGCTCTGCCTGAGACGTGCCTTTCAAAAGGAACATCAAGAAAGCATCTGTTATCCTTGTGCTTTTGTGACAAAGTTCTCGTTGTTATATGGCTAATTTGTTTTTGGTATTTGCAGGGGTTGAACAAAGTCAATCCTCCTATCATTCCGGAAACTGTAAATAAGGATGCGAGAAGGTATTAACACTTGGCTTCTGCTCATAAATTTAGAAAATGTGGGTGATGGTGGCTCAATATACCTGCATATTTGTTACTTATGCCACCTTGCACCATTCCAACTCTGAGTTGCAATCCTATCATCATCTTGAATCTTAGATTTACTACTCTGTCAGCTGAGCAGTTATAGTCAGTCACAATCATTGTAGAAGCCCCTTTTCCACATCTTTAGCTCTATCTTTTCCATCAGTTAGTTTTCATACTTTTTTCAATAATTGAATAAGCATAGAGCCATCATGTTAGATTTTTACTTCGCTATTGGTTTTGCATTGAACTATTTCTTATATGAGAGTCTCTTTTCTTGTGCTCATGGTGACTTAACCCATTCAATTCATGACGTTGCATGGCAGAAATCTATAACTTTCATGTTGATTCTACTCTCTATAGGTATGATACTGTGGATACTCCAAAGTTGGCTGAGCGCCAGTTAGCACATAGCTTCAAAGCACGGCCACTTGATAGGAAGGTAATGAGTCACTGTTGTCTATCTTATCTCATAAAGTCATGAAAATATTTTGCTTTCTTGAACTTCGTTTTGACATCTTTAGAAGCAGTTACCGACGATATAAAATCTACAAGTAGAAATCAAGTTTAACTCTTTGAGTGAAAAGCAACAAATGTTATGCAAAATTGACTTGGTTGTTGAATATAGATAGTATGTGTAGTCTCTTATACACAATAGCTATTAAGTGCTGACTTACTTCGTCTTAACAGATATTGACAAGCAGAGGGGACCTTGGTGTTTTTAGAAACAGTAAACGGGATGTTACCGTTCCTAAGGTGATATATCGAGCTCATGGTGTTTTTTGGTGCTTGCTGATTCTAAGTGTTTCTGCAGTGGTATTTTAAAATACTCTTCCCGTTTTTTTAGGAGTTCGAGTTTCAAACAGCTAAGAGGAATCATCAACATCCTCCAGTAGATCTTTTCAGCAAGGTACTTGTTATATTTAACTTCTGGTTTTATTTGTTTGCATCATCCTCTAAGCAGTAGTGATGACTTGTACGAGTATATCTTTCTAATTTATGCCATCCATGTTAAGAGTAATAGCAAGTATAAAATTTTGTTGCTTCCTTATTGTATGTGCAGCTCTCACTAGCTGGTGAACCGCAGCCAAAAAGTTGTGCTCAGCTACAGCTGCCTGGGAGGACCTGTATTTCCTCAAAGGTTTGTCTTTCGCACATTGCTTCACAGCTTTATCTTCCTTATATTCTGGACCTTGCTGATTTAACACTTCTTGCTACAAGGGATCAAAAGAAAATAGATGGGAATCATGTGAACAAGGTCAAAATGTAAGAAACAAGTCCTCTCAAATGTGCATATTTTGTTGTTGTAGTCCTCACACGTTTATCATGCATCTGATAAGTTGATTTAAACAGATGAAGCCTCAGCATAGGGAGATACATGATATCGGCAGGGAGAAGCAGAGTCTGAATGTTGCCAATGCAAGGATCGGGGAAATAGGTGTTGGAAATCCCATGAGAAGGTGAAATTTTGATGCTCTGCATGAGATCAAGTTATCCTGTATTACCGTTTTAAGGCATATTTGATTACTGTGGATCATTGTCTTTGCAGGACTGGTGCAATGTGGAGACAATAGCCCCATAGTTCTCACCTATGAATAGGTGTATCAAGATGTATAGATGCCTGTAGATGAAGTTTATACCTGTTTGAAGTATTGGTCTTACAAATTACATCGGGAAACTCGGAATCCTTTCAACTCCAAGGTTGTTTCTAGGAGCCCTGATCGCCCCTCAGTCAACAATATCATGGCTCATTTGCCAAAGAGGTGGTGGAGGGTGAGAGCATGGGGGAAGGCTAGTTTTGTACAAATGTTCCAGGCCTCACCATTTTGTGCCCCCTTTTTTTTTGCCTCCGTTTATAGATTGATCCGATATCTTTCATGGGAGGGGGATGCACAGATGTAGCTTTACTGGAACATGAGTAAATTACATTTTACTCCAAGTGAGTTTTATACTCCAAAATCAATCTATATATTTGCCTATTTTTCTATTAGAAAGCTTGCACTCTATGTTCAATATTCCAGCACCCATATTTTGCCACTCTTTACTTTTATGCATAAGCTGGCTGTATTCTGCTTGACCAACAGCCTTATTGTAGCTTCTGCAGCTTCAATTCACCCGCAAAGGTCTGATGGAACTGATATGTGATTAAATGATCATATATATATATATACATGGAATCTTGCAGGTAATATTTCACTTGCCGAAAGATTTATATACACAATTTCTCTGTCTAGAAGATTTTCATGATTATGAGCATGCATATAAGCATTTTAGAGCATCCTGCTTTAAATAAAAGGCGCTGTTATAAAGAGATTTAAACAGTATCAGGTATGAGTAGTTGTCGCTTCAGTAACATTCGTAGCTGAGGAGTCGTTCTTAGTTATAGCGGAAACAAAAGAAAGGGGAGCCTGCTTAGTCCATCGCCTTATGTCGTAGGATTTTCTGCTAGACTTCTTGCCCTTGGCTGAGTCTTTAGTCAGCTTCCTCTTGGTAATGGCAATGGCTAGATCATTGGGAAACAATGTCTTCCATACAAGCCCATGTAAAAGGGTCGAAACAAATAGTATAGCCACCATTGTAGACGACATGAATGAGAGTGATAATGCTAGGCCTTTGCTTGTTATTGATGGCACCTCCTCTGCATACTTGATTGTTGCGATTGATGCAGTTGTCATGGGGAAAGTGTATGACCACCATGCTACTGAAAACCTGCCAAAGAGGAAAAATTGGGCTAAATTTAGTTAAGAGACAGGCTACAATTTCATTTGATGTATAAGAAACTCTTGCTTAAAAGTTAAGCCATGCTCAGAGGTTACCTAAAGCCCCAGAAAAAGTTGATACGAACAACTAGCGAGGAATAGAGGAACACGGCTATGAAGAAACATGTCCTTGACAATCCGTCAAATTCACCATATATGCTCTGCCAAGCAAGGCTTGCAGCTGCTGGGGTGGCAATGAATGTGCAATATACAGGATGTAGCTCCTTGGGCAATGCCTCACTTGTAGGCAGTCTTTGGTATAGGGTTACAAACACCACCAGATAGTGCGCGAAACCCACTGCCCACAAAAATTTTGCGGGCTCTGGCCACCCTACCCTGGCAGCTAAAATGGCTCCAACAAAGTTGCCAATAACTGAAAGGTGAGAAGATGGATTAGCCACCATGCTTAGACGCCGTTTTCCACCAGAGAGCCACTGGCCATAGATCTTTAGCTCGAGAATAAAGGCTGGAGCCATGAAAACACAAAAGACAGCAGGGTGAAGTGTGTGAGCTATGATGGGAGGGGTTCCTAGAGCCATAAACATGCATGCTATCCATGGAGCGAAGAAGAAGTTCACTCTCACAGGATGGAAGTATTCTCTTTTTATGGCTTCGAAGTAGAAAATGCATTTTAGTAAATAAGTAGTAGACACTAAGATGAGTATGACCAAGGCTAGGAACCACAGTACAAGGTTGATATAAGGGGTGACATGGAGGAATTCCATGGCTGGGCTCGTCGACATTGACTTCCATAAGATTGTTTGGCTGCTTAAGCCAAGGCAAATACCGAAACAACCTAGGGGGAATCGCAGGAGGAATGGCCAGGTCTCATCCTTTGGCAGTAGGATGTCCTCATAATCCTGCAGAAAATGTTGGCATCATTGGATTAGTAGATGTAGATTTAAAAACCGGAGTCATTTCAGGGAAGTCTAGTTCATCAGCTTAGGCCAAAATGTGACAGTCTTATGATAAATGGACAGAGTTTCTATTCTCCAAAAACCCGAGTTGAAAACTCGTTCCTTTGAACACGTAATTATTTGTAAAGGAGGATTAAGAAATCAGGATACCTTGACTTGGTCCAGTTCAGGACCTGTAAGAGCTGCAAAGTATCTCCCAGCAGGAAGACTTCTGTTAACAGAATCATCACCCCCTTCAGACCCAGTGAAACTGTTTCTTTGATTGAATTCGGACTCATTGGTTTCCTTCCTCGTGGGCAATAGTGAATGCTGTTTGTTAAGGGTAGATTTCGTCCTGAACTTGCTAAAATCCGTCTTCTTCACTTCTCCAACGGCTCCATTACTCCTTGCTCCGAACCCTCCTAGGCTTCTACCACTCCTACTAAGACCAACTTTGGCATTTTCATTTCTTTTCAGGACAGAAAATCCTGTTTCGAGAGATACTTGTCTGCTAAAGCTCCGTCTTTCTGGCCTGCTCGCTTGATCTTGAAACCTTACAGGCTTTGTCGCCCTCCCTCGCTTTTCGCCTCTGAGAGCTGGCTGTTTAGGGATTCCTTGATCATCTGCTGACGATATTTCAGGGATATCAACAAAATGAGCATTGGAGGAGCTTGGCGAAGGCGGGTTTTTGTCCATTGTAATCTCCATGACTGCGTTCCGCCAAGCTCAATGCTGTTGCAGTCTTACATGAATGAGTGCTTATATGATAAACGTGAATCTTTTTGCCAAAGTGGTTTCTTTACTTTGCTTTTTCAATAGAGATCACGAGAGAAAATGACCAATACAAGTACTCCCAGTTAGTTGCTTCTTACACAAGCTCGTGAAGTTTAGTATGTGGAAGATTTATTATGGTGCCAACTTGAGATTTACAGAGTTGGAAGTTACGCAATGAGGTTGATAGCAAGTTAGATTTCACGGGTTTTGACTTGAATTCATGGGAGTTGTGTTAGCTTTGCAATTTGCACCATACAACTCTCTTTGTGGCTGGTTTTTGTGGATTCATTGCATTCGTTTCAAATTTTGTAAAAAAAATACTGAAAACGTAAAGAATCTGATGAAACGAAAAGAGAAGACTATATTGCATGGACACATACAACTCTCTTTGTGGCTTATGCAAATCCTATAATTTATTTATTTTTTATTTTTTGTTCTCCGCGAAATTTCCATCAAATAGAATGATTAAGTTAGATCGACGGCTACCTAATTATATGGAGTAGATGACATAATCGGGAGAAGGTATACTATACTAGCTATAATGGCCGCCTTATTTTACGAAACTTGGTGTAATGGTTAAATGAGGTTAATACCATATTGGGTATTACATTCGAATTCATCCATTGTCATTGTGTTAGCTTTCACGCTTTAGTATATCTAAAACTTGCAATTACGTGTGAAATCATTTTCACTAAAACTCTACGAAAAATTTCATATACCATAATAAGAATCTCTAACCCTCATTTCGTGAGTTATATACTCATGATTTATGACATGACCCAAAAAAAAAGACCGGGTCTCAACAACCCGATTGGTGAACGGTCCATAAAAGATGAGGCTGGACCCATGATTATAGCAGGCAGCCCATTAGCCCACAACTCTTGTGGGCCAACACTCCATCGGGCCACTAGAGCCATTTGGGCCTTCGAAGTATCCAATGTGGAAATAATCGGATAAGTTTATAAAAAATGTACTGATGGGGTTCTTCACCTTTTTAAATTCTCATTTTCACATGTCAGAGAATTTGGTGCTGATTACTGGGATTATTACTGAATTAAATTTTAAAGAATTGGCGGAGGAATGAGATCTGATCTGCAAAAGTCGTGAATGTGAATCTATGATGATGTTGACTCAAAAATTAGAGCAGCTATTTGAGTGTCATAATGTGTACACAAGTCACACAAGTCAACCTTACACACTAGTACCACACAACTATTGTCTTTGCTACATAATTTCATGCATTAAGCCAATTAGTGCTAATTAGTAATTAGTGGTCTTTTCAAAGTTTTAAAGTACTCAGCATCCCCATCAAAAGGACAAGAACTTGTACTACAAGTTACAACAAACTTTACACAAATCTTATATAAGTGAGGATCATCTGTCTCATTTGGTGTCTCATCTCATGTTGCACTATTACATCAAGCATTCAATTTCTTGACTAGACTATACTCAGTGAAGGTACCACCATAGACTCATAGAGTAGTGTGTCGAGTATTGCTCCTCAGGTTGTATGGAGAAGAATGAGAAGAGGAGATTAGACAAATAGACCTCAACTCCTATCATATACCAGTACGTATTGAGCATACTAACGATATGGGTGGGGATAAACGAAATGATTTGTATGACGAAATCTTTATACAAGGGTTCTTAATTAATCCCTGCAAATATCTCGTTTATTCACCCTAGTTAGAGTAACAACTATAGAGAATACGATTCAGTTTTAACTTTGTAAGTTTGCTAGTTAGTCTTTTCGAGAGTGCATGCTAAACTCCTGCTCCAAGGAAAAGAGACAGATCATGAATCATACCATAATAACTCAACCCACTGATCAGATCATCAGATCTTATGTCCAATTCTAAATAGAAAAAAAAAGTACTTCACCAGTTCACCCCATTTTATAATTTTATCCATCTCATTCACACCTTCTAATCTCATTTTCATTATCTCATCCGAGTCATCGAATCCAGCTTGAGCTACAAGCTTCCCCATCACCAATTCCTTTCCTTACACCGACACACCACCCATTTCCCCCATTTTATCCACACATCTCACTTCACTCCCCACACTCCCTCCCACACACACACACACTCACTCTCATTCTCTCTCCACCAGCACTGAAATGGTCGTCGAATCCGCCCACCACCAATGGACCACCCGCCGCAACAGCAACCCTAAACTCGACACATTCCCCGACACATACCTCACCATCCCTTCCAACCACCACCACAACAACCACCACACCTCCACCGCAACCGCGTCCAAAACCGCATTAATCGTCGGCGCATGGTACGCCTCAAACATCGGCGTCCTTCTCTTAAACAAATACCTCCTCTCAATTTACGGTTACCGCTACCCAATCTTCTTAACTACGCTACATATGATCTCCTGCGCCGCGTACTCCTCCGCCGCCGTCCATTGGCTCCGCCTTGTCCCCTCCCAACACATCCAATCCCGCCGCCAACTCCTCAAAATCCTCTCCCTCTCTCTCATCTTCTGCTTCTCCGTCGTATGCGGCAATTCCTCGCTCAAATATATTCCGGTGTCGTTTAATCAAGCAATCGGCGCCACCACGCCGTTTTTCACCGCCGTCTTCGCCTTCGTTATCACCTGCGACCGCCAGCCGCCCGCCGTGTACCTCGCTCTCCTCCCGGTGGTGCTCGGAATCGTCCTCGCCTCGAATAGCGAGCCGTTATTTCATCCGCTAGGGTTTCTCCTCTGCGTCGGCTCCACCGCCGGAAGAGCGCTCAAGTCCGTCGTACAAGGCATCATCCTCTCCGCCGACTCCGCCGAGAAGATGAACTCGATGAATTTGTTGATGTACATGGCGCCGATGGCGGCGGCGGTGTTGTTACCGTTGTCGCTTTATTTCGAAGGAGATGTGTTCGGTGCGACGGTGGAGAAGGCCAAGGAAGGGTGGTTTGTGGTGTTCTTGCTTGTCGGAAACGCTACGGTGGCGTACTTGGTGAATTTGACAAACTTCTTGGTTACGAAACATACGAGTGCGTTGACGTTGCAGGTGTTGGGGAATGCGAAGGCGGCGGTTGCGGCGGTTGTGTCGGTGTTGATATTTAGGAATCCGGTGACGGTGATGGGGATTGCTGGGTTTGGTGTCACTATCATGGGTGTTGTGCTTTACAGCGAAGCTAAGAAGCGCTCTTCCAAACTCACAACTCATTAATTCTTTATTTTATTATTATTCTTAATTATTGTTATTATAATTTGATTGATTGTTAATTAAGCAAAAAAATCAAGTGAATACAAAAAAAAAGGAAAGGTAAAGGTGAGATTGATTTTTTTCTTTTTTTTGGTTGGTTATAATATTGTTGGATAAAATTTGTACCATTATGATTTTTTTTTGTTGGTGTCATAAAGAGTGAAGAAGAAGAAAAGGGAGATGCCAAAAATCCAAAGATGGATTTGGTTGGTTTGTAATTGTATAGGCCAATAGCAAAAAAAATGGATAATGTTTAGCATTTTATGGAAAAGGGATAGGCAAAATGCCTTTCTTTATTTCTTGTTATAAGCATCTTGTTCGTTATTATACTTTCGTTTATAGTTATTTTGTGCTCTTGAAGTGTTGTGTGCAAAATTACAATTGTAATGATTATCAATGTACTTAGATTTCGACGTTAGGAGCGAGGCTTGATATATGGCAACACATTTCACGTGGTACATACTAGAGTCGAGATGGGTTGACGTAATTTGAAAATGGATTGTTACAGAACAAATCACCGATAATTGTGCTTTTGGAAATTTTGTGGTAGAAGACGAAGTGTCCTAGTCCCATTGTCTTTGCACATTTTTAAATCTATTTATGCAGTACTCAATCGTACATTTCCTTTTTGATTTGTGCAGTGTTCTAAGTACTACTCCTATATGCAATTGTTTCTGGTACGTTTAATGTTGAAAAATGAAACGTGAAAGTGGTCAGATTTTGGACCAACTGTCAAGTCCCAGGTTTCACTGTGATTATTTGAGACTTGTGACTTTATGAGTCTTGTGATTGGTTACATTGGTACTTGGGAGCTTTTGCTGCCTCTACCATGTTAAGGTTCAGGAACACAAAGGCAATATGATAGATTGATAGGGAGTGCGAAAACGACTACTTCGGATAAGCTTTTTCGCAATCGTAATGTGAGGGGAGAGTGTATGCATAGTCGCCAATGTGTGCGATAGAACATTTGCATTCATAGCAGTAAGTTTTTGGATCTGATCGATATTCATTAATACTGGTATGTAAAATATTACATATTACAAGTCTAATCAAGTTACTTGATATTATACATAGACTGAATACGAGAGAGTATGATACACTTTTATGTTTTGTAATGAAACGCCTAATATTAACTTTAATTTTAGCATGGTATACGGACATCACTTGAACACTAATTTGCGGAATTGTTAAACTCAATTGAGATTTGGTGGATTATGATCAAGGTGGAGTAGCATTTACTTTAGCACATGAGTTGTTGGATCGTTTGCTCAATCCATGTTGGTGGGTCTTGTCAATTATCATGGCCGGTGCGATCAATATTGTGAAACATGCTTTCAACTTCCAACTTCTATCCTCTCTTTAGTCTTTTGCTTGAAGCCATTTGAGATGATTGTGTGAGAAGATGTCTTTTCTAGGGCTAATTATCACTTTTGTGGAAAGATATATTGGCGTTCTTAGACTAAATAGTTTAACCTTGAATGTTAAACAAAATATATGTCCTTGCATAATTTAGTATGTCTTACTAAACAATGTTGGTCTTTTTGTTCGATGACTTTGATCAAGTGTTATGTAGTATGAGAATAAATAACGATCAAAAGGAATACGAGAAAATAAATTATTACGTTCATATGTTTCACACTTTCACTTCGAGGGGATCATGTTTTTTAAGAGTGTGTATATTGGTTATTCTAAAACGGGACGGGTGGAGGAAAAAAAAAGGAATCAAAAGTCTAGAGGAGAGAACTAAGATACCGAGAAGTAACTCCCAACACGGCCAAAAAACGCTCCCTCAAAAAGGAAAGGATAAATTCACAAAAAAGTTAATGGCGTCGCCCGGGTTCGAACCGGAGACCTTCAGTGTGTTAGACTGACGTGATAACCAACTACACCACGACACCAAGATGCTCTCAAACTATTCCGATTAATTTTTAGTTGCTGATTTTACTTCACCATCCCAGTCAGTCAACTTTTCAGGTCTTCTCTCCCAAATCATTCACTTTTTTTTGCTTAGCTTAAACCAGAAGATACAGGTACCTACCCTTTTTTTCTCATCATTTTTTCTAATATTTAATTTAATTTACTTTTTTTTGTATTGTATTATTAATTTACCTGCGTAATTAGTGGTGCTATTTTTTATCTTTACCCAGATTAATATTGAAGTTTTAATTCTGCATTAGATAATCTGGGCATGATCAGATTAATTTGATTATTTTACTCAATTGGATTTTGGCGCTTTACACAGTATACTGCTAATTTTTGAATATTATCTGTTTCCCTGAATTTCAGGGTGCTCAATTTTTATTTGTTTTGGAAGAAATTAGATTAAAATCATAAAAGAGTGAAGAACACACCTTGTTAGTAGATTGCTGATTGTGGGTAAAGGATATTAGAACTGTTGATTGATGTTTATGATGAAAAGTAGGCATCTTGGAAGATTTGCAGGGTTGAATCTGGGTTCTTTGAGATGGGGATTTAGGGTTGATAGCTCATGTCATTAGGGTGACAGTTGGTGGGTTTTGGATAGAATTCGTCGTTACTCGTCCCGCACTGCATTTGTAGTATAACTGGACTGGAGAGATGGAGTGAGGCTCCCTATGAACGCGATTTTTGTCAATTCTTGCCCCCACCCTAGGGAAAACTATCTGATTGCTCATTTGCTGAGAGGTGTTATTGTCAATTGCTTGTTTGGTAAACCATGGTGGGGAGTTTTATCTCAGTCACCTAGGTTTGGTTTGGTTGTTTGCGAACACCGTTGGGTTGACTTGTGTTGTTGCCAAGGATTTGGTTTTCCTCAAAGAAACCAGAAAAGTCGTGTATGCAAAAGATGTCACCACTTTCTCAGTACAGTCACTATGTATTTCCTTTTCATTCGGAAGCACCTATATAGGTGTCTTACTTTTTCTCTCTTTCTTGGTACGTTGGTCAGTTGGTGAAACGGTTGGTGCTTACTGTTCCGAATCGTTTAATTCCTGTAGAACTTAGTTTGTAACTCACTAACTAGTACCGGGTTTTTTTTTGGGGGTGAGTAAAGGGGAACAAACCCAATTGGTAAGGGCTTGTAGTTGTGCAACATAGAGCATTATTTCTATCCCCAACCAGTATTGATCTTTTCATATTGCACATGCAGTTTTAAATCTGAGATGGCAAGGCAAGCTCCGACTCTATTTCTTGAAGACTGGCTTAGGAGCTGTACCTCCAATAGCATTAGTAGCAACAGCAGTTCCCATCAAACTGCTAATTCATCCGCTCAGGTCATTATTCAGGCTTGGGCTGATCTTAGAGATTGCCTCAATCAGAGCGCGTTTCATCCTCGTCACTTCAGTTCTCTGAAAAATCTTGTCAGTTCCCAGGCCTCACTTTATGTGGCAGATCCACAAGCAAAACTTGTAATTTCTATTCTTTCTTCTCCTGATATACTTCTTCCCGTTGATGCATATCCGCTTCTTGTTAGACTCCTTTACATATGGGTAAGAAAATCCTCCAAGCCCTCGTTAGCACTGATTGATTCGGCTGTAGAGGTCATTGCTCATCTTTTTGTTGACCAGTTTGACGCCAAGAAAAGCACTTCTTTATTTGCAGCTGGTGCTCTTCTCATTGGGGCAATTTCTTTTGTCGTCTCTGTGACCCAAAATACCAAAACAGTCTGCTTGGAGCTACTTTGTAATCTGTTGGAGGAACGATATCAGTTGCTTGGTCCAATTGGTGGACGGAGTCCGGATGTACTTGCAGGGATTGCATATGCTTTATCTTCTTCTGGAGAAGTCCACTTTGTTAGGCTGCTCAATTTCCTCCTAGGAAGCTGGTCTAAGCTAGAGGGGTGCTATGACATTTCTCACGCACTCCTTATTTTGCATGTGACTGAATGGGTTGTGTTTGGTTTACTTAATGCTGGATCTGTGGAAAAAATCAAGATCTTTAATATTGAAGCAGTAGAGAATCTGAAGAAAAGCTATGCTACATTTTCTGTTCTGATGGCTACTGCTGGAGCTTTAAGAGCATGCAATAGGCCTGTGAAGAATGGTGAGAGGTTGAATATTGTTTCTCTACTGAAAGTTTCAGCGGAGACTCAAATGGAGGTTATAGCATCAGAACTAATCTTCAAGATTGGAGCTCTTAGTAATAAATTCATGATTGATGATGCTGAAGTCAGTTTTCACCTTCAATGCCTCTCGTTGGCTGCTGCTCGAAGTGGTGGGTTGAATGCCACGAGAGGCCCACTTCTCGTATGCCTGGCTTTAGCTTTGCTTACTGAAGTCTTCCCCTTGAGGAAGTTTTATACTCAAATTCAAAAATCTCCTATTGGCAGCTTGGAAAGTTTGAAATCTGTTGGAGCAAAGAAACATCAAGACAGTTTCCTCTTCAAGGAGGCTGGGGCAGCAACAGGTGTTTTATGCAATCTTTA
Source organism: Spergularia bocconei (assembly GCA_963457585.1). Classification (NCBI taxonomy): domain Eukaryota; kingdom Viridiplantae; phylum Streptophyta; class Magnoliopsida; order Caryophyllales; family Caryophyllaceae; genus Spergularia; species Spergularia bocconei. Next base: position 28,750,180 of record OY734942.1, on the reverse strand, counting down.
TGCTTCTGCATCTGATAATGACAAGTGTAAGGCTGAAGATCTAGTTTGGGGTTTCTGCCATGAGATCTACATAGGACATAGGCAGGCAGCTTTGCTACTACGAGATAGCTCAGTTCAGCTCTTAGGTGATCTGGAGAAGATAGCTGAATCTGCTTTCCTAATGGTCGTAGTTTTTTCCTTAGCCGTCACTAAACTCAGATTAACCTCCCAATTCTCCAGGGATGTTCAGATGGATATTTCAGTTAAAATTCTGACCTCATTCTCCTGTCTGGAATATTTTCGGCGCATCCGACTCCCTGAATATATGGAAGCAATCAGAGGTGTAGCTGCATGCATCCAAGAGAACGAGTCTGCTTGTGTCTCCTTTGTTGAATCATTACCTTCTTACCGTGACTTGACGAACCCTCAAGGTATGAACCGTTATGACTTTTATAGAGTTATTACTTTATTACCATGTGTCATTTAGATAATACCTAATTTTGGACTTTTAGAGCTTCCTTGTTTGCAGAATGATAATTATATATGGTCGAAAGATGAAGCACAGACTGCAAAGATCATGTTTTACCTTCGTGTTATTCCCACTTGTGTCAACCGTCTGCCAATCGATGTGTTCCGGGAAGTGGTTGCTGCAACAATGTTTTTGTATCCTATATTTATGTGCCACTGTTATGGAAATCATTTACAGTTGGATGGTCTTAAGTTTTAAATCTATTTCCTTAATACAAATGCTAATAGATACATGGGTCATCCTAATGTCAAAGTTGCCCGGGCCTCCCACTCAGTATTCTTATCCTTTATATCTTCTGAAAAGGAAGCAGATCAGGATGAAAGGATTTTGTTGAAGGAGCAACTCGTCTTCTATTACATGAAGAGGTCCCTGGAGGTATATATCTTCCGTCAAAGCCTTTAATGGTTAACATTGAGTTGGGATTTAATTTCAGCTAATCATTTCGATGCGTAGACATATCTAGGAATCAAGGCCTATATTTGCTATATTTGACTAGCCTGACGTATATATCTTGCGTGCAAATGTGCAGGGGTATCCCGGAATCACGCCATTTGATGGTCTGGCTGCTGGTGTTTCTGCCTTAGTTCGTCATCTTCCCGCAGGAAGCCCGAGCATTTATTTCTGCATTCATACTCTTGCTGAAAAAGTCAATGAGCTGTGCAAAGAAGCCATGACTCTTGAAGGTAGTGGGTTGTGGAAGAACTGGCAGGGTGACTCAGAGCCATGCAAGAAAATCTTGGAATTCCTTTTTCAGCTTATATCTATAGTGGACATACAGGTTGGTTAAAAGCTAATATCTTTTTCTTGGTCTTTAAGTCAATGTTATTGTCTTTTCTAGAACAAAGAGCCAATAACCAGAAGAAAAAGTAAGATGAGAAGCCCTGCAACAAAAACCAATCCACCTTTTTCTTCCCCCCATAGATGACTTTCGTCCAATCAGCTTTCATACTTATTTGTTGTGCCTTGTTATTTATGAACTTTTACTTTCGTTATGGTTACTCTTGCTGTGGTTGTTTGTGCGATTTTTTTTAGATCACGTTGATCTTCTGTTGTTATAATGTTCAGGTGCTTCCCGAATTGATGAAGATGTTGGCCCAACTAGTTGTCCAATTACCTAAGGATGGACAGAACATGGTGCTCAGTGACTTGTATGCCCTTGTTGCAGAATCTGATGACGTAACCAGGAAACAAACACTAGTTTCATGGTTGCAGTCTCTATCTTTTCTCTGTTCTCAATCCACTGATGCAAATAAAAGAAGCGGAGAAAATGCTTTGAGCCGCACAGGAGCTACTGATTCATTGAGCTTGCACAATATCTCGGCACGATTATGGTAAGAGTAATTACATTGGTCATTTTCATAGAATTAAATGTGTACTCTGTCTATCTAAAGTTGCTGTCTTTATATTGCGTAGATATCATTGAACAACTTACCCTAGATTTAAGAATCATAAAAACAACAAGGCATTGCTAAACATCTTGGATAAGATTTAGCTGATTGAAGAGAAACAATTGTGTTTAAAGCAAAATTTATCAGAATGTTGAATGTCCTTAGACGCCATAAAAGTTGTTGGAGGGTGGGGGTGATGCCCCTGAGGTTAACTCACATGTCAGAGGGAATCTCATAACATAAAAGTGAGAGACGAACTCAAGTTAGTACTTGAGAGTTGAGAATGAATGATAAACTGTATCTACCAAATACTCTCTATATCTAAATCTAGAACCACGCCATTGTTAGTTCGGCTATTCACACTATACTATTGGATGGAAAATGAAAATAAATCAATATATTCAATACTTCCTCCGTCCCACTATAAACTTCCTGTTCCTTTTGGAAATCTCTCACAAATGAGTATCTCTGGGACTTCATCATCGTAAGAAGCCAAAGCATATGATGATGAAGGCCAACGCATAGCATTTTGGCTTTGAAAGCTAACGTGTCTTTAGTCAATAATGCAATTTACATACTCCGTAGAAAGGATTCCTTTCAAGAAGTTTAACATGTACCCCGTACTCCCATTGTTTTTTTTTTTTAAAAACCAATTTTTTTAATGAAACGCGTTGTACTTTTTAATATTGAACTTATCTAAACTCTTAGTAAAACATGACTATATACTACAACCTTCGAACTTGTGTTTCGTTTATATATTTGACGTAGTTTTGTCAATCAAACCACATAAAAAAGTACAAAGAGTTTGAATCAAAAGTACTTAATCCTCGATTTTAGGCCCCAAAATGGCCCGAAACAAAAACAAACTCAATTTTAGTTGAAGCACCTCAAAGACTAGAAGTAATATTATAGATTTTAGCAAAATATTACAGGAAAAAAAACCAATGGCACCCAAAATCGGTGAAAAATGCATGCTAGCTTCAACGGGTGATAGTATATTAAAAAAGGCAATTCTAAGGTTGTCCATGATACTATTTTGAAAGCATTTGGCTACTTTCACAAAAGTGGTCAAAGTTTGCCAGAATCGAAGTATAATCCACGGTACTCTAGGGCTGGCCATGGTAAAGTATTAAAAGCATTTGGCTACGTTGGAAAAAGTGGTCAAAATTAGCCAAAATTGAAGTATATAATCCACGTCTTTTGGTCGAAATTTGACCGAGAACAAGAATGACTCAAATTTCTGTAGATGTACCTTAAGGTAATTTTATGTGTGTTGGCAAAATCTCAGAGCCAAAAACCTGTGCTAGATCCCAAAATTGGCGAAAAGAGCACGCAAGCCTCGACATGTGACGTGTGCCGTGGGGTTTTCAGCAATTACCCTAGTAGAGTGACCGCCACTTATATCGAATAAGGGCACCTTAAGGATATCCGTGGTAATATTTTGAGATCATTTGGCTTTTTACAAAAATGTGTTGAAATTTGCTAAAAATCGAAGTATGTTGTCCACGATTTTGGCCCAAAATGGCTCTGGAATAAAAACGCCTCAAATTCTTGTAGAAGAACCTAAAATCCATATTATGGTTATTGGCACAATGTTAGAGCCGAAAACTTTTACAAAATCCTAAAATTAGAAAAAGAACGAGCGCTAGCCTCAACGTGACGTGTGGCCAAATGGGATTTAAAACCTGCTAGAACAAAGGCACTGGTCTCATTATCCAACAAGGGTACTCTAGGACTGACCATGGTAAAGATTTGAAAGCATTTGGCTACGTTGGAAATAGTGGTCAAAATTAGCCAAAATTGAAGTATATAATCCACGTCTTTTGGTCGAAATTTGACCCAGAACAAAAGTGGCTTAAATTTCGGCAGATGTACCTTGAGGTAATTTTATGTGTTAGCATAATATTAGAGCAAAAGACTTGTACTAGATCCCAAAATTGGCGAAAAGCGCACACAAGCCTTTACATGTGACTTGTGCTGTGGGGTATTCAACAACTCCCCTAAAAGAGTGACCGCCACTTATATCGAATAAGGGCACTATAAGGATATTCATGGTAATATTTTGAGATCATTTGGCTCCTTACAAAAATGTGTTTAAATTTGCTGAAAATCAAAGTATATAATCCACGGTTTTCGCCCAAAATGGCTCCGGAATAAAAAAACCTCATATTCTTATAGAAGAACCTAGAATCCATATTGTGGTCATTGGACAATATTAGAGCCGACAACATATACAAAATCCTAAAATTAGAAAATGAACGAGCGCTATCCTCAACGGGTGACGTGTGGCTAAAAGGGATTTAAAAACTGCTAGAACAAAGGAACTGGTCTCATTATCCAACAAGGGTACTCTAGGGCTGGCCATGGTAAACTAAAGTATTGAAAACATTTGGATACGTTGGAAAAATGGTCAAAATTAGCCAAAATTGAAGTATATAATCCACGTCTTTTGGTCGAAATTTCACCGAGAACAAAAATGACTCAAATTTCGGTAGATGAAACTTAAGTAATAATTTTATGTGTGTTAGCAAATTATCATAGCAAAAAACCTCTGCTAGATCCCAAAATTGGCGAAATGCGCACGCAAGCCCTTGACATGTGACCTATGCCGTGGGGTATTAAACAACTCCCCAAATCAAGTAAGCGCCACTTATATCGAATAAAGGCACTTTAAGAATATCCATGGTAATATTTGAGATCATTTGGCTCCTTACAAAAATGTGTTGAAATTTGCTAAAAATCGTTCTATATAATCTACGGTTTTGGCCCAAAATGGGTCCGGAATGAAAACGCCTCAAATTCTTGTAGAAGAACCTAGAATCCGTATTATGAATATTGGCACAATATTAGAGCCGAAAACTTTCACAAAATCCTAAAATTAGAAAAAGAATGAATGCTAGCCTCAACAGGTGACGTGTGGCGAAAAGAGATTTAAAAAATGCTTGAACAAACGAACTGGTCTCATTATCCAACAAGGGTACTCTAGTGCTGGCCATGGTGAAGTATTTAAAGTATTTGGCTATGTTAGGAAAAATGGTCAAAATTTGCCAAAATTGAAGTATATAATACACGTCTTTTGGTCAAATTTGACCTAGAACAAAAATGACTCAAATTTCGGTAGATGTACCTTAAGGTAATTTTACGTGAGTTAGCAAAATATGAGAGCAAAAAACCTGTGCTAGATCCTAACATTGGTGAAAAGCGCACGCAAGCCTTGACATGTGACTTGTGCCGTCATGTATTAAACAACTTTCCAAAGAGAGTGAGCGCCACTTATATTGAATAAGAGCACTTTAAGGATATCCATGGTAATATTTTGAGATTATTTGGCTCCTTATAAAATATGTTGAAATTTGCTTAAATTCGAAGTATATAGTCCATGGTTTTATCCCAAAATGGCTCTGGAATAAAAATCCTCAAATTCTTGGAGAAGAACCTATAATCCATATTATGGGTACTAGAACTATTTTAGAGCCAAAAACTTATACAAAATCCTAAAATTAGAAAAAGAACGAGCGCTAGCCTCAATGGGTGACGTGTGGCCAAAAGGGATTTAAAACCTTCAAGAACAACTGAACTGGTCTCATTATCCAACAAGGGTACTCTAGGGCTGGCCATGGTGAAGTACTGAAAGCATTTGGCAACGTTGGAAAAAGTGGTTAAAATTAGCCAAAATTGTTGTATAATCCACGTCTTTTGGTCGAAATTTGACCCACAACAAAAATGACTCAAATTTCTCTAGATGTACCTTAAGGTAATTTTATGTGTGTTGGCAAAATGTCAGAGCCAAAAACCTGTGCTAGATCCCAAAATTGGCGAAAAGCGCACGCAAGCCTTGACATGTGACTTGTGCCGTGGGGTTTTCAGCAACTCCCCTAGTAGAGGGACCGCCACTTATATCGAAAACGGCACCTTAAGGATGTCATGGTAATATTTTGAGACCATTTGACTCCTAACAAAAATGTGTTGAAATTTGCTAAAAGTCGAAGTATATAGTCCACGGTTTTGGCCCATAATGGCTCTGGAATGGAAACGCCTCAAATTCTTGTAGAAGAACCTAGAATCCATATTATAGTTGTTGGCACAATGTTAGAGCCGAAAACTTTTACAAAATTCTAAAATTAGAAAAAAGAATGAGTGCTAGCCTCAACGGGTGACGTGTAGCCGTAAGAGATTTAAAACCTGCTAGAACAAAGAAACTCGTCTCATTATCGAACCAGGGTACTCTAGAGCTGGCCATGGTAAAGTACTGAAAGCATTTGGCTACGCTAAAAAAAATGGTCAAAATTAGCCAAAATTGAAGTATATAATCCTCGTCTTTTGGTCGAAATTTCACCGTAAACAAAAATGACTAAAATTTAGGTAGATGTACCTTAATGCTATGTTTGGTTACTTGGAATTGGAATTCAATTCTAGAATTGAAATGATTTTAGGTGTTTGGGAACCCATGGAATTTGGAATTGGAATTGATCCAATTCCCACCCAATTCCATGCTTGAGTAAAATAGACAATTTCAAATTCTTCCAAAAGAGATGTCATTTTAATTTCCCACCCCATTATCTCTCTCCTCCTTTCACCTATCTTGTATTCACCCACCACCAGCCGGCATGATCTCCTCCATCGCCGCGACTGCCCGTCGATCGCCGCCACCCCTCGACCGCCGTCGTCTGCCCCATCAACCACTGCCGTTTGCCTCGTCGACCGCCGCAACCAAGGCACCAACCCCACCTTCCATAACACCACCATGTGTCAAGTAAGTGCCTCTTCGCAAGCCGGTGTCTCCGGCGATCCACCACCGATAGGGCGGTGGCAGGTGGTGCTTTGGGAGGGGGAGAGATAGTGGTAGCAAATGAAATGAATTCAATTCCAAGGTTACCCAAAACACAATTTTGGAATTGGAATTGGAATTGAAATCCAAGAATTCAATTTCTAGAATTGAATTCCAACAAATGAAATGAATTCCAAGTTCCCAAACGCTGCCTAAGGTAATTTAATGTGTGTTAGCAAAATATCAGAGCAAAAACCTGTGCTAGATCCCAAAATTGGCGAAAAGCGCACTCAAGCGTTGACATGTGACCTGTGCTGTGGGGTATTTAACAACTCCCCAAAGATAGTAACCGCCACTTATATCGAATAAGGGCACCTTAAGGATATTCATAGTAATATGTTGAGATCATTTGGCTCATTACATAATTGTGTTGAAATTTGCTAAAAATCGAAGTATATAATCCATGGTTATCGTCATAAAAGGCTCTGGAATAAAAACGCCTCAAATTCTTGTAGAAGAACCTAGAATCCATATTATGGTCTTTGGCACAATATTAGAGCCGAAAACTTATACAAAATCCTAAAATTAGAAAAAAGAACGAGCGTTATCCTCAACGGGTGACGTGTGGCAAAAGGGATTTAAAACCTGCTAGAACAAAAGAACTAAGAACTGGTCTCATTATCCAACAAGGGTACTCTAGGGCTGGCCATGGTAAAGTACTGAAAGCATTTGGCAACTTAGGAAAAAGTGGTCAAAATTAGCCATAATTGAAGTATATAATCCACGTCTTTTGGTCGAAATTTGACCCACAACAAAAATGACTCAAATTTCTGTAGATGTACCTTAAAGTAATTTTATGTTTGTTGGCTAAATATCACAGCCAAAATCCTGTGCTAGAGCCCAAAATTGGCGAAAATCGCACGCAAGCGTTGATATGTGACCTGTGCCGTGGAGTATTCAACAACTCCCCAAAGATAGTAACCGCCACTTATATCGAATAAGGGCACCTTAAGGATATCCATAGTAATATTTTGAGATCATTTGGCTCCTTACAAAATTGTGTTGAAATTTGCTAAAAATAGAAGTATATAATCCACGATTATCATCAAAAAAGGCTTCGGAATAAAAACACCTCAAATTCTTGTAGAAGAAACTAGAATCCATATTATGGTCTTTGGTATAATATTAGAGCCGAAAACTTATACAAAATCCTAAAATTAGAAAAAGAACGAGCGCTATCCTCAACGGGTGACGTGTGGCAAAAAGGGATTTAAAACCTTCTAGAACAAAAGAACTAAGGAAATGGTCTCATTATCCAACAAGGGTACTCTAGGGCTGGCCATGGTAAAGTATTGAAAGCATTTGGCAACGTTGGAAAAAGTGGTCAAAATTAGCCAAAATTGAAGTATATAATCCACGTCTTTTGGTTGAAATTTGACCCTGAACAAAAATGACTCAAATTTCTCTAGATGTACCTTAAGGTTATGTTATGTTTGTGAGCAAAATGTCATAGCCAAAAACTTGTGCTAGATCCCAAAATTGGTGAAAAGCGCACATATGCCTTTACATGTGACCTGTGCCATGGGGTTTTCAGCAACTCCCCTAGTAGAGTGACCGCCACTTGTATCGCATAAGGCCACCTTAAGGATATCCGTGGTAATATTTTGAGATCATTTGGCTCCTTACGAAAATGTGTTGAAATTTGCTAAAAATCGAAGTATATAGTCCACGATTTTGGCCCAAAATGGCTCTGGAATAAAAACGTCTCAAATTCTTGTAGAAGAACCTAGAATCCATATTATGGTTATTGGCACAATGTTAGAGCCGAAAACTTTTACAAAATCCTAATATTAGAAAAAGAACGAGCGCTAGCCTCAACGGGTGACGTGTGGGGAAAAGGGATTTATAAACTGCTAGAACAAAGGCACTGGTCTCATTATCAAACAAGGGTACTCTAGGGCTAGCCATGGTAAAGTATTGAAAGCATTTGGCTATGTTTGGAAAAATGGTCAAAATTAGCCAAAATTGAAGTATATAATACACGTCTTTTGGTCGAAATTTGACCCAGAACAAAAATGACTCAAATCTCGGTAGATGTACCTTAAGGTAATTTAATGTGTGTTAGCAAAATATCAAAGCAAATAACCTGTGCTAGATCCCAAAATTGGCGAAAAGCGCACGCAAGCCCTTGACATGTGACCGATGCCGTGGGGCATTAAACAACTCCCCAAATAGAGTAAGCGCCACTTATATCGAATAAAGGCACTTTAAGGATATCCATGGTAATATTTGAGATCATTTGGCTCCTTACAAAAGTGTGTTGAAATTTGCTAAAAATCGTAGTATATAATCCAAGGTTTTGGCCCAAAATGGTTTCAGAATAAGAACGCCTCAAATTCTTGTAGAAGAACCTAGAATCCATATTATGCATATTGGCACAATTGTAGAGCCAAAAACTTTTACAAATTCCTAAAATTAGAAAAAAAAAATGAGCGCTAGCCTCAACGGGTGACGTGTGGCGAAAAGGGATTAAAAAACTGGTAGAACAAAGGAACTGGTCTCATTATCCAACAAGGCTACTCTAGGGCTGGCCATGGTAAAGTATTGAAAGCATTTGGCTATGTTGGGAAAAATGGTCAATATTAGCCAAAATTGAAGTATATAATACACGTCTTTTGGTCGAAATTTGACCCAGAACAAAAATGACTCAAATTTCAGTAGATGTACCTTAAGGTAATTTTATGTGTGTTAGCAAAATATGAGACCAAAAAACCTGTGTTAGATCCCAAAATTGGCGAAAAGCGCACGCAAGCGTTAGACATGTGATGTGACGTGTGCTGTGGGGTATTAAACAACTTCCCAAGTAGAGTGAGCACCACTTATATCGATTTAGATATTTTGAGATCATTTGGCTCCTTACAAAAATATGTTGAAATTTGCTTAAAATCGAAATATATAGTCCATGGTTTTTGCCCAAAATGGCTCTGGAATAAAAATCCTCAAATTTTTGTAGAAGAGCCTAGAATCCATATTATGGTTATTGGCACAATGTTAGAGCCGAAAACTTATACAAAATCCTAAAATTTGAAAAAGAATGAGCGCTAGCCTGAATTGGTGACGTGTGGCCAAAAGGGATTTAAAACCTGCTAGAACAAAGGAACTGGTCTCATTATCCAACAAGGGCACTCTAGGGCTGGCCATGGTACAGTATTGAAAGCATTTGGCTACGTTGGAAAAAGTGGTCAAATTTTGCCAAAATCGAAGTATATAATCCACGTCTTTTGTGCGGAGTTTGACCCAGAACAAAAATGACTCAAATTTCTCTAGATGTACCTTAAGGTAATTTTATGTGTGTTAGCAAAATATCAGAGCAAAAAACCTGTGCTAGAACCCAAATTTGGCGAAAAGCGCACGCAAGCCATTAGATGTGACTTGTCTTGTAGCGGATTAAAGAACTCCCCTAATTTAGGGACCGTTACTTATATAATACCAAGGTAAAATTTTGAGATCATTTGGCTCCTTGAAACAATTTGTTGAAATTTGCCCAAAATTGAAGTATCATCCACGGTTTTTGGCGCAAAATGGCTCTTGAATAAAAACGCTCAAATTCTTGTGGAAGAACCTAGAAGACGTCATATTGGTATTGATACAGTATTAGAGCAGAAACTTTGATTCGTGACAGACAAGTGATATGAATGTAAATTAAAATGACTTGTGGCGAGAATGTGATTAAGTTCTAAGAAATATACACAGACGTGAGCCGGGGCTTCAAACTAGTGGTTATTGTAAAATAGATTAGAAACAGTGCAGGTCTCTTTTAGAAGTACTAATGAGTAGGGGTACCGCTATGAATAAAATCTTGAATTTTTTTTTTTTTTTACGCTTGTTTCATTCGGTAGTCTCTTGTCTGTTATATCCCCCCCCCTCCTCCCCCACCACAGCAGGGAGCACTGTGAGATGTCCGACATAGATTAGTATACAGGTTATGACGAGCTCAAAAAGAGTGGTGATCTTGAATTCTTAATTCGTGGCCTCGTGGGGATGCATACAATGTTGTGTTTTACGTTACTGTTGGCGTATTTTCCGCAAGAAACCTCACTTGGACCTTTTTTGAATGTTGCACAAAGTTGAAATATGGAGAAACATTTCTATGATCTGAGTTGGTTAATGGTTTAGTTTTCTGATTTTAAGTCGTTCATGTAGTCATTTTCCTTACCTGGCAAAGTAGCAAGTGTTGACATCTTGCTTTCCTTATTCGTTGTGCAGATGTCTCTTCATATGATCTTCAAATGTTCGAACGGAAGCGGTAGGTACGGTTTTAATGGTAATTTGGGTGAGTATAGAGGAGAAAGTTGGCTCCCCTGAACACATGTGCGTATCTAGTAACTCAACGGGCACACAGTTGGAAAGCCAATTGTTCAGTTGAGCTCGATCACCATGGACTTGCCTGGCTTCTACTCCCGACTGCTTAGAAAGATTGCGGAACCAATCTCAAAGATAGCCTCTGGACCCTCCTGTTTGGTCTGTGTCTAGTGTTTCACGTCAGAAAAAAAAATGGTAGAGCTATAGGACACCATACCTGACTCAAAGGTTATAGACACCATGAGGCTACGAGCTATTGGCATCACCAGGTACTAATCAAGTGAAGCTCAATACGAGCTATTGGCATCACCAGATGCTAATCAAGTGAGGCTCAATACGAGTTAGTGGCATCACCAGGTGTTAATCAAGTGAAACTGCACTCCTGAGGTATTCTAATGAGCATCTCTTTGCCATACTGTCGAGGAATAGACACATTCGTGGTCTCTTGGAGCTGCTTTAGGGCCCTGAATAACTGAAGAAATCGCAAAGGGAAGCCAGTGGAAGAACATGACATTGCTTGAGTTCCACTTGCGTGTGTTCATCAAGGATCAAATGATACCCAAGCTTCTGGTACCCAAAGAAGATGATTTGGCTCAAACCTCTTGGGCTAGTTTGCATCTGCAGAGCCTCCACGCTCATTTTTAAGCTGGAGAATCCACAGGATTTCTAATCTGATGTGAAGCGCATGGTTTCGGCTTTCCAGTGCGTTGCTTTGGATGATACCTAGCCCTAAAGGTGAGACACGTCGGGTTGGTATACGCTATCTAGATGCATTCAGTTTACGGTCGCTGTTTATATGGAATTGACTGGTAGCTGGAATATGACAATTTTTTTTTTTTTTTTTTTTTTTTTTTTGGCGAGTGGAATATGGCGTTTGTAAATAGAAGATAAACATGCTCGAGTCTTATTTCAGGATCACTTAGGATAGAAAAGCTCAACCCTTCAGATACTTGACGAGTATGATAGACTACTTTTATCATTGTATATTTGTATGTTGTATTGAAGATCTAGTTTTTCTCCAGTTCTGTTCAGAGTTACATACCGCCATACTTCCAACCGCAGATTAGCAGTTGGAACGTTGACAAATTCTAGAAAACTCAATGCCATGTTAATACTTGTGGTTTTCATGCCCTTGTCGCAGGCGGCAGCTTCTGATCATTCTGATGTACACAGCCACTGCCCAGTGCCCACTAGTACAAGCGTACAAATGAATGTTGCGCAGAAATAACATGCGAGGAAATGTTCCCAGAAGTGGTGATCATGCCATCAAACTTCTCTGCACAATCATATTATTCCGTAGCTTTTCGTTATAAGACGGTGATTCTGTGATTGTCAACATATACAATTACAAATATAGCTCTATCCCCTCGAAAACCACACCATGGAAGAATAATGTTCTCATATGACGATTCATGTTAGTCGCACATATAGTGGTACACTTCCGAGTTCGGATCACGTGTCATCGTCCTCTTTTTGATGAATGATGAGTGCATCCATCTCTGGGAGTAACAAGCCTGATAGAGCACATAAAAGATAATTAGAAGTTCTAATAGATTGTTCTGTAAATTAGAACTTCATCAAATGGGAGTAAATTAACATCATGATTAGAAGTTAGCAATGTCTGACATGGATGCTACTAATCATAGAAATAATAACTTAATCAAATGGGAGTAAATTAACATCATGATTAGAAGTAGACAAATTGTGACGTTGGGTCTTACTAAATTATCGAATAACAACTAAATCAAATGGGAGAGAACTAAAATTATGATTACGAGTTCACAAATTGTAATGTTAAGTCTTGCTAGTATCGAAACAATAACTTAATCAAATGGGATTAAATACATCATGATTAAAGGTAATACAAGTTGTGATACATATGATACAGTACTAATTTTAGACATTTAGTGATCAGTCTCTCAGTTAGTGTTTTAATAATACTCTACTAACTCAATCATTTCATTATCAACCCAAACAACCAACCAGATACACAAATCCTCTTAAAGAAATAACCCATAACACAGAAACAACAAAGAGAAATCGGCATGGATTACCTGAGTTTTGCTCTGTGCCTTGTGTTACTAGGCGCTGCAATGATGCTCCTCAGTTTAACAGTAAAGAAAGGTGGCGAATCAAGTCCAAGGAGACTGCCACCTGGTCCCCCTGGACTACCCATCTTCGGGAATCTCTTCAGCCTTGGCGACAAGCCTCATATCACCTTGTCTGAGCTAGCCAAGACTTATGGCCCTCTCATGACACTCCAGCTCGGCAGAGTCCCAACAGTGGTCATCTCATCAGCTGCCATGGCAAAAGAAACACTGCAGAAGAATGATCTTTCCTTCTCTCGCAATGCTGTTGATGCTGTTCATGCACTCAACCATCATGAGGAATCAGTGGTGTGGCTGCCTGCAGGATCCAAATGGCGGAAGCTTCGCAAAATCTGCAACACCCATATCTTTTCTACAAGTAAACTGGATGCAGGCCAAAGCCTCCGAAGAACTAAGGTAAGTGATCTACTTGCCCATGTTGAGAAAATGAGTGAAGCCGGTACAGCAGTGGACATTGGCCTAGCAGCTTTTACCACTACTCTCAATTTGTTGTCCAACACATTTTTTTCCGTAGATTTGAGTGATCCCAACTCTGAATTTGCGAGCAAATTCAAAAAGAATACAAGAGAGATGATACACGTATTAAGCAAACCCAATTTCGCAGATTATTTCCCGCTATTGAGAAAAATAGACCCTCAAGGCATCAGGCAGGGTACAAGTGTTCATTTTGGCAAGATTATGGATGCTTTTAAAACTGTGATTGAGCAGCGATTGCAGGGTGGCAAGAGTCCTCCAGGCTCAATACAAGGCACTGATGTTCTTGATTCATTGTTCGGCATTGACAAACCGAAAACTGAGGATATTGAACCATCAGAATTCTATCATCTGTTACTGGTAGTTCTCTGCTCTTCTTTTGCAGTTATCAGGTTGTCTGATATGTTCATTATCCAAAACCCTGACAGTTATCTTTGCAGGACCTATTTGGTGGTGGAGTTGACACAACATCAAGCACCCTCGAATGGGCAATGGCAGAGCTACTTCACAATCCAGAAAAGCTGAAAAGGGTGAAACAAGAGCTCGAAGCCATCATCGGAAAAGAAAACTTAGTAGAAGAACACGATGTTGCTCGACTGCCATACCTGCAGGCAGTCGTAAAGGAAACTCTCCGACTGCACCCACCACTGCCCCTTCTTGTACCCAGAAAAGTTGAGTCGGATGTTAAGCTCTTTGAGTTTACAGTGCCCAAAAATGCACAAGTGTTGGTCAATGCTTGGGCAATTGGGAGAGATCCTAAGACATGGGAGAACCCCAATTCATTTGAACCAGAAAGATTTTTGGGCAGTGACGTTGATGTAAAGGGTCATGATTTTGAGCTAATCCCATTTGGTGCAGGCCGCCGAATCTGTCCTGGGTTGCCATTGGCGATCAGGATGCTGCACCTGATGCTTGGGTCACTGCTTCATGGGTTTAACTGGATGCTGGAAGGCGGAATATCCCCAGAGGATATGAATATGGAAGATAAGTTTGGAATCAGCGTGGAGAAAGCTCAGCGACTTCGTGCAATTCCAGTTCGTGTTTGAATGTAGCTACTAATCTCCGCTGTTGACTGTCTTCCTGCTTCCAATTTAGGATCAATAAAGCATCAAAATGCAAATATGTAATTCACAAAACATGCCTTTCTAGTTGTGTTTCCGACAATTAATCCTGCTGCCAAATACATTTATCGACTCTGAAACGTCCTAAATATTGTCCTATATACATGCACTTCATGGTTAGAAGTGGGGGTGATTTTTACACTCCCATGATATGATTATTATGCTCCCGACATTGGATTCTTATGCTGTTTCCTACGTCAATACACTTTCCACCTCTTATAATGAAAAGTGCACAAAATGCCTCTAATGCCAGAAAGTATAGTAGATACTAATCTATCACAGTAATACGCACAAACTTGTGTCCATCCCAATCAAAATCAAAATTACAAAAGTGTCAAAAGGTGAACTTTGAAATTATCGGTACCCATTTGGCCATTTTATGAACTTTTATATATTAAATGAGTTCACATTACCCATCATTTATGCAATTTATTGTTTTGATCAAACATTTAATCTCCACAATGTATCACTTTTAATCATTTCATATTGCATTAAGTTGTATCTCTACAAATGGCAATTAATATATGTCATATTTGGTAGTTTCATATCTCACAAAATCATACAGTATAGGAAATACTTGATTTCTCCCAAAAGAGATTGCATTTATAAAGGAAGAAAATAACTTCTTCAGGAAAGTGATCTCACTCATAAAGCCTATACTATAACAATGGTCTAACAAACCAATCTACCCAAAAAAAAAAGCAAAGAAAAAGAAAACATTATAACAAAGAATAAGACATTAACACACACACAGCTCATGCATAATGGATTACCTGGGTTTTGCTCTGTGTCTTCTACTAGCATGGTTTGCAATCAACCTCCTTTCAGCAGCAAAGAAATGGAGTGAATCAAAATCAAGAAGGTTACCACCAGGTCCTCCCCCTCTACCCATCGTTGGTAATCTCTTTAGCCTCGGCGACAAGCCGCACATCTCCTTGACTGAACTAGCCAAGAGATATGGCCCTATCATGATGCTCAAACTCGGCCAAGTTCCAACTGTGATCATTTCTTCATCGGCCGTAGCAAAGGAAGCACTTCAAAAGAATGATCTTTCCTTTTCTCACCGCAACGTTGTTGATGCCGTTCGTGCACTCCGCCACAATGAGAATTCAGTGGCTTGGTTGCCATCAGCGCCAGCGCCTCAATGGAGAAACCTCCGGAAAATCTGCAACAACCAGGTTTTCTCTACCAGCAGACTTGACGCCAGTCAAAACCTCCGAAGAAATAAGGTGAAACATCTCCTTTCCTATGTTGATAAATGTAGTGAGGATGGTATAGCAGTGGATTTTGCTCAAGCAGCCTTCACTACTACTCTCAACTTATTATCAAGCACGTTTTTCTCAATGGATATGGGAGATCCTACTTCCGAATTTGCCCGTGAATTTAGAGTGACTATACGAGGAATAATGGAGGAAATTGGCAAACCCAACTTGGCAGATTATTTCCCTATCCTTAGATGGATAGATCCACAAGGCATCAGGCGACGCACGAAACTTCACTTCGGGAAGATGATAGATCTCTTCAACGACATGATTGATCAACGGACGAGGGGCCAGAGACCATCAGGGTCAACACAAGAGAATGATGTCCTGGATGCATTGCTAGGCATTGATCAAGAGAAGGCTGAGGAAATTCCAACATCACAAATCCCTTATTTGCTGGTGGTAAGTTGACTGCTCTTCCTTTTTCCACATTTACTTCATGCATTGCCTTGGACTGCAGCAGACCCACTTCTACTTTTTTGAACCAAAAAGCAGGAGAAAAAAAAAAATCACGCATTCCATTCATGAATGCTTTCCTGACAAGCTATTCTGTGCAGGACCTCTTTGCTGCAGGAACAGATACAACAACGACCACCCTTGAGTGGACAATGGCAGAGCTACTTCGCCACCCTGAAAAACTGAAGAAAGCACAGGCAGAGCTGCATGAAATTATTGGAAAAGAGAACTCTGTAGAAGAACAAGACGTTACCAGACTCCCATACTTGCAGGCTATCGTCAAGGAAGTCTTCAGACTGCACCCACCAGTGCCATTTCTGCTACCGAGAAAAGTTGACTCTGATGTTAAGCTATTCAACTATACAGTGCCGAAAAATGCACAGGTCTTGGTCAATGCCTGTGCAATTGGGAGAGATCCAGACTTGTGGGAGAATGCTGATTCCTTTGAGCCAGAAAGATTTCTAGGGTCCAAAATTGATGTAAAGGGTCGTGATTTTGAACTGATACCTTTTGGTGCAGGACGGAGGATATGTCCTGGATTGCCATTGGCAATTCGGATGCTGCACTTGATGTTGGGGTCACTTATCCATAGGTTTGACTGGAAGCTAGAAGGTGGGCAGTCACCGGAGACAATGAATATGGAGGAGAAGTTTGGGTTGACATCTGAGAAACTCCACCGACTTCGTGCGATTCCAATCCGAGTCCCTCAATGATAACAGAGTCTAGCACAAGTTTCCCCTAGACCATACATAAAAAATTGGGTCGGTTTCCATCAAAAACTTAATAATCATATTGCATTCATAAAAACATACTGTTGTTACAAGAAGTTGATTTCAGTACTTTTCAAGCAAAATCCCAATTTGTGCAGGAAACTTCCAGACAAAACAAGTATTCAATAGAGGAAAGACTAGATAGCTAGATGATATATGGACGTTGTAAGTGCATTCACCGTGGTGCTAGAGTCCTGGTCTTGTATTTCTCATAATGGTTTATTTCTCATAATGGCTTATGAAAAAAATTGACCTTTTTATCACCTGAAATTACCTTATACATTTAACCATCACATAGTCAGGAGCACGAAATATATCCAATGTCTAATTCTTTTAAAGTTAAAGGACCAAAGAAGCTGGTGTATGAAGTACAGTTACAGCGTTACAGCCACAGGTGATCACCACAAAGTTACTTTACACTCAGCTGTTTATAGCCAGAGCAGATGTGATTCAACTGGGGGCCTGTTCAGCTAGGTCAGAGAACTTTTCAAGATGATATATTAAAACCAGGGACCTGTTTTTACATCTACCTTGCTGGTTTTGTTTAAACATTATATTACTTTGTCATCATAGTCTGGTTCTGAGCCCTGAAGTGTCGTCACAACAGCAGAACATTAAACAGTCAAAGACCATTACTTGTTTAATCCCAAAGCATTAATTTCCCCTAATGTCAAAAGGCATAAGATATCCTTTTTTATTCATCCTTCAAAAAAACAAAACCAATAATAGTCAAAATCTCAATAATTATCAGATCTTAGAATAGCTCGTTTGATGCATATCTAAAAGCAACCTTGTGTTATTATTCAATATAAAACCCTGGCAGCAAGTCAAATTATCAATAATACTATACTAGTCCGGGATCTGACATATAGGGCACACTCTAAATTCCACATTTCAAACTTAGCCAAAAAAGTTTGGTATATGTCATAAACTATGCTCCAACCATGATAGCGATTGGTGCAACAGTACAATCCATGTGCACAAGTCACTAATAGACAACAAAATCTAATACAATTTCATATGTGAGTCGGGAATGGACACAAAAAAGAGCCTGCAAAGTATCACCAAAACAAAAACACAAAAGGCAAGGATAACAACAGTAAGCTGCAGGAAAATATGGATTACCTAAGCTTAGTGCTGTGTCTTCTATCAACATGGGTTGCAATCCATCTCCTCTATAAAGCAAAACAGAGCAAATCAGAATCAAGGATACTACCACCAGGTCCTCGCGGTCTACCAATTTTCGGGAACCTCTTCAGCCTTGGCAAGAAGCCACATAATTCTCTGACTGAACTAGCTAGAACTTATGGCCCTCTCATGATTCTCCAGCTCGGACAAGTTCCAACAGTGATCATTTCATCAGCAGCCATGGCCAAGGAAGCCCTTCAAAAGAATGATATTCACTTCTCCAACCGTAACATCGTTGATGCTGTTTGTGCACTTAACCACCATGAAAGTTCAGTAGCCTGGCTGCCTGCAGAATCTCAATGGAGAAACCTGCGCAAAATCTGCAACTCTCACATTTTCTCTACCAGCAGACTTGATGCTAGTCAAAGCCTTCGAAGAGATAAGGTGAAACAACTCCTTTATTATGTTGAGGGACAAAGTAAAGCTCAAGTAGCAATAGATATAGGGCAAGCTGCCTTCAGCACTACCCTCAATTTGTTTTCAAGTACATTCTTTTCAATGGATATGGGAGACCTCTCTTCTGAATTTGCTCGTCAGTTTAGAGAAACAATCCGAGGAATAATGGTAGAAGTTGGGAAACCTAACTCTGCTGATTATTTCCCCATCCTTAAGAAGTTTGACCCTCAAGGCATCAGACGGCATACAAAAATCCACTTTCAAAAGATGGTTGATCTATTCACAACCTTGATTGATGAACGGCTGCAAGGCAAGACGCCGTCAGAAAATGATGTGCTTGATCTATTACTTGGCATCACCGGAAAGACAACCCAGGAGATTGAACCGTCAAAGATCCCATATCTGTTGTTGGTAAGTTGGTAACTACCCCGTCTCCTTTTGTTGTGAGATTTAAAGGAACAATACCATCCCAAAAACCTTAACGTTCCTTTTGCAGGATCTTTTTGCTGCAGGATCAGATACAACATCAACCACCCTAGAATGGGCAATGGCAGAGCTACTTCACAACCCAGAGAAAATGAAGAAAGGACAATTAGAGCTCCAAGACGTGATCGGACGAGGCAACTCCTTAGAGGAATCTGATATCAGTAAGCTTCCATATTTACAGGCTGTCATCAAGGAAACATTAAGACTACACCCAGCAGTGCCATTCTTGCTGCCTAGGAAAGTCAATTCAGATGTTAAGCTTATCAGTTTTACAATACCCAAAGATGCACAAGTCCTGGTCAATGCCTGGGCAATTGGGAGAGACCCAGCTATCTGGCAGAACCCTCAATCATTTGAGCCAGAGAGATTCCTAGGATCAGAAATGGATGTAAAGGGTCATAACTTTGAGCTCATACCATTTGGCGCAGGCCGAAGGATTTGTCCCGGGCTGCCGTTAGCAATCCGAATGCTCCATCTGATGTTAGGATCCCTAATTCATGGCTTTGTTTGGAAGTTGAAAGGTGGGGTTTTGCCAAAGGAAATAGATATGGAAGAAAAATTTGGGATAACCTTAGAGAAAGCTCAAAGACTTTATGTCATTCCTGTTCGTGTCTGAGCTTTTAGATGCTTCTTAAAGATAAACAAATACACCGTATGACAATAAAATAGAGGGAAGCATAACCTAATGCCATGAAATGGGTTCATCGACTTACCAACAGATACCCATAATTGTGACCATTATGATATTTTGGTAAGTTTACAAACCTTATGTCAGCTTTGTAATTTAAGTCTATTGCACACCATTGCACCATTGCCGACAATGCTCATGTATATTACTTTGCATGAAATTCAAATGGTGATTATATCATTGAAACAAAAGTGAGCCCTTAGCAACCAACCTAATAATCCTATTCTGGCCATGGGAGAGTCAGACACAGCATGTCTGGCATATACAAATATACAATACAGTCTTAAGGTTCGAGCTTGTTTAGTTAATAATTGAATTGATCAGACTAACTTAACAATTATGTCCTACATTGGGAAACTGTGATACGTTCACAAGATATTCCACACACCATATTATCAACAAGACCTTCACCTTTTGAGCCCAACAGAGGTATTATAGGTCAAAGTCTATCATATTGGGGTTGTTGCGAAATGTGGTGGCCAGGCAGTCACAGTCATTGACATAAACCTTCTACCCCATTTGGTACTCACATGAGTCACATCATTGACATTTTGTCAATTCACCCCATATTTTGTTTGAAATCATTCTGATAAGATCCATGAGTTAGCAAACCCAATGGGCACAAAGTGAGACATAGAGTGGGATATAAGATCCGCATTACAACGACTTTTAGCCCAACTAAAAGCTCAAAAAACAATTTCAATCAGCTTAATTGCAGATGGCGCACGATATAGTGTCTATTGCATACTAGTGTTTTGAATCATTAACTCTATTCGCGTTTTTTTTTCTCTCATATAACAATAGTAGTGAACTAGCTACTGGAGTAAGTATTAGTCAAAAGTCAACTTTTTGTCTAAGAGAATAATCTCGGAGCAGTTCAACCAGCAGAATATAAGAATGCGAGAGACATCATTTCATACAGGACAACATCAACGGAAAGCTCATAAATCATAAAACAGGCACAAACTGTGATTAGATACACAACTATGGATTACCTGAGCTTTGTTTTATGCCTTCTCCTGGCGTGGGGAGCAATCTACCTCCTTATTTTCGTCGTAAAGGAAGACGAAGACGAATCAACACCAAGGATACTACCACCAGGACCTCACTCCTTCCCCATCCTCGGCAATCTTCCCAGCCTTGCCAACAACCCACATACCGCCTTAGCCGAGCTTGCCAAGATCCATGGACCCCTCTTGATGGTCCACCTTGGCCAGGTTCCAACAGTGGTCATTTCTTCAGCAACCATGGCTAAGGAAGCCCTCCATAACAACGATCGTTTAGTATCAAGCCGGACAGTCATAGACGCTGTCCGCGCACTCAACCACCATGAAAAATCACTACTCTGGTTGCCTGACAGTCCAAAATGGCACAACCTTTCCAAAATCTGCACCTCCAAGATCTTTTCTACGACCAGTCTCGACTCGAGTCAAACCCTCAGAACCAATTGCGTCAATGATCTGATTTCTTACATCCAAAAGAGCAGTAAAGCTGGCACTGTGGTTGACATTGGTCAAGTAGCATCAGGAACTACCATGAATCTTCTGACTCACACTTTCTTCTCACTGAATCTAAATGACCCATCAAGCTCAGATTATGCTGTCACAATCAAGAAGAGCATTCGCAGCATAATGAATTTAGCCGGAAAACCCAACTTATCAGACTACTTTCCACTCCTCCGAAAAATGGACCTGTTTCACATCAGAAAAGATATGAGCAATCATATTCAGACGATGATTGATCTCCTGAATAACATCATCAACCAAAGACGGTCAAATCCAGAGCAGTGCAGTGACGCTCTAGATGTTTTACTGAGCACAAAAGACGGCGAAATCGCCCCATCAGACATCCCACATTTGTTTACTGTAAGTTCTACCAACTCCACCCCATTTCAGTATAATTACTCGTCAAAGTTACGACATTTATTTTAACTTTGAGTGATCATTGTATCTTCTAGTTCACTCAGACAATTCATCAAACACCTTCTGTGCATTCCCACAAAACACAAAACAACATCAAAATTCTCATTGAGACATTTCATCAAACACTTGGTGTGTGTTCCAATTGCAGGACTTACTAACAGCAGGATCCGACCCGACATCAACAACGGTCGAATGGGCAATGTCGGAGCTACTGCACAACCCGGGTAAACTCCGGAAAGCGAAGTCGGAGCTCCGGGAAGTAATCGGAGCGGGAAATCAAGTTCAAGAATCCGACATCACTCGGCTTCCGTACTTAAACGCTGTCGTAAAGGAGACGCTAAGATTACACCCAGCAATGCCGTTATCGGTACCAAGAAAAACTGTAACGGACGTTAAGGTGTTCGGGTTTACAGTGCCGAAAAATGCGCAAGTTTTGGTGAATATATGGGCAATCGGGCGTGACCCGGATGTTTGGGAGAGACCCGATGAGTTTGACCCGGAAAGGTTTCTGGGTTCGGGAACTGGAGCGGATGGGAGTGATTTTGAGATGATTCCGTTCGGGGCGGGTCGTCGGGTATGTCCGGGGCGTGTTATGGCGATTCGGATGATCCATTTGATGGTCGGGTCGTTGATCCATGGGTTTGATTGGGAATTGGTACCAGAAAAGATGGATGTGGAAAAGAATTTGAAGTTTAGTTTAGAAAAAGCTCACCGACTTTGCGCTTTACCTGTTCGTACCTGAATCTGTAATTTCCAAGATTTTATGTGTTTAATTTTACTCGTAATACTGAAGTCTATTTAATTTAGCATAGGCGCCTAATCATGCACTATCAGGCGAATAGCTCAAATTTAATGAGTAGCCATGTTAGCACCAAACCCATAATTGTAAGTGATTTCCACTTAACACACTTCGCAATACGAGTATACGACATTATATGGGTTTCGGCTTTCATCTACTCATCCCGCCACTCAGTACGTGTAGTGTGATGAATACGATATTGCGCTAGCAAAATTAAACTCATCATCAGTGACCATTTGCAAGAGCCAAACCGGCAGATGGCAAACAAATTTTAAGGAGAAGTTTGCAGCTGTAATGAATCTAGTTATATAATCAATGTCAATGTGCATCATTTGGGACCAGACCAGAGTAAAATCGGTGTCCGTTATCAAGTTTATAACTTGATTATATATCTATATATGTCCATGCATCTTGTACAAATGTAGAGGTACTTCTACTAATCTTATATTCTTATGTCTTTTTGATGGAAATGAAGTGCCTCAATCTTGTGCGTCTATGTTGCCTCTTCCTGTCATTCTCCCTCTTGATCAGTCTTGTGAGTCCTACATTGTTATTTCAGGTAAGTTAGTACGTAGTAATTCACGGTAAAACAAAGAGAAATGCTAGCTACAGTTGCAAATTTCATTTTATGATATTCTAATTCTAATTTGCTAGGGATTCAATTGGGAATCATGGAACATGCATAGAGGATTGTATAATTCTCTAGAAAGATCCATCCACGATTTGGCTAGAGCAGGAGTAACCCATGTGTGGCTTCCGCCACCAAGCCATTCGGTAGCACCTCAAGGTACCGTTAACCTTTTTCTATATGTGAGACGGTCTCATAGCAGAATTAGTGAATCTCCCATTAAGTCTATATTTCTACTTCTCGTTTTTGTAGGATATTTGCCGGGACGGCTATACGATCTAAATGCATCTAGGTACGGAAATAAGGTAGAATTAAGGAGATTAATCCATAACTTGCATAAGAAAGGCATCAAAAGTGTAGCGGACATAGTGATAAATCATAGAACAGCAGAGTATAAAGATGCAAGAGGTGTATATTCCATTTTTGAGGGAGGAACTCCAGATGATAGGTTAGATTGGGGTCCTTGGGCTATTTGCGTAGACGATACCGAGTTCTCCGATGGTTCCGGAGAACATCTGGATTCAGGGGAAGGATTTTTACCAGCCCCAGACATTGATCACTTAAACCCTGTAATACAAAATGATCTAATAAACTGGATGAATTGGTTAAAAACGAGGATTGGTTTCGATGGCTGGAGATTCGATTATGTCAAGGGTTATGCCCCTAACGTAACTAGACATTACATGGATCATACTCAGCCAAATTTCGCGGTAGGGGAGCTGTGGCATTCCCTGAGCTATCACAATGGCGTGCCGGAATATAACCAAGACAGGCATAGACATCAGTTGGCTAGGTGGATTCATGATGCTGGTGGAAGAGTCACTGCATTTGATTTCACTACAAAGGGTATTCTTCAAGCTGCTGTTCTAGGGGAATGGTGGAGAATGAGAGACCCTTGTGGCAGACCGAGTGGACTTATCGGTATTTCACCGAAACATTCAGTTACTTTCATTGATAATCATGACACTGGATCTACTCAAGGTCGTTGGCCTTTCCCTTCTGCTAAAGTTATGCAAGGATATGCCTACATTCTTACTCATCCAGGAATTCCTTCAATCGTAAGTCATACAGTAATAGTCATTACAGTACTTCAATAGTCATATTTTGACAACTAGTCTTGGGTAGAAGGCGAGCAGGGATAGGACAGTCTTACCCATGTTTTTCTGCATGCTTACACATACTTCTCAGTCGTGTTATTGCAATGAATATCTTACTTAGAGTTTCTTTGTTTTTGTAGTTTTATGACCATTTCTTTGAATGGGGGTTAAAGGAGGAGATTATCAAGCTGACTTCAATCAGAAAGAGGAACAGGATAAGCAGATCAAGTAATGTCAATATAATGGCTTCTGATGCAGATCTTTATGTGGCAATGATCGAAACTGTAATTGTGAAGATTGGATCAAGATATGATGTTGGCAATCTCGTCCCACGACATTATAAAATTGCCACTCATGGGAAGGACTACTGCATTTGGGAAAAGCACCATTAAGGCTGTGTTCTCTATAACTTGCTTCCTATCTTTAACAAGCTTTTTTTTACTTAGAAGCTGATCACTCATGCGCCGGTTCTATAGGCTGATCCGTCACCCATGTTCAATCCGAGAGTAGATCCGTTATTTATCTCATTTTGATTGCAACAACATCCTAATCGATCGATGTCTATGTATATGTATGCCGTCAATATTATCCGGCAATTTAGGCATATACATTTGCAGTCTAGCAGCCTGATCTCAGTCCGGAAATTCCTGACTTCTACAGTAAAATGAAAGAATGCTCAAACACAATACCACCCTTAGAAACAGAACACATAAAGATCTTTAAGTAAAGTTCATACTCATAATGCGTCTTATGACCCGGCCTGAACCCGGCCTATTAGTTACACCCACCGAGTCCCCAACCACCTAATATACGATAATATATCAAAAGAAATGTGTCACGTAGAAGACGTTGTAGCTGTTGCTATCATATCAGATATCATATACTAGTATAGGCCAAAACCTATCACTTTATCATATATTTTGGTGTTTGCATTGGTTCTTTCACTCACATGCTAACTCTCCACATGCATCACGAGTTAAATATTGGACAGCAATCTTATCATTGGCTTTTTTTATTAACAAGAACATCAAAACAAATCCTCCTCACAACATAACATAAGATTAAGAGTGCCATAAAAATACAGAGAGCCATGGAATACCTGAGCATTGTGGTGTGCCTGGTATTAGCATGGGTTGCGAGGCGCCTGGTCTTTTCGTCAGCAGCGAAAGCCAGCCAATCCGGCTCAAGAGAGCTTCCACCAGGTCCTCCTGGTCTACCAATTTTCGGAAACCTCTTGATTCTTGGCAAGAAGCCACATGTCTCCTTGGCCGAACTAGCCAAGACCTACGGCCCCCTTATGACCCTCCAGCTCGGTAGAGTGACAACAGTGATCATTTCTTCAGCTGCAGTCGCAAAAGAAGTGCTTCAAAAGAACGACATATCCTTCTCCAACAGGAATGTCATTGATGCTGTCCGCGCAATCAACCACCATAAGAACGCATTAGTGTGGTTGCCTGTATCACCACAGTGGAGACACCTGCGCAAAATGTGCAACACCCACGCGTTTTCTAGTGCTAGACTAGACGCGAGCCAAACCCTAAGAAGGAACAAAGTACAAGACCTGCTTTCTTATGTCGAAAAATGCAGGGAGAGTGGTGTGGCAGTGGATATAGGGCAAGCAGCATTTGACACAACACTGAACCTGCTGTCAAACACATTCTTCTCAGTCGACTTGGTTGACCCCAATTCAAAACTCGCTCATGATTTCAAAGCCACAATACGAGGTATCATGAACGAAGCCGGGAAACCCAACTTTGCAGATTACTTTCCACTCCTAAGAAAGATAGATCCACAAGGTATTAGGCGGCGTACAGGGGTTCACTTTCAGAAGATGGTTGATCTATTTAACACCATGATTACGCAACGGTTAAAAGGCGAAAGACCACCTGGTTTGCAACATGGCAATGATGTTTTGGATGCATTTCTTGG
Organism: Spergularia bocconei; assembly: GCA_963457585.1. Taxonomy (NCBI): domain Eukaryota; kingdom Viridiplantae; phylum Streptophyta; class Magnoliopsida; order Caryophyllales; family Caryophyllaceae; genus Spergularia; species Spergularia bocconei. The sequence continues at coordinate 28,723,830 of OY734942.1, read as the reverse complement.
CATCAATCAAGAAACTTCTGATACAATTGAACCCTCAAAAATCCCTTATTTACTATTGGTAAGCAACTTACTCCCCTTTTGTTTGTTTTCTTGATTTCATCGGGTAGATTTAAAGTGAACCGACTCGAATTCATTATCGACATTTACCCAATGTCTCAAAGGCTCCTACCTTTGGCGAGGCAAGGTGGGGTCAAATGGCAACTACTGGTAAGCAACTTACCCCTCCCCCCCCCCCCTATCTTGTTTTCGACTCGAATTATATTCCCAATGTCTCAAAGGCTCCTACCTATGACGAGGTAAAGTGGGTTCGAAAAGTAACTAACAACAAAATAAGTAAATCAATCCCAAACCAATTGTGCTTAGCTTCATTGACACATTTCGTCGAACACCTTCAGTGCACTATCCCCAAAACCGCCAAAATCCGTTCAAATCCCTCCTTTTTTTTTTCTCGTACAGGATTTATTCTCAGCAGGAACAGACACAACATCAAGCACACTAGAATGGGCAATGGCAGAGCTGTTACGCAACCGCGAAAAACTCGAAAAATCGAAAGCCGAACTCGACAAAATCATTGGAAAAGGAAACACAGTTGAAGAATCCCACATCGGAAAGCTACCATATTTGCAAGCAGTCGTAAAGGAGACGTTCAGATTACACCCAGCTGTCCCATTCCTAGTGCCCAGAAAAACAGAGACTGACGTGGAAGTGTCGGGTTTTACGGTGCCGAAAAATGCGCAAGTTTTGGTGAATGTATGGGCAATCGGGCGAGACCCGAAAATCTGGGAGAGACCCAATTCATTTGAGCCCGAAAGATTTCTGGGTTCGGGTGTTGATGTGAAGGGGTGTGATTTTGAGCTAATTCCGTTCGGGTCGGGTCGACGGATATGTGTCGGGTTGCCGTTGGCGATTCGGATGATTTATTTGATGATTGGGTCGTTGATTCATGGGTTTGATTGGGAAGTGGAAGGTGGAATCTTGTCGGAGAAGATTGATATGGAGGAAGCCTTTTCTTTTGGGCGATGATTTTGCCAAGGTAAATCAGCACCTTCCAAGGCAAATATGTCCATTATATGGACTAGGTTCAATGAATCTGCCTTGGCAGTAGTAATAACTGCCTTGGCAAAATCATCGCCCTTTCTTTTACTCCCTCCATTTCAAAATATATGACGTTTTCGAGTTACGAGACACTTCTTTGAACTTCGATATCTCTCAAAATATAAGGGTAAAAATTATGAAATTATGATCATGTGAAACTATATTTCATAACGAATCCAATGGTATAATTTTTATAATTTTTGATAAGATATTCTTTCATGAAATTGAAAGTCAAAACTTGCCTCGTAACTTGAAAACGTCATATATTTTGGCATGGAGGGAGTACTTTGGAGAAGGCTCGTCGGCTTCGTGCCATTCCTATTCGTGTCTGAATTTGACTTGACCGCTCTTTTGTTTCGAGGCGGTGATTTTGCCGAGACATTATCAATCGAACTTAATCACAAATTCACAATGAATGTGTATTTTGGAAACGATAATTTTGGCAAGACGCTGATAATCATTTATGTCGAAGGAAGTAAAAGTATCTTCGTAAAATTATTCACCTCGATTTTGTGTACCGAAAAATTTGTATGATTATTCGTATGGAATAATTTTCTGTTCTTTTTTTCGTTTTGTTGTCATTGTGATGTTGTCTAGCACAATCTTGTGACTCGTAACACTTCATATCCTCTATCCATTATCCACAAAATGATTACTTTCTTAATATGAGTTAATTAAAACTTACATTAGCTTATGGATAACTGTAGACGAGTTCACTTAACGGTGCGTCAAAACCGAGTCAATCTCAATTCCCTTCTACTTAAATTAAGCACAAAGGCTAGCACAATACGATGAAAACTCTATAGATTTCGATCTTAAATACCCTATACCATAACACTTCTAATCACGCATCTAGTCAAGACCAAGCCCGCATACGGAGTGGGATAGAAAAATGGGACCGGTGTTCCACAGTGTACATAATACCCAATAATTACCAAAGCCTCAAGTAGTCAACGAGCTAAAGGCAAAACAAAGGAAGAAGATGGCATTAAGAATAGCGAACCATCTTCATCATTCTCCAAACATCTTCTCCCTTCTCAAACACACTTCCACCAAAACCAAGCTACCTTTCCGCTGCTTATCCACCACCGCTACAATGTCCGCTGACTCGCCACCTCAACTCAGTCACACGATCACGCTTCCGAGTCAACCCGTCGAAATCGTTGCCGCACCCGGCATCACCCCTTCCGAGTTCAGGCGAGTTTACTTTTCTTACAAGATTGTGAATTTTTTCATAGAAAAGGTTGAATCTTTGAGGTATTTGAGTTGAAATAAATTGTGGGTGTAATTGCAGGAATGCCATTGATTCGTCTTTGTTCCAACAATGGCTGAAAAACATGCAGTCCGAAAGAGGGGCATTGGTTGGTGGGTCTTTGTCCCTCAACAAAGTTCTTATTCAGGTAATAATAAAGTTGTCAACTTTTGTTGTTGTTGTTGTTGTTGTTGTTGTTGTTGTTGTTGTTGTTGTAATTGGGAAATTTGTGATTATGTTGATAATATTATGGGTTGGAATTGTGGAAGTGATTGTTTAGCTATGTTGCTTGATTAATAAGCTTGTTTGGTGATGATCAATCGGGTTGAATGGAAGGAAATTAATAGAATTGAGTCGGTTTTCGTGAATTTATGTTGTCATAATTGTATAGGATATTGTTAGGGATTCGGGTCGGTCGGGGCCATGAAACTAGTTCATGAGGAGAAACTATAACACGCAGCGGAATATTTCTCAATCGTACAGGTTTCTCAGTTTCTCCAAGGTTATGAATCATAAGTGTCGATACTTAGATAGTTAAGAGAATTCTTCCATTCCCATTGATTTTGTGTTGTATGATCAGTGAAATTACAATTCGTAAGATTTTTGTTACTGTGGTAACGAACTACGGAGTAGTAATTTTGGATGATTTAATTGATCAAAGCAAGGATTATATTCACATAGGAGCAGCTAATATTGCGGGGGTGGGGATATGAGGATTTGAAATCGGGACACTCCCTTCATAGTTCATAACCACTAGGCCAACCTTAATCCTCTCCATGTCGTAATTGGGATTGGAAGGGAAGATAAGTTTGTTAAATTTGTAGTGTCTCTGCCTCTGTCAACCATGTTGTCCTTCTCTTTTGATCACCTACTTGAGCCACATTAGGTGATCAACAGTTTATAAATTCATATGCTCAAATCGGGAAAATTTGAGAGTATATTTTACAGTGCGAGTATGTATGTCTTCTGTTGCTTAGTCCGCTCTTTATAGTGATCTTGGGTGTTGGTCTGTGATACTTCATGGGTGTTCAAACTGCTCGCCTTTTGCCAACACTGTTGGTATGGTTTCAGGGAGTAGACTATTTTGGAAAGCATGTTGGTTTTCTCAAGTTCAAAGCAGATGTTGTTGATAAGGAAATCGGAGAAAAGGTACAAGTTCACAATTTGTTGTAAAAATGTTACCTTTAGAAGTATAAGCACTCTGTTGTGCAGATGGCCTGTATTTTTCTAGTAAGAATTTTCAAACATACAAGTGCCAATACTCCTTTATTTTACACAGGTTCCAGGCATAGTGTTTGCACGAGGACCAGCTGTGGCCATCCTCATCCTTTTGGAGTCTGAGGGTGAGACTTATGCCGTTCTTACAGAACAGGTACCTTCAACTTCACCTTACGTTATTGTGTTATCTATCAACTTCAACTTGATCATAACTATTTTTTGAAAGTCGGTAGCATAGCATAGAAAGAAAAGAGATACAAGAGTTTTTAGGTTATTACATCAAAGTTAAGTCCTACTAATCCCGCCCGGGTCAATGTCTTCCCCCGGATTAAATCGGGGAACAAAAGTGCCGTTATCAGCAAAGAACATCTGAATAAATGGGGGAGGGGTTACAAGATCATCAGATTGGATGCATGTTAAGGTCTCTCTAGCTCTGCGGGCTACGACATCAGCAGCTTGAACCCACATCCTCGGAATGTAATGGGTCGCCTTCACAGTACCGTCCCTGATGAACTCCCTGCACATGTCATATAAATTGATGAATCTATCCTTAACTCTTTCTGTGCCCTGAATTCCAAGAGTGACAAGCTTGCAATCATTTAGAATAGTGACCGATTGTCGGCCATGAGCTTTGCACCAGTTGGATGCTGCCAAGATACCAAGAACCTCTGCATGAGTAGCATCCAACGCAAAAACTGGAATGTGTGTGCAAGGTTTAGTCTGAGATCTGACAGATGTAATGTGTGTGCAAGGTTAGGGTCCCCATTGGACGTTTCGCATTAGAGTTGCCAGCTGGAATGCTAGATGATGATCAGGGTGATTTTGTGGGTACTGCTGTTCGTGAGGTCAGTCTTTTGCTTCTTCTGCCTTCTTTTATGTCATTGCAGTTCTAGTAGTCGGATTCTCTTTGTTCTTGGTGTATCTGGTGGAACAGCTTCTTCCTTTTCCCGATTTCTAGATCAGCCCACAGTGTCACTCTCGTATTATTCTTGATCAGAGTAGAGAGCACACTAATCATACATTACGCCTTACCCTAAAAGCATTTTGGTTTGGCCATAGAATACCCATAATTTATTTAGAATTTTAGATAGTGAGCTGCTCTTTGTTCTCTGATGTCAATTATCCCCAAGTGTGGACTTACAGTGGCTACTGGACATGGTACTCACAATGTAAAATGCCGTTGACAGGTCGAAGAGGAAACTGGGATACACTTGAAAGTTGAAGACATGATTGAACTTACGTCCTTTTTGGACCCATCAACTGGGCGTAAAGTTTTCCCCTCACCGGTTGGTCCTTTATCTACGATATACTCCCGCTTTTCCTGCAATCCTAAACTGCTGGTTATGTTTCATGAGTAGCTTTTTTTCGTTCTAGTTTATTTGTAGTTTTGTATAGGTTTACTAAAAGTTTTAGCATTATTTGTTGCCTGTTGCATCTTAGGGAGGCTGTGATGAGGAGCTTAGTGTCTTCCTGTACCAAGGCCAGGTAGCTAAAGAGAAAATTCAAGAGTTACAGGGTAAGAAGACTGGTCTTCAAGATCATGGTGAGGCCATAAAAGTTCATGTAGTTCCATATCAACAACTGTGGCGCGCAACAGCTGACGCCAAGGTTCTTATGGCTATCGCTCTCTATGAAATGGCCAAGAAGGAAAAGCTGCTCCCAAAAACTTAATCATCCGCAAGCCAAAGTTCGCATGCCAGAAACTTTGTACCACATTCTTATAGATGTGCAATGCGGCTTCACAGAAGAAAAAAGAAGCTTTGTGAATATAGTTCTTGGCTTTCATTCAACTTTTTAGATCTCCATAACTATTATCGCCTATCTGTACCGTAGATATTATCTTCAAGGAGAATTACTGAATTAGAGTCATACTGTTTTCTCGAAAGAAAAGACATTCTGAAGAGAGAATTGTTCATGGAAATTGGCTGGTGAAAAAACCCTAGACAGAAAAAAGATAACATAATTCTCCGTAAGTTATATATCCCAAAATCCAAATGAACTGGAAGTATTACGATCATGACCCAACATACAACTGATATCAAAGAACTAAATAAAAAAAGGGGGAGAAGCGTACAACAGAATCTCTCCTCACTCAAATTTTGAGGAGAGATTGAAAACAAAAATCGCGACACTAACAAAACTAGTTTCCACTGTAAGCAGCATCCGCAGAAGAAGTGTCCATATCATTCAGGCCAAACTCCTCATTCTGTTCTGAGGTCCTCTCATACTCTTCGACTGCAGAAGGAAAGATGAATGTAACAATGTTAAGAAGATTGCTATTAAGTATATGTCTGTTCTATATATGTCTGTTCTATATTTGAGGGACAGGAAGGGGGGGGGCGACAAGCAACAGCCATATCTTGACAATACATCCCACGATGGAATCTCAAACCAAAAGAACTGTAGTACAGTTACAACTTACAACTCATACCTAAAAATCGATTTCAACTGGTTGAACCTACCTAAAATGTAGAAATGGAGCACAGCATAGAAGATGACAGATTTGCACATTCCACTATATTAGATTAGAATGCACACCAATCATACATTCCCCTTTCCCTGGCAAGGTTTACTAAGGATGGACAGACTCAGGTCCACTCGAGTTACAATTCCTTCACAGCCCACCCCCCCCCCCTCCCCCTCCCGCCCAACCCCCCCCCCCCCCCCCCTTCACCTCCCAAACAGAAACTCCAGGTGAATGCTTATAGTCCTCAAAAGTGCAAGTGAAAACATCTTATTGTCACTATTGTAACTGCGAAAAAGAACCACTCACATATAAGCTGCGAATCATCCTTGACATCATCAGTAACTGGCGCAACAAATGAATTCGCCAGTGCATCATCAATTTCTAAAGTCCAGGGTTCTTCCACGCTCAAAAGCTGCACATTGTCAACGTAAAACCAATCAAATTCAATCACAAACAACACCCAAAAAAAAAAAGAAAAAAACAAAGTTCTTATGTGTGGTCACCTTGTTCATTCTTCTACTGAAATCTTGCCATTTCTCTTTCCTGCCCTCTCCAAGGCCATCTCCAAAGGTAAATCCATGAACTCTCTCGAGACCTAGCACACGTGTTTTAAGTCATTGATATTTACATAATGTATAATACAACTTTTTGACAACAATCCAGTAGACTAGCACTGTTAAAAGAGACTTAAGATGTCCCGTTTAAAGAAGTTGCAGATCTTGTAGGTCACAACTCTTAAAACTGAATAGCTAAAGGAGATACGTTGATGTTATCTAAATCCTTTATGGACGAAATACCCAAATATTAAGATTGACTCTTGTGCAGATACCACAGACCTTACGAGCTTTCGATAAGCAACACATTAATGATAAGACAAAATCAGTTGCAATTTGCAAATACACATGGCCACAACAACTATTATTTCTGCCATTTTTTAATCGAAAACTATTGTCAGCCCTCTCATTTCAGAGCAAACATCAGGAAATTTCATTCACAGCAAAATAAATGTCTGAGCAACAGAGTAACCTTCAACATTGCAGCTCATGTTTCTATATAATATTGACTAACAGGTAATAATTATTGTATTACAAGAGCCAAAGAAGGAACTCCGATTTTGAAACCATTTCAACATCTATTATGAATGTCAGTATGTCACTTAATCAAGCTATACAGGATAATGGAATGCGATTGAACACACAAAAGTGAAATAAGTGACCACTCACTTTCACGAATTTTAGTCACCAAGCCCTCTATGGTCGTGACCATGCCACCCAAAGTGCCACTTGTCAATTCCAAATCGACTTCTGGAATTTTGACACTTGCGCTATCTGACTGTTTAGTGCATGAAATTTAAGATGTCAGTATAAGACCACCACAAAACGATGAGTGCTCACAGGGACAAATGTTGTCAAGCTTGGCAAACACAGATGATAGCATGGAAACGTTGAATATATACTTTCTTCAACTTGCATGGCAAAGGACTAGAGGAGTTGTTACTCTTTCTCTTAAAAATTACATACCTTCGACATTGGATAACAGATGATTCTCATATGGTCATACACACTACCGGCGGCAGCGGCAAGAGAGAGAAGCAAAGTAATGAACACGATAATTTATCTTGCTTGCATATTTTAAAAGAACGAGTAACTGACCTTTATTACATCTCGGCTCAGATCTTTAATATTCTTCACATGAACTATGATGCGCTTCGCATGATCAGAAATACTACCTCCTGGCTTCAACTGCAGTTAAAATTAATTCTCATATATCACATAAAGTCTCATGTAAGATTGCAAATATTAAAGACGAAATGGGAACAAGAAAGGCTAACCTCAGAGTTACGGTAACCACAAGCGTCACAACTCGATGCCATAACAATTACTTCTTTGAAATACGGGATATCTATCTGTAGTCAAGGTGGACAATAACAACAAAATGTCTAATACTATCATTTGATAATAACTTGTGGATATATAGTCTTTCATATTTGACAGCCTATTTCTAAACAGAACTGTTAGTACTCACTCGGAAATAAAGACTATTGGAACTTGAAAATCGCCATCAAAACATTGTTTGCCAACAATACCAGCAATCTAAAGCATGCACGTAGAAGAAACTGTAACTAATATATACTTCAAACTCAGATGAGAGTACAAAAGTCACAAGCCGAAAAGGATACTGGTGAAAAACATCCTAGTCTCACAGCTAGTTGCACAAGCTCCACATGTTGAAGGGAATGTCATGACCTGTAGAATTAAAAGGACCAAAAGGTGAGGTAGTGAGAAAGACTAAGTTTCTCAAATTTACAGTTCCTCGGGATTGAGGATGAACGGATAGATTACCTCTTCTGGAGAAGTGTAACGACATAAAGCTTCAGCAATTTCATTAGTATTTCCTTGGGCAATAGCTCGCCGCCCAGCCACTGCCCCAACTGCTCCATGAGGTTCTCTAGGATCCTGATCAGAAATAGGGTTCCCAGCTTCTCCAACCACTTCCTGAGACGAACCAACTATATAGCCCAGTGCTTCTTGCTGCTCTGGAGTCCGATCATAGAATTTAAGAGACAGTGAAGGATCAGGAGACGGTGAATACCTGTTTCACAAGATGATATTCCATAGATTGTTGGAGAAACTTTCATCACTGCCTATGAACAAATAGGAAACTAGGAAACTTTCGGTACCAATTAAATCAGAAGTTACTAATAGGAGGGGTTGAAAGAATTACGAAAAATCTGATCATTCATGGAAGCAGAAATGAAAGGAGTTTTGTAAAACTGAGGCATAAGCATTTCTTTAGCCAGACCAAATTGAGTAGTCGACAACAATCATCCATTCATCCCCCTACAGCTACAGCCTACAGGACGAAGCATGATAAATTACAGAGGAGGGGGGACAGAAAAATATCATTAGGCAAGGCATTTGCTTACGGATTTTCAATAAAGCTATTGCCTGCAGGATCATCCACGATAAAGCTAAACGAGGAACTCCCAGTTGCACAAGCCCTCAACTTCTCGATAAACTGGTCCAGTGCTTCGGCGGTTTTTGGATCAACTTTCTACATGGATTGTAGATGTCAAATGTTATTTTGGAACAAAGAAAAGAAAAAAAGAAACATGATGAAGTTATGATATAATGCAACAGAAAACACACCCTGCGTTCTTCTTGAAGCACCTGCAACCCATCAGCTGCTCTAGACAAAATCCCCTCTATCTAAGGCAGGAATACAACATAATTATTCAGAATGCAAAAGTAAAAGCGAAAATAAGATAGACAAGCACACCCGCTGATAGCAAATCACATACGAGGATGACAAGACCAAATTTGTTGTATCAGTATTACACCTCCACAATTGAACTTCGTGAGAACGACGCAAGTAACACATTAACACTGTAATAAATAGCTGGCAATAAGTTTCTAGGTTAATTTAGCATCAGGACCTAACCTAACAGCATATACTAAGGTTAGGTCAAAGAAGAGCCATGCATACCAAACAAGCGAAGGGTGCATTTGTTAAACAGAGATCATAAAGAAGGAAGGATTGCAGGTAAATGCGCCACAAACGGCAAGATCAATGCATATCATTCACAAGATCCTTATGAGAACCCAATGTATTCCTTGGGGAACAAATAAAAATTATGGAGGTAGAAAAAGAGGATGAGGATATACAATTACGTATCGGTTCAACGGTACTTATCAAGATGGAAAAGTTAAAAAGTCCTAAAAACACAAGTTACCGTTGAAAGACTTCCACGCTGTGCCTCAGGGGGGATCTCAAATTCCAGTTCAGGAACCTACAAAGTAATCTTACTGTCAGGAGCAGTCAAACAAAGGAGAATCAGAATAGATACTCTAGAAAGGAAAACAAAGAACACCAGCAGAATCCAAATATTTGGCTGCTACAGACACAGGTGGCCGAAGATTGGCTCATGCCAAGAGGAAGCTAACGTGGCCAAACTAGCACAATTTATCACTTCACACTAACATGAATTTCGCGAGTTAACTGTCATCTAAGCATAGATCTTCATAGCAGCTCAACAAAGGCTAGACAGTGCAACAGCCTAATAAGTATACAAGCAGCGGACAAGTACATGCCATTCACATAACTGAGTGCTCAGTACAATCACACACAGTCCAACAACGCCACTACGAGGAACTAAAAGCTTAATTGGCAGTCTCATAAGTTGTATCAATCTCAAAACCAAGTACCTTTATGGTTGCAGATTCAGATTTCACGATTTGTCGATTGAGCACCTGCAGTCAGTAACTGTGAGTTAGTCTGGTAAAGCGCATCTAGAGCTACAAAGATTAAATATTTATGAACTAAATGAACTACTTCTGTCTGTAGCTCTACAAAGACGATACTGCAAGAAACTACATCAATGCTTTCCAAAAGGACTAGCACTCTAGAAGTACAAATCAACACGTAAACTACCTGCGGGTCACCAGCAGGAACCTTCAGTGTGTAACAGCATCCACGAGGCTGTAGCTCACCCGCAAATTGAACTTCATTGTTCCTGCAAAAAAAGTAGGCAATAAAGATCACTGCTTTTCTCACATTCCAATTCTTCAAGCAAAATGACTCCACAATCCGCAACCTTTCTCAACATATCATAATTCGAAACAATGCCTGATATATCAAACACAAACCCTAAACTCACTTTCTTCAAGCAACCTGAGCACCAACCTCTACACCTTCTCTAACAATGACACCCACATATCCCAATAAGTCGAAACTACTCCAAATTACTCGAAAATTACACACATTTATCCAAAGCACACACATACAATCTACCAAAAGTGCAAAGATTTCAAATTGTAAAGAGCAACTGCAGGGAGATTACCTCTCACCACAATGCGAGCACTCGAAAGCTGACAGTAAAATCTGCAACAGTAATCACCAAGACATTCAGACTCAGCTTAAAATTACCCATCTTTTTTTTACAGCTCAAGCTTCCCAATATAAATATAATAACAAAGTTCATTCAATATAAATAACGATATGGGGTCGACTAACATGAATCGTCATATGAAACCGTCGTAATAACAAAAATCATACCTTTCTAAAATGTGGGATTAGAGTAAGCATAAGCCTAGTAGTCCCCTGTCAAAACACACAATTAATCAAATTAATACATATTAATTAGGATACAAAAATCATGATTAAATTAAAACCCAATAGAAATTGAAATTACAATTAAAAGAAAAGTAATTGTTACATTTTCGTGGCAGCGCATACAGAGGCTTTCGACTTCATAAATTGGAACGTCGTCGTCTTGAGCAGAAACAGCGTCTACAACTGTACCCACGTCCTTTATTTGCTCATTCTTGCTCTCCATTTTATTTTTATTTTTTAATTTGTTTGGGTGGAGAAGAGAGGAATATAATTTAAACTGATTTTGAGTTTTCTGGAGAAATTTTGAAGAGGCTTGTGGAAGAAGATGGATTGAGAGGAGACACAAGTAGCTTGAAGAAGAAGGTGCTTCTGAGTTCTAAAGAAGGGGCTTCGGCGCTTCGCACTGAAGACTCTCGTAATAACGGCGCCGTTTCTTTTTCTTGTTTGATTTTGTTTTCCTGTTTTTAGGTCGTTACTGGTCTCCTCTTTTTTTTTCGTCAATTTTCGTTTCATATGTAGGCGAGTAGCTCATGTCGAATGGCTGAAAATTGAGGATATGAGAACTTTCAATTTTGTATTAAAGACTAGACAACAGGAAACGGGAGGATTTCCTCGTCATCTTGATTAGCATATATAAGTGAATAAACGAGATTTAGGAAAATGATAAGAGTGTAATGCTAGCAAGTAATAGTGTTTTTTCTTTCTCGACAGAGGAGGCCAAAATAAGTGACTATTGTCCTTATCATATACGTGAATAAACGAGATTTAAGGAGATGATAAGAGTGTAACCGCTAGCAAGTAGTAGTGACTTGAAACAAAAACGAAAAAGAAAAACTGGGGATCTGAACTTCAACAGTTCAACCCATGAGACCAACAGGGTTCAAGAGGACATTATGCAATGAAGAGAAGGAAAGAGAAAGACAGCAAATGTATAATCAATCATCAATACGGAGTATTTCAGGAATTATTTTGTGTGTTAGTTCTACAAAATGCATATACTTTTACATCCAGATACAAGAAATCGGGCGAAAACCTTGTAAATCTATTGGTACACTAGATCACAGCAGCTCATACACTTGTACAAGGCCTAAGGAAAAATGCAGTCATACTTTGCTGGTGACGAAATCTGGTTTGGCCTCCCAAATAGTGGTTCCGTCACATGTGCAGAGCTTCTTGTAGTTCTCTCCTACTCCTGCACTTCTAGCAATCACAGCAGCCGCGAGGCCAGGATCCGACTTATCCTCGTTTGCATACAAAACAATGGACCGTCCTATCAGATCAACAATCTTGAGCATCTTCTTGCTCCCTGAATAAGTGGCTTCCCCTTTCTCATCAACCTCAAATGTTCCCAGGTCACCCAATGGCTGGACAAAAAGCACGAACGTCACTCATCATTGCACGATATGGGCAAAGATCGTCAACAGGCCCCAAACTTCAGAGTAGAAGCGCATAGTATAAAATTTGTACTACACAACCGTTTTATAGACCATTTTAAGACACTCGATTCATGAAAAGTAAAGAGATGGAAGAACATACTGTTTCACTTCCTCCGGTTGGTGTATTGTACATTTTTCCTGTGCTGGCTGGACCTCTAGTCAGATCACCATACTCATTTATAGACAAGCCATGTTTCCCAGGTGGTAACCCACTAAAATTGGCCTCAATTCGAGCCAATTCCATGTTTGCCTGGGCCAATCGAACAACTCCAAAGATATCAGGGCCTTTGAATTCAGCCACAGCCGCAGATACGAGAAAATCTGACCACGCACAGAAAAAGTACGCTGATGAACCATGAACGTATGTATTAACCCATTCAAGGACATAACAAAACACTTCAACTTCCCAGAATAAAACAACTCCCAACTTTACAGGGTGGTCTTACAGGACTTCTATTGATGCCGGTTGCCCACGAAAGACCTCAAACTGACTTTTTAATTTGCTACAGCATGCTGGAAGAATACCAGGAAGCTGAGACTATATAACACTGACGATGGATTCAAGGGGCTGCAGAGGGATGAGCCCCCCCCCCCCCCACACACAGTTGGATGGACTCGAGTCTTATGTGCTAAATGGTGACAGATTATGGCCTATAAATCTATACGTTGTCAAGAACCAGAAGAATTTAAACTCAAAAATGGTGTTCTACAAAATTGTCTTGCTCAGATGAAGTTGGTTGATATGCATAATAAAAACACATTCGGCAAGTTCAGACATCTTAGGATTTTGATAGGAACCAGTACCCCAATTCTTGCAATAGTTCATGCAATATGCCAGATCGAACAAGTTATGATAGAGTAATCATTCAGGACGAGAGTCAAACTTTTTTTCACTCCGATTTTAAAGTGAGCGCTAATCTATGACAATTCGACAACAGCCTCTAGCTATACATCAGTTAAGTCAGTAATTGCTCTACTACACAATTCTACTCCAAACATCTACAATCGAGCATTAGAGTATCGTTTGCTCTATCATACAGAACATAGCATCAACAAGATAAAAATCCAAATTGACACCACAATAGAGTAAAGCATACAATCCACCAAACAAAACAATTACTCAAATACAAAGCGAAATATAAGGACAAACATCGAGATAAACGAACCATCAGGTACGCCTTGGCCGATAAGTCGAGCAGAAAAACCAGATTGCAGCAAAGCCTCTTCTAACGATTTCACAGTCGAAGAACCTTGAATCCTAACAACCTGATTACTCAAATCCGCCTCAATACTCTTTACTCCTATACATACACACAGTATAATTCAAACCACCAATTAAATAAACTTCCACACAAAATTTTGACATAGTTTAGCTTCAATTGTAAGATTCCACTTCAAATATAATCAACACACACACAAATACCTTGGACCGTCTCTAATTTATTAGTCACAGAATTCACACAACCTTCGCACTTCATATCCACCATAAACTCCGTCTGTAATTACGATAATCAGACTTCTTCGTTACGCTACCTGATTAACACAATAATAACTTAATAACATATTGAATTCGAGAAACACGTACCACTAGTTCCGGCAAACTCATCTTTTCCTGCAAAAACAAAAAATAAAAAACAAATAAAAATCAAATTCACACATAATCGAATAAAATTAATTAAAAAAAAAAAAGAGAGGGGGACCTGAGAAAGAGGGGAATCGATTTGGAGGGCGGAAAGAGGAGAAGAGAAGTTGTTGATAAGACCTAATTTGGCGGAGCTGAGAATTGAGTGAGGAGAGAGAAAATGGAGAGATTTGGAGTTGGACGGTGGAGATGACGGTGAGGAGAAGAGAGAAGAAGCGATGAAAGTGGTGGCAGCTACGGCGGTGGTGGTTGTGGCGATTGATTTTAGTAGTATCGTCATTTTTACGCTTTGTTGCTGTAAAAGTCCATGCTCCGAAATGTCAACAAATCTGGTGTCGTTTCGTTTTTTTTCAGGTAATTCAGAAATTTACAGTTTTTTTTTTTTTACTGTTTTACTCCTAGTGTGTTGTTTAGTGGTTTCTGGAAACATCTTTGGATCTTAGCCCAAAATAATTTCCTCCTCAAACTTATTTGGGCCTACATTTGACCCATCGTGACCTCTAAAAATCTCTTAAGTTGCAATTTCGTTATATTTGATCTTATCTGAACTTGTTGGAATTGAACTTTTTGATGATTTTGGACTGGAAGTGGAGACATGAGAATTAAAACCTGCGGCGACGACCTGCAGGTAGGTCAATCTCCGTACAAGGAGTTGGGGAGTGGGGATTAGAGATTTGGTTTGAATTTGTTGAGCAGATTTGAAATCGGTGTTTGTAGTCGAATTATAGAAGGATTTACTTCGTAGATATAAGATTTGAGGCAACGGACAATAATTACATACTTTTGGCGGTTCGATGTATAAATATACTCACACTTTTTGTTTCTAATTAAAAGTAATATTTTAATAGTGTGGTTGTAATTCCATTTACATAAAATGTGAAATAATGATATGGCCATATGGTATCAAGATGGTTTGGTCTCATTTTTTTTTATGTACATATAAAAACAATTGAGGACGGTGAATGTATATGAGCCTTAATTCGATCATATTCGTATCCAGCTCCCAGGTGAAGGTGATTTTATAACTACTAGATCAATCTTGATCCTCGATTTGGTCTAAACTTAACTTTATTGTTAGAAAGCATCACAGTCTTTATCAACATTATTTGACGTATATATAGATTCCACCATGAATTATTGATACAAATTAAAAACTAATTGTAATAATTACTACAACTTGAAATAAACTAACATGACATAAGTGAGTGATACAATAATACGTAAAGGCGGCTTTTGATGAGTTTCACTGCTTGACTAAAGGCCTAAAGACCAGAGGTTGGTAACATTGATGCTCGAAACGATGAAATTAGGTCAGTAAAAGTGTAAAACACTCGTGTTATATATAAACAAGATATCTTTATTAATTAATGAAACATCCTTTGTCCTAATTAAGGTACGAGGAGTGTAACACTTAACCTTAGTTATTCTCGTAATCTCGTGCATGCACAGTACACACGACGTCACTAATACGCCGCGTTTTGTCGCCTTTGATAATCTAACGGGTAAACGTTTCGAGCTAACTTGCCTTTATTATTTATTAATTAATTAATTAATTGAGAATTTATTTAGCTAACATGGCATTATTAATTGAAGAATTCAAAATGACATACCATTGTGTGGAATTACCATAATAAGAATGTGTATTCAAGAACAATTCTTGGCTTTGTTTTTTCTATTGGTTCTTCAATTCGTATATATGATGAGTGGAAATAAACATACAATTAACATGAAAGATCACTTATATCCGTATTATTGATGAAGCGGCTTGATAAATTTAAATATTGATCGAGTGTCTTGACTGGTGAAGTCGTGAATAATACGTAAACACGCCATATATAATTAAGCTTTATATTTCGATTATTTGCACTGCTAAGTGCTAAATCGTACGGCATTATATTACACAAAACAGTATTTTGGTGATCTAAGTTTGCACTCAACGACTTTAATATAATGTGTTGGCCTCTACCTTGCTGGATAGGATTAGTAGTATAGGCCTGGACCAATCTGTGAACTAACAGTGACATCATTATACATGCACTATATATAATTTCTTATGCAATTCAATTATTATGTTCCCAATAAATCAAACCACTAAATATAAATTGAATAATTCGAGAAATAAAATAATGAATCTAATCTGAATCCAATTATCCCTTTTGATCTTGTACAAGGGTTTTAGAGAACTCATAGTCGTACATTGCTATGAATTCAAGATCGCAATTCGTAAACTTTATTTGTGTCGAGATGTTGGATAGCCTCATGAATTATTGATAGCAATCTAGTACTTGTTGTTGTAGAAGACATCCATCGACGACTCTCTCATCATCCACCTGAAAGGGGAAAATCACTTAGAAATTCACATGCATATATCAGCATATGTTACCCTAGCTTGATTTGATTTCATTCTATCGGTTTCACTTCTCGATATGTAATGAGCAAATTTTCAAAGTTTAATTTCTAGATAGAAAGGCGAAAAGGTTCGGAACAAAGGGAGTACATGATAAGTAATTATGGTGTGACTGTGACAAATGTCATTGTTGTGATTGTATTACCTGAGCATGGATAGTGTGGACCAAATTATTGCCGATTTTGGAAGAAATACTGTTGATTACACTAAGCCCTTCCCTGTTTAGTAATCGGACCGCCTTCGAAAGTGGAATTTGTCGTTGATTAACCTCAAAATCATCGGCATTATTAGTTTTGAGGACGATTTCGAAAAACCCTTCTCTGCATTGCTTCACTGTCACGTTTAGATGGCTCGAATTAGAACTGTTACTCGTATTAGAACTCCCTGTTGATGATTTCCCTTTCAAAAGTTTGTCCCTTTTTTCATTTAATTTTCCAATGTTGTCCTCCATATCCTTTATGTACTTCACTGCCTCGTGCAAATGATCCGCTGTTGACCGCTTACCCTGCATTGTCCACATTTGCGCACACATACATAAGCTAATGCCAAATTTCGCAAAAAAGTAATCATCCCGTGTTAACGTTGTTATGATATAAAACCATTTTAGTCGACACTCGGCCCCATTGATCTAACTGGCCAACTACCATGTCGACCAAGCCCAAAGTTATCGGGTTATGAACAGACTATAATAATCAGTCAGCTAAACTAGTTGACATTTTGCAACATCATATCGCAGCCAGCAAGTAGAATAATACTCGATCATGCTAAATAGAATTATATGCCTAACAACTAACCCTGATATATTCGGCCGGTAAAATAGAGCGGAGGGAGCGATAGAAGGTGGACATTTCTTGCCTTCGTTTTCTTTCGATATCTACGGCCTTGGTTTTGTCCTCTGCCTTGGAGGAGCTGCCCGCGACACCTTTTCCGCGGCGTCGGGCAGCAATATTATTACGCGGAGGTGGTGGTGCTACCTCCTGCAGTGCATGATTATTAACTGTGGCGTTTTCTTCAGGTGGTTGTACTGGTGGTGAAACATCATCATTTTGAGGTGTTATTGGTGGTAACTCAGTGAGCCACTGATCTAATAACACGTCTTCGAAATCGATAAAGTTAATGCCAAAAGGATCAGAAGAAGTTGAAGAACTATGATCCATACGTGTATATAGTATGGTATGATGATATATATGATATACTTCGATCTAGTTGTAATTTGAATCGGGAAATGTTCGTACCCAAATTGGCTGGTTTAATGTTAACCCACTTTGCTACTATTTTTGGAATAGTAGTAGTATGTACTTGGGTTTTTTGATTGGATGTACGAAGGTTAGAGTGTACGAGCGAGTGTCTTATATAATACTATACGCAGCAAAATCTGACCCCTATAATCCTATACTATGAGATTCAGGCAACTTTTTGTTTGTGCATGGGATGCCAACATCATGTGATTGGTATTATATTGATGAAGAACCATACTAGTATAGTGCTAATGTGCTATTGATATAGCTAGTGTTCTGATCTCCGAGGCGATGGAAATATATACTCCCTCCGATTTAAAGAGATTTTTCTGTTTTTGTTGACAGTTTTGAGGTGTCATGTTGAGAGCTATTATTAGATCAATAAATCGTTCTATTAATGTAAACATAGTAAAAATTTCATTCTGCATTGTAGTTTACCAACTATATTTGTTTTTTATGCAAATGGAACTTTCATTTGGCCATCAAATAGTCTCTAACATGTCAACTCAAAAATGCAAAAAGATATAGGAAAATCTTTTTGAATCAGAGGAAGTATAAGGTATAATGCGTAGAGTTATACATAGTTCATTGCCAATGCGTGTTAGCTACGTTCACGGTCGGATGATCAAATCTTTAAATTTGGAGAAAACGCAACATTGAATTGCATGCGAAGTATATGGTGATAAGTTTATAGTTGTTCATTATATCTACTTAGGGTAAGAGTAGTACTACAACAACAACGACGACGACCAAATAATCTTATTCCCAAATTATATGAGGTCGACTAACTAAAACATGAATCACCAATCATCTATTTATCTGTAATAACCGTAAGCAATTACAAAAAAAATGTGTTTTTTAAAGTAATTGATTGAGCAAACTATGAATATGGATATGTACAAAATATCGTTTGAATTATAAGTACTCCGTAACTATTGACTTATTTTTTCAATAATTTCGCTTGTTCTTTTTTTTTTCATTTGCTTTTTTGTTCGCAAGGCGAAGTTATGATGAGAGACTATACTCTGTAGTTTTATTATGGAGTGTTAGCAATTTGTTGTATCACCAAATTAAACCTAGCCGAAGTCACCCATATATAGTAGAAGTTACTACTCTAGCCATAGTAGCCAATGTCCGTACAATCAGCAACATCTAAAAATAGTCAAATTTTAAAGATTGGCTTATCGATTAGGAAGACAATGTGCATGTGGTTGTTACGAGTTCGAATCCTCATATCCTCCACTTCCGCAACAATAACCGCTCATTTGTACCCAAAAAAATTTCGATTAAGCAAAGTTTAATTCTGCATGTGCATAACTTACTAAAGCTGAAGAATTCATTTATTATTATGTCTTATTAAGTCACATGTTTAATTTAAGAGATTAGAAATAATAAGCAAACCAAGTCAAATAGCTAAAGCATAACTTGTACCAACTTGGCAACTTTGAACTTATACCACCTTAAAACCTCTTTCACATCACATACCTCGTGAACAAAAATATGATTGATGTAAAAAAATCATTTGAACTATACGTATTTCATAAGTATACCGTATACAACATTGACACAGTCATTTGTTATGGGTCTCGTATAGATGGAGTCAACTAGCTAGTCAAGCTTTTGGACTGTTTTAAGACTTATTTTTACCAATTTCACTCGTTATTTTTCATTTGTTTCTGTTTTTGTTTTCTCACGAGGAAAGTTATGAAGATATTCATTCTTATCTGATAAGTAATACGAATACCCAATTAAATAGTTATTGGACATGAAGAGATAGTTTCTTATTTACCTTGTAATGTTTAAGCAATTAAACTTAGCCAACAAGCCACTCACACCAAAAATACTCTAGTACGTTACCTACGTGCACCATCAATCATATACTCATATATCTAATACTCAAATTAACAATCAAAGTTAAATTCTACATGTGCATAAAATGCTTCAGTTGAAAAGTTCATTAATATATGTCTTATACTAATTTATTCACATGTTTAATTTATGAGGTTAGAAGTAAATAGTAAACAAAGCCGATCAAACAGCTAATAAAAGCACAACTTGTACCACCTTAAAAACTCTTTCACCAAATCACATCACGCACATTTCTATAGCAATGACGACGGCGGTAAAAATATAGGAGTATATAGTATGTGCAACTTCTCGGTCAAAATTTTAGCACCTTCTAAATATAGTTCTACCTCCTCAGAAAAACAGAATATAAAGTCATAATGATATGATGTGCGCCATAATCTGGCAATTTACTCCCTCAATTATAGTAGGCGTTAATGAATCTTGAATTAATCACGTCCCATCGTAGATTAGTTAATTAGCGTGATTATTGGTGAGGGGCCTAAATTAGCAATTAGAATAAGTGTGTTAATTACTGATGAAAGTGATTAGTGACTGTGTTATAGTTGACACTCGACGAAAGTTGCAAAATCTACAGTTAATTAGATATGATTTTCCATTTACCGCCAAAAGTAAGAGATGTGACACGGACGATTTTTTTTTTTTTTTTTGAGGTCAAGACGGGCAGTGTTCTATTCATTCAAATCGTTTTCCGCAAGGGATAAAACACCCTCCGGAAATTGGTTTACATGGAAAAGTTCCGAGTTCCGACCCATTAATAGGGCCAAGCCTAGCTACGAAATGTGACATGGACGAGCTTGTATGAAGTGAAATGAGTAACATACAATCTATGGTTGATTCTAAATTTAAAAAGTTTTTTTTTTTTGAACTGAAAAAATTAAGAAGTTAATGTTGTGGGATGGCGGAATTAATTATTCCATCAATTAATTTTACAATTCAATTTCTTCTTAGCTTTTTAATTAGAGCTCGGAAACCTGAGGGGTATACCTGAAAAATTCGGGAACCTCAGGGGTATATTGGATAATTTCCCTTAATTATAATGAAAAAAATCAGAGTACGTGTCATTTGACGATTATATGCCTCGGTTTTGGTGTTAGGTCTGATTTGGATATACCAGTTTTCGTGGTTCGACTATTTCACTACCACTTTATCCAGATTTCACAATCATGTTGATTAAAGAATATTCCGTTAGCATGTATCGTTGTTCTAGTTGTCTAATCTATACATAACACATTAGTTTGCATGCTCGTGCCACGCCCGCGCTATATATTTATATTGTTATACTCGTTTTATAAAAAAATGTTGGCTTATCTTTGTTATGATATATTACCATAATGATTATTTTCCATAAATTAGTTAATATTATACTACTCTATTATAATTTATTACCATATCCTAACCGATAATTGTATCTAATGCTATTTTTATGTTCTATCCAATTAATGTAAGATAATTTATTAACATATCTTAACCGATTATTGTATTTAATGCTATTTTTATGTTCTATCCGATTAATGTGTGCCAAGTGTCGCCCTAAAAAAGACTTGCTTTCAGGTTTTAATATATAGTTGATATACTCTTTATTAAACTTCCAGACCCTTTGACGTAAATTGATAGAGTCATGCATGAGATCAGGACTCTTGAGGCATCAGAACAAAAGAGAAAATGGGTATATCTCTCTTTTTTTTTTTTTTTTTTTTCCTATATGTAATTCTTTCTAGAATTGTAAGTTAAATTTTCATCTCAATAACCATATATATACTTATCGAGGTAGTATCTGTCTACACTTATCGAGTCAGTATCTAGTTACGTGTAGTAGTCAAACTATCGGCTTGAAAAATTTAAAGCTAACAAAACTCGCTAAGGATAATATCTTTCCTTTTCCTTTTAATTGAAACGTTAGACAACGAACATTCCCAACCTCACACCACACTTAGTCAAGTTAGAAGGCTTGAACCTTATTGGTAATGTTCCAGGGCGGAATAATCCATTTGGGCGGTATTGCCGGTATACCAAAACCTACAACGAGTTCTACTTCTCGACTTTATTAGACTAGATTTGCCTTTATTGCTACCGATCGTTCGTAATTCAATCAGAATGTACGTAACTTGAAGGTCAGCCAGCCCTCAAATCAACAATAATTCTCAAGGGTTATATATACACCGACTCAATCATGAACGGTATGATCAGATCAGATGCAATTCGATCAGTATGATGCATGGTTATTGGTTAGGTGAAAATAAACTAGTGTCAGCCTTAATTAAGAAGGGAACAATTTTCTGTTCATTCTGTCAACTCATAACTTTGTGATTCCCCTCGCTCTCATTATCAATTTATCATACGACCATTTTCCACTTTGTCCTTCATCAATTATTGCCCCGCTTTCCCAGAGCAACAACTTAATTGGCCTACGCACGATTATTATTTTTATTTTTATTCTTATTGAAGAAACTTAGCTAGGGATCTTCCAAATTACTCCCAGTTATTTCCCTTGAATTAAGTGCTTTTTTTTTCTTTCGATTTTACATACTTTCACAGTTTCACGTATTGTTTGATTATCAGTATGTAACTCAAACTATATAACAATATTTTTTTCTGATCGAATCATTATGGATTGTATTATTGTAATCAAACGGTCAACGATTCATGAGACGAAAAGAGTATAACTTTGTGAAATGTGGTTGTTTGCAAAATGATGCAATGAAACAAAATTGGGTAAACCTAACCCAACAAATTATGTACTCCCAATTGGTGTTACTTTAAATGAAAAACACTAATAAATATGTTCTTTAATCAAATTTGTGTCCTTTTCTTTTTCTTCCATTTTCCAAGTGGGCTGATTGTGCAATGGAAAATAGGATCGGATCAGATCGAAGTAGGAATTGAAGTAACTTACTCTCAATGAGTTTAATTTGTTTTGAATCCTGTGATTGTGGTAGAGATTAATTAGTGGATTGACTTTTGGCAATATGTTAGTAGTACATATTTCCATTGAGGAGGTACATATAAAATCGGATTAAATATCTGTGTTTAATCGGGAGTCGCCCACGAAAAAAAAATTATAAAAATGATTATGATCAATATATAGATTAGATCATCAAGCAATGACAATGTTGAGATCGATCACTACAACAAATTATATGGAGTCATGGACACATATTTTTTTTTGTTCATGTATATCTTAAAAATGAAATATGAACCTATGCATGACGATTTACGACTCCCAAGACTTCATTCTCAACTCTTAATTAATAGCACTACTCCATGCGTGATTGCAGATTATGGCTGAAGGGCTCCATTCAAAGCTATTTAGGATCTACTCGACTAGACAATTAGTCAATTATTACCATCACTTGCATCCTTTATTAGAATTAGCATATTTAGTTTAAGCAACATACGAGAGAAATTTCTCATCACAAAAACAATATAATAATTAATCTTTGGAGAAAACATCGTACAAAAAGAATAGTATACAAATCCACCTTTTAGAAGCTAACATCAACCCTCGACTCCTCGAGAGGCAAACAAACGAGATCGTATTACGTGACGCATGCACAAAGCCAACTTGTGTTAATTATTGATTATAGACTAAACCATTATTATTTAGAGAAACCCAAATGAAAACGAACAAATAATGCTACTTGTAATAATTAAGTGATTTTTTTTTTTTTTTTTTTTTTTTTTTGGTACAAAGACGAGAAAACTAGAATTAGCTATTGTCTATTACATCCTCCGAGGGAGGCAAAATAATAAGGTCATCATCAAAGAAAGTCCTTACACCCGCAATTGCTAAGATGTCGACTTCCACTTGCTCCAGGTCTTCAATAGTCTTCAAATATGTCGGAGGAAGAATTGATCTCGCTTCCCTCGCCATATAATCCGCCACCATGTTATGCCTCCTGTTGACAACCTCTACATTCGCACGGATTTCCATCTGGAGTTCTCCGTGCCAATATTACAGTTGGAATATTGTAATAATTAAGTGATGCATGATTGGATGTACCAGTGCAATTCAATAGATCGATCGAGTAGTAAACTTGAAATGTTAGAAAGTTACTCCAACGATCAATAGTAACAGAGTTGTTGAGTATAAGAGAAGAAATCACAAAAAAGCAAGTAAAGAATGAAATTATTATTATAGATGGATCTCCAAGCTTTTAACCCATTTTCTCTACAATTTGAAGCCTACCAATCACCAGCTTCTTTTACTCCTTTCACTCAGCTAATTACACATCAAGATAATGATACACTAATCCCACCCCTACAACAACAAAAACAGGATAATCTTCTTGATGAAGATAGTCTTCTCTTACAAGTTCCGGCCTATTTTACAGACGATGCTGATCTGTATCTAAGAAGCGAGGACGATGATACATCCGCGCAATTACGAAGAAAAGCTTCACCATTACATCTTGATCATCATGATGAAAGCAATGAGACAAACCCTAAGAAAAATCATGGGAAGAAGAACAAGAAGCAGAAGGTTGTTCATCGAGAAATCGAGCGACAACGACGGTCTGAGATGTCCTCGCTCCATGCTTCTCTAAGGTCTCTACTTCCTATTGAGTACATTAAGGTATGTAATTCTTTAGTACTACTACATACAAACTCAATTTTACTAATAAAGTACGTACGTAGACAAATTAACTGTGTCATACTCTGAATATCTCTAGCAATCTGTATATATAATAATTAATTAGTAACTAAAAACTTCTTTATTTAAAAAAAAATATGTGTAGGGTAAGCGAGCAATGTCGGATCATTTGGGAGAGGCAGTGAAGTACATAAACCATCTTCAACAGAATCTCAAAGCACTGGATGATCGAAGGAATACCCTCAAAAAGGAAGTGTGCGTTAGTAATAATAACAACAAAAACTCGAAAATGGACGATAACCGCGATTTCAAGGTTAAATTATGCAAGGGTGGAGTGGATGTTACAGTGAGTAGTATTATTACAAGTTGTAGAGTTGAAGGAGATGATCAAAATGTTGATTGTGGTGATGAAGGGCTTCCTCTTTCAAAGGTGCTTCAATGTTTAATCCAAGAAGGGCTGGATGTCGTCAGCTGCATTTCGCAGAGAGTGGAAGGTTCAAGTTCTAAGTTAGTACACTCCATCCATGCTCAGGTACGTACGAATAATCGTTCCATTTTTATTGACCCCATTATTATTTGTATAAGTTTCGAATATTATTCGAAACTTTAGACTCTTACAAATAATACTCCGTATTTTGATGTAGCTATAGCTAGCTAGGTTCGTAAGAGTAATTTAATTTGGTTCAGTCGTTGAAATAAACTTATTGCGAGTTTTTTCAAACATACCAAAAACCAAAAAAAAAAAAAAAATGAATGTCAATGCTAAATCAAGTATATCATAGGATGACAACTTAATTTGTATTTCTAACTATTTGACCTACTACCACTACAAGGAAATAATTATCAAATATGAATTAATATGCGGGAATCTTATTACTAACATTCTACTAAATGTATGTTGCTGTGTTTTCTGTATCCAATGGCAGGTTGAAGATGGAATTAACATTGCAATTGATGCATTAAAATTGCAGCAGAAGCTCAAGGATCTTTGAAGCAAATTTGATTATAAGCAAGGACCATTTGTGTAAAATAAATAAATCATGTGTGCAAATTAAGGTGTGTATGTGTGTCCCCTTGGTTTTATGGCGATTTGGAATAATATGATTGGCTTGAGATACCATGGTTTATAAAGTGCAAAAGTCGTGTAGAGCGTTTATACTTCCCTCGTCTTTCAAATTGATATTTCAATTAGGTTACGTTATTATTACAGCTATGAAATGAACAAGTTCAATACTCCGTATCAACTATCAAGCACGTCCAAATACTGACCCAACCATAACCATGCCGAAATTTGGTAATAAAGCAATAATCATGCTTTGATAGACGTGGCAAAATCTAGTCCTTTGAAAAGAAATGTAAACGTTTAAACCACTCTCAAAAGGACTCAAACTTTTTGTTCAATTCCAACAAATCGTATTTCTCACGACTCATCACTCATCATTCATCAGTTCACTCATTCTTCCCGTCATGGAAAACTCCGTAAACGAAACCAACCAAAATTCAAACCAAAACCCGAACCCGAACCCGAAGCCAGTACTCGTAATCCACCGAATACCAGCCTACGGTTTCGCGCTATTCCGCCACCTGTCATCCAATTACACACTCATCGACCCCGCCGCCACCGTAGGATACAACGATTTCCTCCGATCCAACGCCGCCGACGCACGCGCCGTCCACTGCGTCGGGTTGTCGCCGTTGAACAAGGACACGTTGGACTGCCTGCCGTCGTTGGAATGTGTTGTTGCGTCCGGCGTCGGCGTTGACCATATTGACCTCGCTGAATGTCGCCGCCGCGGAATTTCCGTCGCAAATATCGGCGACGCTTTTTCCGATGACGTGGCCGATTGCGCTGTCGGGTTGTTGATCGATGTGCTCCGGAAAGTGTCCGCTGCTGATCGGTTTGTCCGGGCCGGGTCTTGGCCCGCTGGGGATTTTCCACTTGGTTTTAGAGTGAGTTGTCATCAATCTCATTTTCTCGATTTTATTTATTTTTTACATGATTGTTTATAGTGCTGGGGCCGAACACGCATAAGACAAATGAAAATAGTGGGCCCGTGTATTGTTTTTATGTGTGCTTGTGTTGGGGTTAGCATTCCTCCTAAAATGACCCGAACATAATGTTGCATTCGTGTTGTGTTGTTAACTTGATACTTATATGACATACGGAGTACACACTAACATGTTCCATGTCTCGAACATTTTTACGTTTAGTGATATGACTCACATTAGTGTTGACGTGTTGTTGTGTTGGTGCACATTAAGATGTCCCGTACATTTTACGTTTAGTGTTGACATACTCCGTATATTATTATTTGGATCAGTTTGGTGTTCTTTGTTCAAATTGAATGATACATTGATACATTTGTTCATATGACAAATAATGAACATGAATTGAATCGAAACGGATAATGATAATCTAAGGTACGCTAAATTGAATAAATAATTTTTATTAATACTCGAATGGGTTGTACCAAGATTGTAGAGACGTGAAGTTGTCGTTTTTAAGTTGAAGAGAACAAGACGTTTGTACACAGTACACGCATTTCTATAGGTGTTGGTTACAGCATTTCTTTTGTATGTTGCAGTTAGGAGGAAAGCGAGTAGGCATTGTAGGCCTAGGAAGCATTGGTTCTCGCATTGCAAAGCGACTCAATTCCTTTGGTTGCAACATTGCGTACACCTCTAGGCGCCGGAACCCGTCTGTTGCATTCCCTTACTACGACAATGTCCACGACTTGGCGCTTAAGAGTGACATTCTCATCCTGTCCTGCTCTTTAAATGACCAAACGCGCCACATGATCAACAAGGATGTCATGACCGCGTTGGGAAAGGAAGGGGTCCTGATCAACATTGGCCGTGGGGGTCTAATTGATGAACCCGAAATGGTGAGGTTTTTGGTGGAAGGCGAAATTGGAGGAGCTGGTCTTGATGTCTTTGAGAATGAACCTAGTGTGCCTAAAGAGCTGTTTGGTTTGGATAATGTGGTGTTGTCCCCTCACCAAGCTGTCCTGACTCCGGAATCCCTAGATGCTGCTAAAGACGTTGCAGTCGCAAATTTGGATGCCTTCTTTTCAAACAAGCCCTTGCCAACTCCTATCAGATGGGATTAGCCTCTATGATCACAGAGCCGGAGATGTTTCAGTATGGTATTTGGATAATTGAAGATATTCAATTGCTCGAATAAATCCCAATTGTTGAGCTTGGGGAGGGAGTTCTTTGCTGAATGCTTAAACAGATCGTATTATTAGGTACAGCAAAATGTAAATGTATAGTTGTATTCTATGGCGACATTGCAGATGGCTCTGTGGTTGTTGATTGATGTTTTTCGGAGAATTACTGCAGAGGACTGGTTTGTCCTGGCTGATCTTGGCCAGGATGTATGTGGGATGGTTTTAGTTTCTTAACGTGATTAAAAGTAGCAAATATTATCTCGAATATCTGAGACTATCCATGTTGTGTGAACGACTTTTAAGTACTGTGTTGCTTTCAATGATGGACAATGGAATGCGTTTTCATTGTCGTTTCAAAGGGTATTAACAATGAAACTGATCAAGTTATCAGGAAAACAGGCTGATAATGCTCCAGAGATAGATTTCAGTTTGCAAATTAAAGATGGTTGTGTGAACAAGAAGGGTATAATACAGATGTATTTCAGAGTTTAGACTGTGTCCATGCTGTCAAAATAAGTACAGGAACGCGAGCATGAGCATTAAACATCTGCTTATATCCACTCAAAGTCTCAGAAGACTACAGAGAAATGAAGATGCAGGCTACTGATATGGACAAACATATCGTACGGTCGAGTAGGAACCAGAGGATCTTCCTGGATGATGACTGATGAGATCAAAGTTCTCACTGGTTACTTACTGGTACGTCCTTTGGTTTCAGCGGAGATGATGCCTGCAAGAGAAGTTGTAGATGCTCATCAGACACAAGTTTGGCATTAAAAGAAATGAATGTTAGAGGTAAATTGGTGTTCAAGCAACCTTAAGGTATCTTTTGTCCCACGTCTGATTTTGCAGCGGATTGTAGGGAGGCCTAGCCGCTGATGAGCCTCATATCGGTGACAACCAGAAAAACCTGTATCAACACAGAAAACGCGAAAATTAACAGCAGAACAAAATTCTAAACAACTAAGATGTACTTATGTCTTATGAATCCAATAAAGTGAACCACAAGCCAAAAAACAGGTTTTGTTCCTGACTTCACTTACCATAGTAAGCCCCATCAACCTCCAGAACATCAATCTGTAATTTTCACCAGGTAGAAATTATACTCAATAACAACCAACTGTTAGAGAAATTGCTACTGTAAGCGAAAAAGAAGTGAAGGAAAACCGCGAAAATTCTCCTTAATCAACTGATTCAGGGAACATTGCATATTTGCATTCCCAACAACATTACCCCAGTGCCTCAAAGGCTCTCGCCTTAGGCGAGGTAAAGGCCGGGGGTCCAATGTACAAATTTTCAACAGAGATTAATTACTTACAGGAACTTGCAGACCAATTTCCTGAATGCTGTCCATAAGTTCCTGGACTTTCTGAGGATCATTTGCTCTTGTGCGCATCAGTGGTCTTCGTATCTTATCTAGTGGGAGTTCCAGGACTACAGGCCCTACTTTCTGCGTAGCTGAAGGCGCCCCTAGAAACCGCAATCATCGATCATTTGCATCTTCAGTTAAACCAGGAATTCACATAACCAAGTACGAGTAATTAAGAGTTGAAAGAAAGCCAAAATAGATACCATTAGAAGAAGCGCAAACAGAGACCCTCCTAGCAATTGATGGTCCTTGGAGTTGGAGATAAAAACTAGCCATTTTCGTACTCTTCAAAATTAACAAATCGTAAGGATCACTCCTTAGTAAGCAGTGAATTAAAGGTAGCGCGAAAGAATCATCTTAACCAAAAGTCTTGCATGTTACTGCCCAATCGATAAATAATGGTTTTAAACCTTAACACATTGAGATTAACTAATCTCCTCCACTCAAGTACAGACCCACTAACCACTATTAAACTGAGATTAACGCCACGACATGAATCAACTGATCCACGTTACTTTGTGCCTAGAAATTCATAAATCCGCTAGGGTCTATGACTTCCACAAAAGCGCGTGGATCAGTTGATTCATGTCGTGAATTTATGCCTACCCCGAATTAAAGGCAAACATAACTGAATTAACAGAAAATTTGGTAGTATGAATAAGAATTTTGATCGGACAGTAACCAAATTACTCAGCAAAACATCAAAAGACAAGAAAGTCGAAAACTTTTTACAACCAAGTTTACCATTTTCGAATTAAGGATGATTTGGATAAACCATGGAGAATTTGACGAACAATTAGCAGTAAAAATTGAGATAATAGGAGAGAGTAAGAGATATTTACCTTAAAATTGTCGATCAAAGGTGGAACGATGAAGGGTGGTTAATTAATTAGAGGACATGGGAAAATGAACGAGTTACTTGGGACCCGACGCAACTCGTCTTGACCAGAAGTTTGATGGTTGTTAGCCACTTCATATTCATTTTTGTTTGATATGCACCGGCCAAAAATAGGCACGTTTCGTGATTGTAAGATTTTAGAAATCACGTGTAAGACCGTTCTACAATAAGTCGTAAAGGTAAGTGGAAAATATGTGAAAGTAGTTGGGTTTATGTTACTCGTTATATTTTACGGGCCTTATGATCACGATGATTTCAATATTGATCAATTTAAATGACTACGACTACGTCAGATCATTCAGAACCCCAAAGTTACTAGATTCGCCCATACTATATTCTCATTATCATTACTGCAAATTGTTATAATAATACAGAGTGCAACAATTCGATTATGGTTCAACATAATTTTTGATGTAACAAGTACAAGGTAACAGTAGAATTAAGTAAAATCACACACCATGCACAATTTAAAGAGACGTTATTAATTGGAAGAATTAGTCATAGGAGCTTGAACATCTTGTGTCTTTCTAAAGAGCTTATGATGAATGTGCTGGGAAAATGTCCGGGGTGGGTAACGGGCCGGCTCGGTTTCGGTCACAAGGTCCGGTAGGGGCTGAAGGACGATCTTCTCCTTGGGTGGCTCACAGAAAACAGCCCAAGAAATCCTGACCTTCTCCTTGTTAACAAGGCCTCTATGAAGGATACTTTTGTACTTTCCATTGCTAAGGATCTCAATTGTGTCACCAATGTGCATGATTATGGAGTTAGGGACACATTTTGCAGTGACCCATTTGCCCTCGTAGAAGAGTTGTAGGCCAGGGACCATGTTGTGTAGGATAAATGTAAGGGCACTTACATCTGTGTGTGCCTCAACACCTAAAGCTAGTTCTGGCTGAGGGCATTTTGGGTAGTAGTTGATTTTCATTTGGAGGTGGAGCTCCTCCATGCCTCCAACTTCCTTCTCTAGCCTCCCTTCTTCCAACCCTAGGGCGAGCGACAATGCCGAGAGGATCCGAGTTGCCAAGCCTCTTAGCTCCTTCGAGTACTCTGATACTGCAGGGCTACATCATCATAGAATCATAGAAATAATAAGATACACTATAAAGTCGTGTCTAGGATTGATATTCAAAGTAATCTTTGTTCGAATAGAGAAAAACAAAAAGTAGAAATTGGACATGTAACTTGCGAATTCTTATTATATGTGACTGCGTTTTAAACCAGGTAAAATTATGCAATTTATCGAATTTTAAAGTAGAACAAAAGAGTAAACTCACATGTAGTCACTAGGAGTCTTTGGCCAAATGGACATGTCCCTCTTGTCCTCAGGGAAAATAAGGTGAAAGAAGTAATCCTCCCACTCAAGTTGGCCACTAGCATTATTAGCTAGCTTACTCCCATAACCTTGAACATTACCTGAGTCTTGGTCATTAGCATACTTCTCCTTCTCCTCTATAGGAAACTTGAAGAAGGTGTCTCCGGCCACCTTAACGCGTTCCATTAGCTCATCCGCGATGCCATGATTGACGAGGTGCATGACGCCCCAGTCCATGGCCGCCCTCTTAAGTTCTTGGATCGCCTTGTCTCGGACCTCTGAATCCTCAGACGCAATGTCTTTAAGATTGATTGTGGGGAGTTGAGGTCCATCCTCTTTCTTTTCCTCCTCGAATATGTCTCCAATTGAGGTTAGCTCCTCCTTAGGCCTCACATACTCCTTAGGGATGCATTCGATTCCACTACTTGCTAGGGTCTCCACCCTAGAATTGGGAGCCATTGTCGTAGCAATACCCATTTTAACAAATCACTTATTTGTTACTATAAAAATCGAGTATGATCAATAAAAATATCTCGTATTATCAATTACTAGTACTCGCTAGTGTTATTTGTTTAGTGTGGTGCCATTTGTGTAGGAAGTTACATGGCCTTTATATAAGAAAATATAGAAATACTAAAGTACAAGTATTCACATCACAAGGATATGTTACATGTACAGTGTAACGAATTGGAAAAAGACAACAAAAATTTAAGAAGAAAACAGAACAGAGGAGTTGAAACTTGTAAGTGAATAAAACGCAGCAGCTACCTAGGTAACCACGTGATGGAAAGTATGTACCAGACGAACAAAGCATGATTTAGTGATACGAACGGTTGTTGGCGGAGGAAGAGGCAGGTGCAATGGTGGTCTACTTAGCTTCGTTCTCTAACATTCTTCGAGTCACATGACAAAGGTTAACCCGGTTGTTAGGAAATTGATGTATATAAATATGTAATACTGGTTGTCACAGATTTGAAGTTATGGCCTGATCTAGAGCATCACTCACAATGATACAAAGCAAATGGGTTATTCATCATTTTGAGAAATTTGAAGTACATGTTTACCGACTGATGACATTCCACAAGGAGACAAACAATTAGAACGTAGTGGCATCTCAATGGCTATCTTAATCAAGAATAGGGTAAAAAGCTTAGTCAGTACACAATTATGCGAGCCTCATCACTGTGTTGGGGCACAACATTAGAGAGCAAATTGAGGATAGTGATAGAGTTTTCACTCGACCCCCACCATTTCCCCCTTTTCCCTCCCTAATGATGTGCTCCAGCAAAACCAGTCAAAACATTGCGAGTTTAACCTGCTTAGAGGTCGTAATAGCTCGCTGAATCAATGAACAAACATCGACCGGGTTAGATTTAGATCAAGTTGGCCAGCTCAACACGAATACGAAACGATAGACTATCACTATATATACAACCTTAGTAAAGAACAATTTCACATGATGACTTGGCAAATTTTGTGGAAATCAAAAGGGACCAATACCAAAATGAACAAGTCTCCCAAGTCCAAAGGGATTGTTGATCTTTTGAAGCCCTTTGATTTCCCTCCACAAATTAGACCATTGCCTTATCTCCAAAAAGATCCCTCAAAACTCTATCACTCAACAATTCTTGTCTCTCTTTCTCTCTTCTCTCCTCTCCTCACAATGCTCAGAATCTACCACTTCTCATTGATCACCACCCTCTTGTAACACAAACAACTTAGAATTTTTCACTTCTCCTTAAAAAATGGCCTCAAAACTTGGGGTTGCTACTTTGACTTCACCAAGATTGCTCATTTCTCCATTACAAAAATCAAGGATTACACTCTCCTTACCTTCTCCTATATCATCTTCATCAGCATCACCATCACTGAGAGATGTATCAGTTCAATTCATGGGTAATCGCCGCATGGCGATTAGGCGTAAACTCATCCTCCTTGCACCAAGAGCTGCCACTGATAAGTCAGGTTTTGATCATTTTTCTTTCTTCCATGAGTAACCCGTCTACGCAGTAAATTTGTATGTGACGGTTGCATCCAAAAGTTTCGCTTAATTATACAGTACTTTTTCAGGACAAGCGGAAGAGGAAATGGTAGATAGTAACATGTTACAATACTGCAGTATTGACAAGAAGGAGAAGAAGTCGTTAGGAGAGCTTGAACAAGAATTTTTACAAGCACTACAAGTATAGACATAGTAACTCCTTATTTTCGGCTTTAATTCTAGTAATTTTCTCTGTTATATACACCCTTTATTTATGAACTTGAGCTTGAATTAGAAGCAACTTTGATCTTTTGTTTTTGGGCTTGATTTTTTCGGCTGACAGTCATTCTACTATGAGGGGAAAGCTATCATGTCGAACGAGGAATTCGATAATCTTAAGGAAGAGCTAATGTGGGAAGGAAGCAGCATAGTAATGCTAAGTCAGTTCTTAAACTCTGCAATGTCGAAACATCTGATGTTTCATTGCTGCTGATTGATATAGTTGTGTGACGGATTAATTTTGCAAAACAGGTGGTGATGAGCAGAGGTTCTTAGAAGCTTCAATGGCTTATGTCTCCGGAAAAAAGATTTTGACTGATCAAGAGTTTGATGACCTCAAGTTGAAACTTAAGGTCTGCACATTGCGAATTGAGTGTGTTTGCTTCTCGTCTCAGACCTGTGTCTTCTGATTATTTACTGAACGCATATCGCCTTCTTTTGTAGATGGAAGGTAGTGTGATCGTTGTGGAGGGTCCTCGGTGCAGTCTCAGGAGTCGAAAGGTAAGCTCGTACTGGTGGGGAGAACTCAAGAGTGTGCTTACAATTGGGAATCTACGAAGTGTAAGCTTCACTTCTTCGGGTTTTTGACAATTAAGCTTCAATATGACAGGTTTACAGTGATCTCACAGTCGACTACTTCAAAATGTTCTTGTTGAATGTTCCAGCTGCAGTCATTGCCCTTGGTTTGTAAGTAGCATGCTCTACCATTGTTTTCCCAGGATTTATTGTCATTGATGCAAATTTTATTATCGGTCACTGCAAATATTCTGCACCCTCTTTGCTTTGCTATAGGCGATAGCCTATAAGGCACTATGTGTCCTAGTGTTCGTTGTTAAGAACTACTCTGTCTACCAGTATCTACAATCTTTACTGAT
The DNA here is from genome assembly GCA_963457585.1 of Spergularia bocconei. Taxonomy (NCBI): domain Eukaryota; kingdom Viridiplantae; phylum Streptophyta; class Magnoliopsida; order Caryophyllales; family Caryophyllaceae; genus Spergularia; species Spergularia bocconei. The sequence continues at coordinate 28,689,619 of OY734942.1, read as the reverse complement.
ACAACCTTTGAGCAGCCCCATACAGGGGAAAAGTAACTTTCACCTGCTGGTTTTGACAGGTTCTTCTTCTTGGATGATTTGACCGGATTCGAGATCACATATATCATGGAGCTTCCAGAGCCGTTCAGTTTCATTTTCGTGTGGTTCGCTACATTGCCAGCAATATTATGGATGTCCCAGGCCTTCACAAAATTGATTGTCAAAGATTTTCTCATCCTCAAGGTAAATTTACCACTTCTAATGTTCTCAACAATTCAGTACTACAGTCTACAGGTCTAAGCATGGGTGTCATTCAAATTGTCACCTGAGATGGTCTCAGGCGTAGACGTGCAGGAGCATTAACACGCAAAACCGCTAATCAGTTGTTGTTTCCTTCTGTTAGGGTCCCTGCCCAAACTGTGGTGAAGAGAACCTTTCCTTCTTCGGAACTATCCTCTCGATTTCGAGTGGAGGGAAGACAAACAACTTGAAATGCACCAAGTAAGTTCCCTCATATGCAGTTTAAGCAATCATAGCAGCATTACACATTGCTTAGTCCTAAGAACTTGAAAAATGTTTTTGAGATTTGACCTAAAATAAAACAATCTTCTCCAGCTGTGGCACACCATTAGTGTTTGATTCAAAGAGTCGCCTGATAACCCTGCCAGAAGGAAGCCAGGCCTAAGATCAAGGTACATGCACCACCATTCTTCTATGTTTTTACCTAGTACGTTTTTCGTCAAAATTCAGGTAAGACAGTCCTATTGAACGTCTTCTCGCTCCTCTTAACGGATCCGTTAACCTAGATTTGTGCCTTCGTAATGACTGACCGTCCTCCAATTTTCAATGCTAATGCAGACTCTGTACACGCTAGTTTAGTACATACGATTTCGCCGATTAAAGCAGATTACAAGGTGAGGTGATGCTGCTCAAGCTATTATTGTCGGAGGGAGTTGTTTAGATCTTCAAATTATTCTAGAACCCTTTGTGGTGAATTGACAAAGTGGTACCGAGATACCAATAAACACCTCTGTAATATTGTATACCATGTATATTCCAATCTAGTCCTTTTACTCTTATGTCTCAAGGATGGAGTCAAGTTAAAAATCCCTGTTCATATTATGAATGTACTTCTAATAGAACACTTCAACAATCAGTCGGAATGGGTCTTTTTCTTCTATGATATAGCGAAAAATTCCTGGCCACTTTCTGTTATAACAGTCACACTTCTCAGGCAGTAGAATGTGTAACAAAATGGAACCTAAGTCGGTATGTTAGTAAGAGTAGGATGCCAGAACCAGAAGTCTTTCATGTTGAATGTTAATAAAGATTCGAGTACATGAAAAGGATTCAGTAGCATACTTGCGAAGACTTAGTTCTAACTCAAAACAAAGGGCGAAGACCACTTACAAACAAAGCATGACAAAGAAGCAATGGCGTCATGCTACTACCCTACGGCGCCAAACTCCAGCATTCAGCTTAATCTCACTTCTTTTATGCATTTATAACTACACAGGGTGAGCATGTCCACGTCTGCCATTACAGTGATTATCAATGCGCCACCATCTCTGAGCTACTGAATCGACACATCCATGTAATCTCCAGTCTATAAAATACGGGAAGCATTTAGTATCAAAAAATGAAATCTAAGGTTATAGTCAGTTTACTAAATTTAGGCGAGTGATCATACCTGAAAGAAAGTGCCACCCAACGCCAAGTTGTCATCTAACGGTCGCCTATTTGGATTAGATAAGGTTTCACCCATCTGAATAACATTTAAATACACTGTTAAATCCTCCAGAATTCATGCTATATCTTTATGTTTCCAAATGCCAAAGGGAACAATACAGAGTTACAGACCCTAGGTCCTAGAACACGGATAAACCCTTGGCTCAGACTACATTATATTTCATTTTACAGATATTTGTAGTCTGAAGGGAGAGGGACATGCGTGATAGGCAAACTCCAGTGCAAGTTCTCATGCGTGTGCAAAACGTGTATATGATGATAACAGGGGACAGATGACGAAAATAAAAAATCTGTCTAAAGCAAGCTGAAGAGAAGATAAACCAAAGGTACCTTTCTCAATTGCATGCGTCCATTTTTATCAGGATACACAGTTGCAAATGACAACTTCGCATCTCGTCTCCTAGCAGCTGGAGAAACTTCCTTCACCTGAATGTAATAACAATAAAAAATCGTTCAAAGATGGAACTCAGCAAAAGGATAAAAAGGAGGAACAGAGAGTATAATTGGAAATACCAAAAAAAAAAAGTTTTAGAAAATGCTCAATATTCAGGGGTGATGAGTGATGACATACAAGATCAGTCAACTCGCGAAGTGTAGCATCCTTCCAAGTGTAAATTTGAACTTCATCCTTGGGCTCCTTGCCCCTTACGGCGAAGTCTTCTTGGGTATGGTGACCTCCAATCTAGCATATATGCAGTAATCATGTCACTTTATTTATTTCGCCAGTAAGCAGTTAAAAGATCAAACTATCAAAGTTAATTTGCTAAAATAGCATCTTTGCACTCAGAAATCATGCTTCATGACTTCATGTAGATCATACAAAGGTCTAGTTTTACTCTAGGAGATATGAAAACCAGGAAAGGGGAAAAACAGCTCAACTTTTCGTAGTTTGGACATCTACAAAGACAGCAAAAGACGCGGGGCATCACAGATTAACATCATTATTATTTTTTAGTTTATGTATAATTTAAAAAAAAAAAATTAATCTTATTGAACTTTTTCGTAGAAGAAAGTCGAAGACAACATAACAGTAACCCAAAGCCCTTGGGAGGTATCATGAGGACATGTTCACGAAGTTTTTCTACTCAAAGAGATCTTATAGTCATCTCTGTATATCAAATTCCAGCTGAAACGTGATTGAATGCACCCTGCTTACATATCCACATACCATACATGCAAGATCTACTGCATTTAACACGAAACAACAATTTCAGATAATTATTTGCTAACACCATCTCAGACATGCTCGAGTAATATACAACTGAGTGACCTGACACACAGCAATTCAGTAAAAAAACAAGAAAAGGTTCCAAGCCAACAATGTGACGAAAATGAAAATACCAGATGCTAAAGCCTAAGAACATGAAAAGAGATAAGGAATCATCTAGTTGAAGCATTCACAACCAATTACATTGCTGAAGGAAGTTGCAAGTACCTTTGTGAAAACCCGGAGCAACAACGGGCATGTCTGCATACAAAGTGAAGATAAATCAATCAGTGTGGATACAAAATAAAAGCATCCAACTTTTAATCAAACATTAAAAATCCAACTTCTGACAAAGTAGAGAGGAAGCAAGGCAGCCATTCTCATCTGATGAACATCAAATTCTACCCCTAGCATACCCCCCAGGAACACCTTCCCCCCGTTCCCCTCCAATGACATAATGCATTTTCTGCTCTTGAAGAAAGCTACTCTGCAAACCAAGCTAAGAAAGAAAAACCCAATATCGCGAATCTAAACTCCGAAGTTCAATTGCCACTAAACCTCTCACAATTGAGCATAAACACAAGAGCATGCTACTCCAAGTAGCTTAGTGAACAAGGCCACATAATTTCTCCAGCATCACATAATCAAACTCTTGAACAAACTTCATAAACAACCCCAATCGTAGAGCGAAAACCGATACTTTCAATTGAAATTGTCTACTCAACTACCCGAAAGCTTAAAAAACCAGTTAAATTCTTCCAGACGACAGTAAAACAAGCTCAACCACACCATTACCAATGAAAGAAGAGTCAATTACACACTCAATTAAGTTTTGCAGTAGCCTAAATTCCCAATTCAATCTTCACAAACCCTAAAACCCTAAATTCCCAATTCTTCCAAAATCAAAAACCCATAAAACCCTAAACCCTCAACATTGCAGAACCAAATCAAAGAAACCCACAAACCCAAAACCCTAAAAGTTGACGACTTTGGCAAATTAAGCACCAAAAATCAAGAAAACAACAACCAATTAGAAATTGAAAAAATTAGGGTTTAAAGAAAGAAACCTTTTCACGGTCGACGGGCTCGACCCGGGGACGAGCCATATGCGGGCCGGGTGGCCCGCGGGGATGCTGAGGACGGTGCTGATTAAAAGGGCGGCCGGTGGGCTTGGGCGGGCCGCCGGGCGGTGGCGGAGGTAGTTGCTCTACTCTCTCTCTCTCTTCTCTGCTTCTCTTTCTTTCCATCTTTTTTTTTGGGGTTTTTTTTTGTTGACGTGTAGTTGTTTTTTTTTGGGGGAGAGGATGATTTATTTACTGAATTACTGTTGTTTTACCGTTCCAAAATCTTCGAGGTTGACACGGGTCCTTCAGATGTACTTGATGTGTGGTGGCATCGGGTTTTATTGTCGAGGTGACGTAATTTTCTAGTAGTGTTTCCACTTTTCCTTAAAACAATGGAAAAAGATTGTGTTTAGTTACTTCGTTGGATTCTTATGGCAAATTGCCTACTCAAACACAAAGCTCTGAGTCTTTGTGAGCTGACTTGTGACAATGAACGTCGATTATTCTAAAAATTTTGTTGTTTCTTAGAGCTTTAGTGATGGACGGATTTCGCTTAACGTTCTTACTTTGCTACGTCATTACTCCGTGTTCATTAACCCTCCAATTTTTACGATGGGATATCATAGTAGCTGAATTGAGTTTTGTCCATTTGGTAAATTGAAAATATGGAAATAAAGGGCATGCGTCATTTCCATATACAACCTCTTATTCAAAGAGATTTTCCTGTTCTTTTCTTCAGTTTTGAGTTGTCATGTTGGGAGGTATATTTAGACCAAATGAATCGTTCACTTGCTTTAAAAATTAGTAAGTATTTCATTCTGCATTGCAGTCAATCAACTCTACTTGATTTCAAGGTAAACGGCTCTTTCATTTAGTCTACAAATAGCTTCCAACATGGCAACTCAAAACTGCAGAAAGAATCAGGAAAATCTCTTTGGGTAGGAGTAGTATAATTGAAGAGCTCAAGATAAGAATAACCCTTCGTCTTGCTATTATGTGGGCAACGGCAACCATATTGGGTAATTGTATGCTCGTATAGCTAGGTTAGTACTTAACTCTGTTAAGTGAATTCCACCTCACCCTAAACTAAATGATATCTATGTTTGTGTAGTTATGTTGTTTTAATTCACTAACGCTAATGATTAGCTAATTTAATTGGAAAAGTTGATCCATCTGATGTTTCTTCATATAACATACGGAGTATGTAGTGTGTGCAATGGTTACCATTAGGCCAAAGATTGCATCAGTAATTCCTCGAAAACATGTCATGATTGTCATGACATTTTCATGTCACATCGGTTCCATGATATTCAGTAACAAGGTTTTTTTTTTGGCCTAATAATAATGGTATATTCGTGTTATTGAGTTTGAATTAACAAGTACGAGTGCTGAGACAATAAATGGTGATAGTTTTATTATATGTACATTATCATTTGTGGTTAGCCTCTCAATTGCTTTTCAAGTTTGCTAAATCGACAAATATTGATATTATTATGATTTCAACGTCCTTCAATTGATTTTGCATAAGATATAGACCAATTGCACAACGTCAACTATTATACATGCATTTGTTTTATGTGACTCAATAGATTGTGTAGTCAAATCTACATCCACAAATCATATTAAATCTATGTTCTACCAATTGTCGAAATCAAAACAGCAGCTTATAACCTCTTTGCACGTTTTTTTATGAACAAAAACATTGAAGGATTCCTCGAATAGTAGTATCCTTTTTTAGCTTGGACAGTTGAAGAATATAATACCTTCGTGCAAATAACGAATTTTGTTCGTGGGATTCACTAAGATTTTTGGCCGGCTCTATTGTTTCTTCTTCTATAAAAACCTTCGATAACTTTTAAGTCAATCAAAACTTGGTGTAACTCTAATTTGTTCACCAAGTCTACACCAATTCTTAGTTTTCCCCTTTTTTTTCTTTTCAAAAAACAAAAAATAAATAATACTGGAACATTTTGAAGGCGAAAATTGTTCGACATGACATCTAATTTGCAAAAATCATGGAGAATTGATCTCCTATTTGTGGTAGGAATTTTGGTAGTGTTGGGCATGGTTAGATCTTCTGCAGCTGGTACTTTCCAACCAACCGAGTGGAAGTTTGCTCATGCTACATTTTATGGCGATGATACTGCCGCCGAAACAATGGGTACGCACTACATACTGTTGATTTGCAAAAAGTACGTGTATGCATGCAGCAGTCACCAATTAGTCAAAACGTGTCATATAACGAACTTTATTATTGCATTTTAACGTCAAAATGAGTGGTGCAAGTGTCGAATTATAATTTGCGACAGACTTTGGAGACTTTCTACATTGCATGTTGCGCTATCATGTGCTAGCGCTCATTCTGATTTGTTTTGTGCTTAAGTAACTAATGTTTTGCAATTAACTCTTGTCCCTAAACCATAGGAGGAGCTTGTGGGTATGGAAATTTGCACGAAAGCGGCTATGGAACAGACACAGCTGCATTGAGCACGGTGTTATTTAACAATGGTTTTGCTTGTGGAAGTTGCTACGAAATGACGTGTGTTAATTCAAAATGGTGCAGCGACGGCAATGGTGGTTATGGTTACACTGATACTGGTGTGACTTCCATCACCATTACCGGCACCAATCTCTGCCCCCCGAACTGGTACCAAGCCAGCGACAACGGTGGTTGGTGTAACCCACCTCGTGAGCATTTTGACCTAGCCAAACCCGCTTTCACTAAGCTTGCATACTTCAGAGCTGGCATCATCCCAATCAAGTATAGGAGGTAATTTTTTGGTGAATTCATAGTTAAGCTTGTACTTGACTTAATAAATCATTAATTCGGCTCAAGTATCTATACTAAATTCCTGGTTTCGCCACTGGTTAATAATTTGGTCGTTTATTTGGTGTAGGGTTCCATGCGAAAAGATCGGAGGGATAAGATTTGAATTTCAAGGGAACCCCTTTTGGTTGTTGGTGTACGTAATGAATGTTGGTGGATCAGGTGACATATGCCAAATGTGGGTAAAGGGCACGAACACTGATTGGATTAGCATGAGCCAAAACTGGGGTGCTTCATACCAAGTGTTCTCTAAATTGGGTGGTCAATGTCTCTCATTCAAACTCAAGTCGCTCACCACCGGAGAAATTCTTATCATCAACAATGCCATACCGGCCGACTGGACCCCTGGAAGAACTTACCAAACAGACCGTAACTTCCTGTAGATGATTTATACTAATACATACCAAAATTTACTTGATACCACGGTTTCTTTTTAAATTTTTTGATTGAAATGATCCTTTTATATTTTCCTTGCATTTTTTCTTGTGTACGCTTTCATGATCGTAATTGATGTTTAGGCTTCAGATTTTTGGTTGATTTGTTTTGGTTGTTATAGGCTAAGTTATTACAAAGGCATATGAACCTATCAAGACGCCTACAAGAAAGTCGATCTTTTAACTACATGCAAGAAAGTAACCCAATCTAGTGATGGAGTTTACACAACTCCTCCAAGTCAATACCAAATGTCTAGGCCTTAATGATTATTGAACGTATTTATCTTTGCATTGTTTCCCTCCTTTTTTTCTTTTCTTCGGTTTGCTCCCTTCTTGAATTTAACCCGTATTTAGCATGTAGTCATTACGATAAGTGAGTGACTATGGGATCTAAAAATGATTTGATATATCTAAGCTGATCCTCGAACCACGTTTTAGTTTATTTGATACAAGACCGTTTCATCTTATATGAACATGTCTAAGGATCTCCACCTTCAAACTACTTTCTATATTCTCAACTTCTCGTAAACAGCCGAACACAATTATGCATCGATGAAATCTACTCATTGCTACGAGTAGTACATATACATGTACTCCAAATCACAAGCAATGGACAGGGGTGCATTGCATGGAGATTGGAGGTCCCCAAAAACTAAAGCATAGGGTAAAATAAAAAGGTTTAGACCCACAAATTAAAGGTTGTTACTAGTTAGAGTTGGGAGACATAATAGCAAAGCAAGTAAAACACAATGAATGAAGAAATGAGGCCTAATAAAAGAGGAAGACTTGTAAGAAATTTATCTCTCTTTTCTTTCTCACCGTTATCCCATGATAAGTACTTTGTAAGCACGCCCCATATTACTCCCTTTTTATCATATGAATGATCATCATCACCCTCACGCTCCTTATCATTTCTTCCCCCTTTTCTCACCTGACATTTTCGACCTTTTCCACCCCAACTCTGTCTCCTTTTAGGGTGGACTTTCCTTAACTAATCATATTTACTCTTACACTTAATCCTATTATGCTCTTAATGAATGGTCCATATCAACTTTTACCTATACACTAATCACTACTAGATCAAAAAAGTCATCTAGATAGAGATCCGGTCCACTTCCACATTTTCATACGATTGTGTATGGGGTTATGTGACTTATGTCTTATGAGCTACTACAGTCTACAGTAGAGGCTGATCTTGAGCTAAATGAACTGATGCGAACAATAAGCCTTTGAGAAACAAGAACCGTTTTTTAATTGAACTGATGTCTTCGAGATTAAAGGTTGATTTGTGCCGACACCTTAATCAATCTACATTCATTATGAGCAATTTGAAATGTAACACCCTTTCTTCAAAAAGTGCAAGAGAGAAATCAAGCAATAGTGCAACCTCATGGCTTGCAATAGGAAGGCATGCAAAAGCAAAGCAAAAAACTCATTTCATATGGCCCCATAATCATCCTCCACCCCATACATTTGCCTATAACATGAGATCAATCTTTTTGACTTAAAGTTATCATAAGATATAAATGACCCAACAAACGTATATTCTATCCTCAATTATATTTCAAACCATGGATAATAAACAAACACCAACTTTATTATTATTACTTTCCCTTTTACATCTTCACTTATGTCCTGTTCCAACTCTGTTCCTTCTTAAGCTTTCCTCTTCTCCATTTCACTCATTTTCTCCCTCAATTCCACTTAAAACCCACAAAAGCTGTTACTTTCCCTAACCACACTCTTTTTCGTATAAATCCCGCTTCGAAAACATCGTTAACTTCTTTAATCACTACATTAACCCTTAATTAATCATCCCAAAATAACCACATGGGCTCTGTTCTTCCCCTGTTTTTTATGTTACATCTCCTTATTTCATCAGCATTGTCATCAAGTTTAGAAAAATTCACTGCAATGGACGAGAGAGCGGCCCCGGCCAAGCCGGGTACGAGTTATCTCTCGGCTCGCGTTCTTGACCTTGTTATTAGGGACTACACTGTGAAGCTCTTTGATGAGAAGAATTTCAGGACTGGTGAGTTGAACAATGTACATTTACCGGCTAATTTTTCGGGGATTGAAGTCGACACAGCGAGGTTTCGTTGTGGGAGCTTAAGAAGGTACGGAGCTAAGATCATGGAGTTTCATCTAGGTAAAGGTGTGACGATCAACCCTTGTGTCGAACGAGTTATATTCATTAGGCAAAAATTTGGGTTAAATTGGTCTACCATATACTATGATAATTACAATTTACGTGGATATGAACTAGTCACACCAATTTTAGGTCTCCTAGCTTACAACGGTGGGGATGATTTGCGAAACGTAACCAATCCGAACCCGTTTGAGCTTCGTATTATCGCCGATGAAGATCCAATTAAGGTTGATTTTACCAATGTGACAAGATTAAATACTAAGATTGATCTTCAAGGTAAAATGTTGTATTGTGCAAATTTTGAGGGGCAAGGTAACGTTACACTAACAAGTATGGTCGTACCAAATGTATGTCACGCTAAAATGCAAGGTCACATTGGGCTCGTGATCGAGGCGAATCACACACCGCCCTCGGCCAATGGGGGTTCGGACGGGTATACAAAGACGATTAGCCGGTGGAAGGTGGCACTAGGGAGCGCAATTGGCGCGGCCCTTGGCGCGTTTTTGCTTGGGTTGTTGGTTGTTGCAATGTTTGCTAAGGCGAAAAAGAGGTCAAAATTGGAGGAACTGGTCAGACGTGCGTATGAAGAGGAAGCTTTGCAAGTTTCCATGGTTGGACATGTTAGAGCTCCCGTTGCTCCTGCTACAAGAACAGTTCCCATCATTGAACATCATTATCGACCGCCACGTCCATACTTTTGAGCGACATTTTGTCATCAATTATCATCTCTTGACTGTAATTCTTTTGTAAGTGTAACTTGTAAGTCAAGTTCTAATTTTGTAATGATCGAATGGGGAAAAAAATGTTGAGAAAATCTCACGAAATCATGTCTATGAGTTTTATAAACATATAGTGCTCCCCTTTGTAAAATTGTAGTGTCGTGTGTCTAGCACTCTAGCGTTAGCTAAAAGTTTGAAAAGCGTTATAATCTCGATCCATAATAATGTTTTTTTTTTTTTTCACATAAAAGAGATTCAGCTATGGTTATGCTACGTCCCTTCGTACTTCCTAGAAGGAATTTGCTAAAGGTCTATAGTTTAGACACAAAAAAATTGTCTACAATGTAAAATTAAGTCAATAGCAGTAAAATTGAGTTTGGAGTAGTAAAATTAATTTGTAATGAAAAAGTCATGCAGTGAAATTATTTGTGTCAGTAGTAAAATTTTGCTTGTGCAGTAAAATTGATGCTGATTGTAGACACTTTCAAGTGTTTACACTGTAGACCTCTATCATTGTCCTTCCTAGAATCTTTGCTAGTAGACATTGTGTCTCATGAGACGTTTTACGATTCACAAGGACTTGAAAAGCGAGTTACTTGCCTTGGTTTCCCTTCAATATTTGAGTTCAGTTCAAATCAAACATATCCGTAAACACTCACTTTTTTCAGCCCAATGGCTAATATTGATAGATTATTTAGCCCAATATAGACATAATCAACTAGCCCAGCCCAACCCTACATATTCCAGCCCAATAGCTCAAATTGATGAGTTTGTTGAATTATTGATCGGTTAGACGAATTTAGAAATTGTAGATTTAACTATAAGGACTAAGATGAGTTATCGCCTAATTGGACGGCATTTCGGCCAACACTTCCTTTTGCGGTCTTTTGCATTTTCTTTGTGTATTTAAAGTCTTCTATATTTTGACTTATTACTGAATTTAGCACTCATCCAAAAACTTTGCCACCCAAAATCACAAAAAATGATTACAATATCGAGGATAATTCAAATCAAATCAAATATATACGATTATGATCCAATGATATAAAGGGACTTGTACATTTAGCCACATAATGGCTCTTGGGCCATTTTAAGCAACAGCTATTCAGCCCGATTGTTCATGTTGATAAACCATTTTGCCAATGTATACATAATCAACCGACCCCATTCGATCCGACCCGACCCAACCAAGCCCAATCTAGCCCATGGGTGAGTTTGCTGTCTATCTGTATTGGTCCATCGTATTTGGGCTGATGATTCATCATGGGCCTTAATAATGATACAGTGTTGGGCCTAACTATAAAGATCCAGCTGACCCTTCAACAGACATAGAGACCCTTATCTGAATTTCAGAAAATTATTTTAGACATATTTCAAGTACTAAGCATCATTCATGTCCCGAATCTACCAAAGGTGGTTGCATACCTTTATTCGTCAGAATAGTTTCCTTTACGTTAGAAAGATGACATAAAGTTGTATTTCGTTTGTAATCTACGCTTACTCTAGAAGTCTCAAATCATTACATCATTATGCCAAACAAAATCAGTGTTAAGTAGACGCGACAATTACTATGCTACCAAATCTCTTCTTCCGTCCCACTCTTAAAATACCGCTCAAACAAGTCAGTCAGACAAATAAATGCACAGAATTTGTCATCTGATCGTCTGACGAACTTGACAGTCTAAAGATACGCCGAATTAACCTGCTTGACATTCATTGTAATAATAATAATGTAAATTCTTGACTTGACATAGTGATTATATATTGATGCCAATTCGATGCGATCATTTTTGGACGTGATGGACTGAAGGAGAAATGGGAGAAGACAGGCAATAATACACACATGCTGACAATGGGGTTGATTATTTTTTATTGTAAATTTTTACAGAGTTGACATGGGTTCATTTTGATCATATGCAAAATCTAAGGGGCTCCTAAAAATCAGAAATTGATGACCTTGTCTTAGGCATAGAGCCAATAATGCAGACATTACAGTACCAATTGGTCTCTAGATCTAGATCAAAACTTAACTTTGTGATTATATATGATTCTGTAAAAAATCAGATCTAGATCAGACTTTATCACCCTTGCTTGATTTTCTACACTATTACCATGTTATTCAGTACTCTTACCAAATTTTATATACCCAATTTCTGGTACAACAATAAATACCCAAAATTTTCACCTAATGGTCTACATTGCTTCACATGATTCACACATTTTTAACAAATCGAACAACTTTTTGTGACTCATTATCAGTACTATCAACCATTATAATGTTTGGTCCATTTCAATACTTTTGATCAAAACGATTCTACCTAAAAATATTGGAAACATACCAATTAAAGTGACAAAGTTTGCTTCAAAATGTGACTAATTGGAGATGAATTTACAATTTCGAGTACTAACATAATCATAATCATCGCTTAGTCTACACTCTACCAATATCTTTTAGGACGATCAAAGGTTTATTTTATCGTCTCATACTCATCATTAAAAGTAACTGTACAAGAAGGATCATCACGTCAGAGTTACATTCTATACAACAATCCGTTCGACTCAAATCCAAAATAAATACTTACACTATAAAAACACGTAACTCCAACTCCCACGACAACCTCTTCGACTCGAATCCGAATTAATCAAAATCATCATAATAATACCCATAAACAAAATTGACAAACAAAATAAAAAATGATAAAATTGAAAGAGACGAAAAGAGGGCTTTGTCAATCTCCAGAGTGGACCCACAACAACTAGACAAAAGGCCCACCACCAGAAAATCCCCTTTATTAAAAGTACAAAAATTCCCAAACATAGAAATAAACAAAATCAAAAAACAAATTTTAATTTTAACCGACACAGTGAAATACCAAACTTACCCCTTTTCCCGCAAAAACTTTACCCTCATTTTTTCCCGGGAAAATTATTAACAGCCCTCTCCCTTAACATCTCAATCAAACTTTACCCTCAATCTCTCTCTCTCTCTCCTCAAAATCCAACCCACCATCACATGCTCTTCTTCCTTCTTCTTCAATCTCTTCATTTTTATTTAGCTTCTTCAACACACTTCTTTTTCATTTTCTCTCTCCTAGGGTTTTTGATTTGATTTAATTGAAGGGAGTAAGAATGGAGGAGGAGGATCATGGTCATGAAGCTTCATTGATAAACCACCCAGCAAAAATGGCACGACCTTCAATTAATACAAAATTCAACACTGATAATATTCAGCGTATGTTAAACGCTACCCATAACCCATCCCCTTCTCGTACAATCTTGAGTGATAGATTTATCCCATCAAGATCTTCTTCTCATTTCTCTTTATTCTCTCTCTCTCCTCAATCCAATCATTCTTCCTCTCCATCTTCGTCGTCGGCGGCGAGTTCTCCGGCGAGTTCTCCGGCGGGTGGTGGTGGTGGTGGGAAGCCGGATGGGGTGAGGGAAGATGGGTCGGGTGCGTATACGGCAATGCTACGGGCTGCGTTGTTCGGGCCGGAATCCGGGTCGTTTTATCCGGGTACGCCGGAAAGAGGGTCGCCGGTGAATAGGAATATATTTAGGTATAAGACCGAGACGAGGCGCCCGATGCCGTCTTTGTTGCCGTTTGGACCCGATGATTCGATCCCTGGTGTGAGTTATAGCCCTGTTAAGTCTCCTAGGAAGGTCCCCCGGACTCCGTATAAGGTATTGATTTGAGTGGAATGTTGCGTATCATTCAATCTTTGTTGTTTATTTGGTGTTAATTTGAGTGAAATGTTGCTTCTTTTTGTGTGGGAATGGAACTTTATGGTAGTATAGATTGGGGAATGTGTTGATTTAGATGTTGCTTCTGAGTGAAGATTGAATCTTGGGTGATTATGTTGATAGTGTAGGGCGGTTTTCGAGTTGAGGGTTTCAGATGGGGGGTTTATGTTCAAGAAATGTTGCTTCTTTTGTGTGGAAATGGAACTTATATAGATCATATTTATTGTAGAAATGATGGGGATGGGTTGCTTTAGATGTTGGTTTTGACTAAATTGTGATGGAAGAGAGTAAAGATTGAATCTTGGCGGATTAGGTTGATAGTGTAGGTCGAATTTGGGGGTTAGGTGTTTCAGATGGGGTTTATGATCAAGAATTGGATTAGTTTTGGGGGTTAAGAGTGCTTGGATTGACGAAAGTTTACTTCTTTTAGGTTGATACGGGTTTATGTTCAAGAATTGGATTAGTTTGGTTCGGATTTTCTCTGTAACTGCTGGAATTGATCAGAGTTTGAGTTATGACTAGTGATTGGGATACTATTGGCAGTGAGACTTTGATGGGATAAGGGTGGGTGAATCTTTGTTTGGGCAATTGATTGTTACTTTGGAGTATCAAGGCGGGAGTTGACTATAAATGTCGTTGTTGGATCGAAATTTTACTTATAGGTGCTGGAATGGACTGAACTATGTCTTTTAGCCTCGTCGGACTAAAGATTTTGTTACTTTGTATAATTGCTATGGAATTTGACTTCTAGAGATGGGGATAATTTGTGGCAAGGGGGGTTCTGGTTCAAAAATGGCATTTGGTGCGACTTCTGTGCTATGAAGTTGCAGTGTCACAGGCGTCCTTGGTTATGCGATTGTGTTTTTTTTTTTTGTATCTGTTGATGTTATTTTGTTTATTGACTATGTTGTTCATTTATTAGATATTGGATGCGCCATCATTGCAAGACGATTTTTATCTGAATTTGGTAGATTGGTCTGCGCACAATGTCCTTGCTGTCGGATTAGGGACCTCTGTTTATTTGTGGAATGCTTGCAGTAGCAAGGTAAGCTTTTAATACCAATACCAGTGCTTGGACTTCGGCTATTGTTGTTTATTTGATTCATAGCTGAAATAGAAGGACATTATGTGTTGGTTTTGTCATCATGATTGACAATTACTGGGCATGGGAACTAATCTTCTTGTCCGGGTTATTGGCCCAAACTATGTCATCTCTAAACCACTTTTGTTCTTTGGGTTCATGCTCAATAGCCATGTCCACATGGTCTTTCGTCAGCGTCTCACTGTTGAACTGCTGGTATTGCTTATTATTGCATTGACTGATATTTTGCCCATCTGCAGGTCACTAAATTATGCGACTTGGGACTTGATGACAGTGTTTGTTCCGTAGGATGGGCTCAACGGGGTACCCATCTAGCAGTTGGAACAAATGGAGGCAAAGTTCAGGTACTGCATTTGTATTTCTGCTGAAGATACTACTGTGAGGTGTTGTGATATGGATGACGTAGGTTGCATAATGTAATTAATTATATTAAATGATGTTTCTTCTTTGTCCAGATTTGGGATGTGTCTCGCTGCAAGAACATTCGGACGATGGAGGGACATCGGATGCGTGTGGGTGCTTTGGCATGGAGCTCATCTGTACTATCATCTGGGAGCCGAGATAAAAGTATATTACAAAGAGATATACGTGCTCAAGATGATTTTGTCAGTAAATTAACAGGGCACAAATCGGAGGTGTGACTCAACTGCTTCACAGTGTCATTCTCTTTTTGTTTTGGCTTTCTCATGTGTTTAAAAAACTCTATTCAGTTGGCTGTAGAGTTAACGGTAACCTATCTACTATGATTCAGGTTTGTGGTCTGAAGTGGTCTTATGATAATAGGGAGCTTGCATCAGGTGGAAATGACAATAGGGTGAGTCCTCAAAGTTTCATATATCTTATTTCAGAAGAAAAAAAAAAGAAAAAAAAAGGTTCCATTTCTGTTGAAACATAATTCTAGCTGCTTATACGTGGAAATTGCTTATGTTATCTTTCTTTTTTTGGTCACAGCTTTTTGTTTGGAACCAACATAAGACTCAACCTGTATTGAAGTACTCCGAGCATACAGCAGCAGTGAAAGCAATTGCTTGGTCGCCCCATCTTCATGGGCTTCTTGCATCTGGTGGTGGTACAGCTGATAGATGCATCCGTTTTTGGAACACAACCACTAACTCACAGCTTAGCTGCGTAGACACTGGTAGTCAGGTTAGCCAACTCTAGAACTTCTTTGCCCGGTATTGTCTTGCACGCCTTGCCTCTTTTTTACCACGGGGGGAGAGGAGGGGGAGGGGGGGAGTATATTCACTCCCAGATTTGCTTTTTCATCTTCTTTTCCAAGCTTCAACATGTTCGTGATATTCAGTATTTCTTTCTGTGGAAGGGTTTGTTTATGGATACTTTTGAACTAAGATTTATTGTGTTGGATAGAGGATACGTTTGCCCATGAAGATGCTGCGCCATCTGAAAATATGGGCAAGCAATAGTTGATATAACATCATGAAAAATCGTAACTAACTGCTAGGAGTTATTGCAAGCCATGGGACATCTCATAATAAATATTTATATTATGTGCGAAAAAGTTATGTTGGAAATGGGAAGTGTCATGTCTGCGAGCATACTTAGGGGGAGAACTTGTTGCCATTTTTAGTCTTTTATCTCTTGGCTCTGGCATAATTTGAGTTGCCCTTGGGGGTTGACAGTGAAGGGACCTTATACCGAGGCAAGCTTAGTGTATCAAGCTTGTCAGTTTCATATTCATAATTGTTGTTGTTCTATTTAATTGGGATCGGTATGTGTTTACTAGTGTTTGACTGGGAATTGGGATATTTAAATACTCCGTAGGTCTTACTGAAATTTAAGCCGGATGATATATGCTTCTCCACAAGAGTATACTGTACGCCAATGCCTTTTATTCCTTAGCCACACTTATGGGGGTTTTGCTGGTTATCAAAGATTAAAAAGGGAGGAGTTAGTTGGTAGCTATAATGTGTGTGATTTGACGACCTAGACATAGGCAATGAGAAAAGTCCTATGTGATTCTTAGGTTTGGTTGAAGAATGTTCTTTTACAATGTTAAGGTGGATGAAACCGGAGAAACACAAAAAAAAAATGTTAAGGTGGATTATTAGGTTTTGTAAGCTTGAAATAAATGTGTTACCATTGATGCTTTTTCCTGAATAGGAGAATTGTTTCTATAGAGGTGAGAAATACCAGAACCGTAGCAGAAAATCTTTGCAATATAAATCATACGAAGATAATTAAGTGCGGAAAGGGTATAGTGGAACAGTTAAGAGTACAAATAGTAGGTGCATTGGATTTGATAGAAGAGCGTATGTATTCTCCTTGAGTAGGTTGCAAAAATTTATGGATGTATTATCATTGAACTGCCTCCATTTTGTTCGGTCCCTTTGCCTTAGCCCTTAGCCCTTGTTTCTCGTTCTCCAAGTTATTCCCTTTGCGGACTTCTCTTCAAATCATGAGCTGTGTGTCTCTTATAGGATGATTTTATTTCAGTAAATAGTTTGTTAGAAGGATGCCAAGGTAGTCTGGATGAAACTTGAGACTTATTGTGTCCATGTGTTCTTGCACTTCAACATTGATTGTGTTTGCAGCTGCCTTATATGATTGTGAATGTCGTTTACAGGTTTGCAACCTTGTCTGGTCTAAAAATGTCAATGAACTTGTCAGTACCCATGGATATTCTCAAAACCAAGTTGTCGTGTGGAGATATCCCACCATGTCAAAGGTAATGTCTTTATGCCGTGTTCGATACAGATTGATCTCGGTTTTGTAGTTTATAGCCTTAACACTTTCCTTGTACTGCAGTTGGCAACTCTTACTGGCCATACATTCAGAGTACTCTATCTAGCTATTTCACCTGATGGACAGGTGACTTTTTACACCTATCTTCTCATCCTGCCTGACAATAGTTTACTGTATGCGTAATCCTTTGTGCTTTCGTAATGTATTGCCTTATTAAGTCGTTTCCTGTCTTTCATATTGTAGACCATTGTGACTGGAGCTGGAGATGAAACACTCAGATTTTGGAATGTCTTCCCATCTTCCAAGTCTCAGGTTAGTATATTTGTCCTTTCAGTTTACATTCGTAATTTCTTCTTTTAAGACACTCCAGAAAAACGTTTGCAGGAGCTCAGAAATGATCTGAGCTCTTTGATTTCTTGCCACTCTGTTAACATTGTACATGGCTTCATTTTCACTCTTTCCTGTTCTATTTGCACTGTGACCCTCAACTTTGCTGACACAATGTAACTCTCACGCAGAACTCTGAAAGTGAGCCCAGATTTCTTTCACTAGGAAGAGCTCAAATTCGGTGACTATAGCTTCTAGAATTTACGCTCCCAAAAGTTTTGATGGAAAGGAATACTTCTTCACCAGCAACTATAGCTTTGCTGGACTCTCATGCAAGCTCCACATTTGAGCATCGAGTAAAAATAGAATGATGGCGTGTTGCCTTCCTTAGGTATGTAAGCCTTGTCAACCTTTTGTAACCCAGTGCCGCCTGACATCACACTTGTATCTAAGCTCAATCGATTGAAGAGCTCACGGATTTTGGCATCACGACCTCACGAGTCTTAGAAGGTTGAAGGTATATTCTTTATTATATTATATACATGTATAGGCTGGGAGTTATACCTTGTTAACTCCATTCTAGTTTTTTTCAACTGTTTATAGAAGAATGGGGAGGACGAAAATGTACCCACGCAAAGGACACACTTGTTAGTTTCTGGCTTAGTTACTGTAAATATCATCATTTGTTATAAAGAGCTGTTTTCTTGTTCAGTTAGCTTTAGTTCCTCTTGCTTCTCCTTTCCCGTCTCTTCGTGTATGAAACTAGAAGCTCAGTGCTAACACGACACTCAGGTGGAAGAGCTCTCACTCCCTTAACCCAGAGGTCGGGGTTCAAACTTAACTCCATGTCGATAAATTTGTTGGCGATAAATTAATCGAATATATATACAGAAGTCCTGTAATGTGTGTGATCATACATCTAGTCAAAGAACATGAGATAAGAGACATAACTTATCATCCTTCTACTAGAATGACATTACATTACTTACCTAGAATTGAGTTCTTACTTTACAAGCTTGATTTGTATGTACAACTTTGAATAGTAGTAATGACGATTCCAAAAAATTTATTCACTGTCAACCTTGCCCTTACTCCAACTCCAAGCCTTGCACCTGAACGGACACATTTTCCTGCTGCTGCTCTGTCTGTAGTGAGTGAATCCAAGGAATGGAACTCGTTGGCGGAAAGCAACACATACAAGGTTCCTTGCAGGGCTCTTCTGGTATCGATGAGGTGCCTGTCGATGTATACTCTTCGTCTTCTTCACCTCCACCTTCACCTAGACTCTCGGGCTGATTATTCATCACAAGTGATGTTGTCGTACCCTTGTTGTTGGCAGTCGGGGCCACTGCATCTCGCAGTGGGCCCCAGCACTCGACCTTGTTGAACTCGGGTATGTTTGAATGGAAATACACCCAAACTGAGGCCTCCTCTAGTTCCGGGTGGTTGTTGAACAAGCTTTCGTCCCCATGTACAAATGCTCTTAGCACCTGTCAATTTTCAGTGTCTCATTTTAATTAGCTGTGTATTAGTTAAACTTCTCTTTCTTTGGGGCATAAATATCTACGATCACAATTATTAACCAAACAAATACCAAATCGATATCATTATTTGACGATTTTAAGCTAACATACAAAGCACAGTCGAGGAGATTAAGTGTCCAAGTATGCAACTTTTTTTTACTGTGTACTACCTGTCTACCTGATGCATCTATTAGTAGATCAGTTAAACGCGATTTTTCTTGAATCTAGACCAGATCAGTAGATCATCAGACAGCAACAGTAGAGGTAATTTTACCGAAAAAGTTCAGGGACTGAAAAAGAAAAGAAAATTACCACAGGGAGCTCCTTGCAAAAGATATAATATCGGAGACGAGCAAACAAGTCTAAGAGAAAATGGCCACCACTTATGTGACAATGTACATGAAGCGACATCATCCCTTTGACCTTCTTCCATTCTGCCACCACTTCATCTCTTTGCAATTTGTTATACCACCCCTGCAACTGCAATTCACCAAAGTCAAGTCAGATTCGTAACTCGCCACGACCAACCAAGTATGGTCGATCAAGGAATATCCAATTACACACGCAGTGTTACGTAACTAGTCACTACTAGTAGTCGATAAAGGTACATTCTTTTACTAATTCACCACTCGTACACTAGTTAACATGTCCAAATCCGTATCCATTAGCCCCGTTAGTAACATCGAGAAAATGTGAATCACAATCGTGTTTGGTCAAATCTTTTAAGGACCACATCCATCTATGTAGGGGGGAAGAAAATCATCAATCTCATCATTTACGCGCAAAATGCCATTCATCACGTTTCCTTTGCTTGCCTTGTTATTTCTACGCCACACATTTTTTTATTTTAATTCACACATACCTATATACGTCGAAAAATTTCGGAAACAATTACATCAATCGAGCCAGATGGTCTAACACAAACCCGATACATAGCAAAGCTAGCTAGATCGACCATGTAACTAGTAAACTATTTAAACTTTGCCGGAACTAGATTTGAGTAAATATTTTATATCGCAACTTAGAGGTGACGTGGTTAATAAAATAAAATAAAATAAAAATAAAAATTACCTGGGAATTGTTAATAGTTTGAGAGATTGCCAAAGTAAGCTTAGATGTAATATCACTATGAGTAAGAGTATAAGTTCTGGGTAACTTTGCTGGGTGTTTCTCTTCATCAACTCCCAAGAACAACACCTTTAACTTTGACGCTTCAAATATTGCTGGCCCAAACAATCTCATCATCTACAATTCACCATTAAAAACAAATTTAATAACTTGAGCAAATACCCATCATAAGATTTTGATAATATATACCAAATATGGCGAAAACCTGGGTAAGACGAGCCTATATTATAACAAATCGTTAGATTTGACAAGTTATACGTAGGACGGTCTTACACGAAACTTGTCGACGATTAAAGAAGACCTGTAAACTTGTAAAGTACTTACAGGATAAAGAGATTGGCTTCTCTTATTAGGTGGTGATCTACTAAATCTTGAGAAAGAGAGAGAGTGATGATCATGATCATAGTGTGAAGGTGAAGATTTGAGCTTTGAGGGGAGTAACATAGAGGCAGTCAAGGTGCCCATATCCCTCAAATTCTTGCAGAATTCCCTAGAACTTGTAGGGTATTTTATGAACTAAAGTACTCCGTACTAAGATTATTAATGATTTTAAATTCTTGGACCTCCAAAAATAAAGGAGTCAAGAAATATTACTAGCTAGTACTAATTTCTATAAGAAGAAGTTAGATAAAGTAGTAAAATGGGAAAATAAAGGAAGATACTTTCTACTTTGGGTTGCTTGGCTTAGTAAGGTTGGAACATGAAGACTTTGAAGGGAAGAGAGGAGAAGAGAGGAGAAAGATGGGGAAAAGAGGAGAGAAGATGGCGTGTCGAGTAATTAGTTTAAGCTTTTTGGTAAAGAGAAAGAAGTTTAACAAGTTAGAAATTGCTTCAAGTTGTGGACTACTTCTTGATTGTGAAATTTTATCGGGTCGTCTATCTAGTTTATCGGAGTTTCATTTGATAATATTTAACGTGAATTTGATTGTACGCGTAGTAGTGGTGGATCGATGAGTTACTAAGTTTTTCGATAGACAATTTTCTCGTACATGTGGATAGGTTACCGCTTGGAACCTGTCTCAACAAAATTCAACCGCTTATCACTTAATCCAACTATTATATATTAGTCATTGTGTCATACATAATTGATGGTGAAATATTAGAAACGGGTCACGTTGCCTTTGCTAAGCCTCAAGTTCATGCATATGACATGGCTGTTTTGCTGTTTAGACCCAAAATTTGTATTTTTGTGCTCCTATTTCCTGGTTTGATTGCGCTAATTAGAGCCGAATTACATCACCGCTTCAAATTAAGTTTTCCCTTCCTGCGTGAAATGTCAACTTATTCAATTGTTTATTTATGTGTATTAAGTTCATACGGAGTAGTTTATTGTGTGAGTGATCCATGTACAAGTAGCAAGTCTTGTACAACAAAATCATCTTCCTTAGTTTACTTGATTACTTGTAGCTGCATAAAGCTTATAAGAGATTATTATTCAATCTTTGGTTTAATTGCACCGTTATTTTATTCCTAAACATAACTTCTTTATCTTTAAATTGTATTGTGATTGTCATTTTCTTTTACAATTCCGGATAAATTATCGTGAGACGCTCTTATACGAGACTCTGTCTAGCTCCCGAAATCTCTCATAGTAGTATTAATCAAGTACTCAATGATGACCATTTTACCGTTTGAAAAAAAAAAGAAGTTGCTATTCAGCCTTTCAAGTCATTGGCCCAATTATGAGGAGCCCTGGACCGTCCAATTAAAGGCCAGTACCAGATAGTGGGACGAGGAGTACAATTAACCTCATGCAAAACATGGTGGTAATAGGCATATCTCAAATTATTGAAACATGTTAGCTGTAGAATGAAACTCAGTCACATGTTAACATAGTATACTGACGCAAGAGAAAGGGGTCACCCATATGAAAACAAGAGACGTGGTGGCCAGTCCATGATTTCGAGTTATCATCTAAATGTTCGGGTAAAAGATAGACCTATGAGGATCGAGATTTTAGATAAACTATGAAGAACAGTCAGATTGAAAGTGTCCATTTGGTAATTTCTAATGTTGTTGACATGCAATGTAGTGGAACATGTGCTAGCTAGGTTGACATCTTATGAAGGAAGGGAGTTTTTGCTTGTATATGATATTTTCAAATAGTTCTTTTTCTTGCGAAATTCAATAATGTAAATGATCATTTCCGAAATTCGATCTTAAAAAGAGAAAACTTCCTGATAAGGGTTTAGACACAGGATTTAGCGTTTATGACCGATGTAGTATCAATCGTTCTTTAATTCATTGTGGAATACCTTTGTTCATGTTCAAGAAAAATTTATAAACAAAATAGGAAAGTTAGAACAACAAGGTCGTTGTAGTATAGTGGTAAGTATTCCCGCCTGTCACGCGGGTGACCCGGGTTCGATCCCCGGCAACGGCGATTTTTTATTTTTCTGGACAATTTTTTAAAACAATGTTCATCAGGCATTACTTACTGGTTGAACTGAGATCCAATCACACCTTTAACTAGGAAGTTCATCAAACCAGTCAATCAGTCCGCACCTATGGGCCTTGGCCCATTTTAAAGGCGGAAATTGACACCACTTTGTTTGCGACTGTTTAGGCCCTTCGACCCATTTACCATGAGGCGAATCTTGCCCCGGTCTTTTTTTTGACGTCAAAGTTGAAGTAGTCTTCTACTCCTATGCACTACAAAAGTATTAGTATCTGTTTGTAGTTTTGTTTGAAAGTTCCTGGTTTTTTTTGAAAATTTTAATGTGATATTTACATGTTTTGGGGACATTCCGATAACGAGTGCACCTCAGCTCGCAAATAGCCAAGTTACCCTTAGATAACGTGTCTTCCTCTTATCCAATCCTCATATGTCTTTCTCTGATCTTTCATTCTTCCGTCTTCAACCTGTCTAACAAAACTTCATCTACAATCTTTGTTAGATTTTTTTTGACAAAAATGGCAGCTTCTTCTTCACTTTCATTGCTCCCACTAAAATCAAGTAGCATAGCAATCTCAACTTATAGACCACCAAATAATTCTTCTCATATAATCTGTCACTTAGAAACAACAAAACCAAAACATGTACAAATTTCATCAGGTGGGTTTACTTTTCTTGTCTTGCTTCTTTTTTAAGCAATGATTGTAATTTCATAGTGTTAAATTTATTCAAAAGTGATTAATAATGTGATTAACTTCAGTTAATAATGCAGAGCCAAACAAATTAAGGGCATTAGTTACTACAGCTTTAGCAGCTGCTGCAGTAGTAAGCATCAGCACTGGCTTCCCTGCATTGGCTGAACTTAACAGGTTTGAAGCTGATCAGCGCGGCGAGTTTGGGATTGGTTCTGCTGCTCAATTTGGTTCTGCTGATCTGAAGTCTGCTTCTTTCCCCCTGAATTCTTAACTTTCTTATCACATGTCATTGTTTTAACTTAATTTCGGCTCTTTCGGCTTTTTTGTGCAGGAAAACAGTCCATGTAAATGAAAACTTCAGGTAAATGATGGGTGTAATTCTGTTAAAAATGTGCTCTGAAGATGAAAATGTTGCTTAATGTCATAGAAATGTGATCAGGGTTTGTTGTGTGTGATTTTACTGTCAACAGAAGGGCGAATTTTACATCAGCTGATATGAGAGAATCAGACTTCAGTGGATCAATATTTAGTGGTGCATACCTTGAGAAAGCTGTGGCTTACAAAGCCAACTTCACTGGTATGACTAAAACTCACATTACAGTACTGTATTACAGCCCTGGTGAATGTTCATAGTAGTTGTTGCATCAGGCATTGCATTCAACAGGTTTTCCCCTTTTCATATCCTGGTGAATTTTCATAGTAGTTGCATCAGAGAAGCATACCAGAAGTAAAAGAAAAACATCATCTTTACTACAGTTTTCGGTTTTTCCTGCTCTGAAAATTTTCATATTAGTTGCATCAGGGATCACATATACTCGTTTGTTTCAGTGCTTTTCTAATTATTTGAACCTCAACTTCAGGTGCTGATTTCAGCGACACGTTAATGGATCGCATGGTAAGCACTAATGCACTATTAGTAATTGCAGATCGAAATTATTAAACTTCTTAAACAAAAAAAAAAACATCAAACAACATCATTACTTCAGTGCATCAAAGGCTCCCGCCTATAGTGAGGTGGGGGGGGGGGAATTCGGATGTACACAGCCTTACCAGTTACCCCTGTGACGACTCATGTTGACAGCATGTAGAGACTGTTTTCGGATGAGTAATTTAAGAAACACACCCTAACAGGAAAAATCTTAACTGAGCACACACTGCAGGTCTTAAATGAGGCAAATCTCACAAATGCTGTCCTGGTAAGAACAGTCCTCACTCGCAGTGACCTTGGTGGTGCTGTCATTGAAGGGGCTGATTTTAGCGATGCTGTCCTCGACCTTTCTCAAAAACAGGTAAATTCACAATTCACTGCAGGTAACTAGTTAAATTCACATGTTCTGGCAGAACCTGATTTTGTACACTGTATCTTTTTCCGGAAATTGCAGGCCCTGTGCAAGTATGCCAATGGAACAAATCCGACAACAGGGGTGAGCACGAGGGCAAGCCTAGGTTGCGGAAACAAGAGAAGAAATGCATATGGTAGCCCTTCTTCTCCATTATTAAGTGCTCCTCCTCCAAAGATGCTTGACCGCGATGGGTTCTGTGATTCATCTACTGGTCTTTGTGAAGCAAGTTAACCGAAAGTTGAGAGGCAGGGTACCTACACTACAGTTTGTATCTAATTAGGATGGGGAAATATTCATTGTAAAATGAACTAATGTATAGTTCTGACTTCTATACATAGGAAATTGGCAACGTGCAAATGTTTCTCAAGTCATACAAACTGATGATACTGAAGCAGGTTTAACGTTTACTAGCAAAACTGCAACTTAAACTGAGAAACCGAAACAGTTAACAAAATCGATATATGCTGTACACGAAATTCATAAAAAGATTACACTAAGCAAATTTGTGGTGCGAAATGCATCATCTTTCATTCATGCGCCGGTTACAATGTTTTGTGTCCAACCAAAAAATCTGACCTTCCTTTCATAACTCGGTACAGGCGGAAAAGTCTGGTTTAACATTACATTACATTACATACAATAAACCAATAATCACATTATAAACAAGCCAAACGTTATAGATTTATCTTTTCCAACCAAACAAGCCCTGCACAATAGTCGAAAAATGTATCATTTTTGGGGAAAACCTTTTACTCTGTTATCAAGCACCTCCACTATGTTGAGATGAAAAAATGATGAGGGTGAAAAGTGCTATCAGAATATTCATGAGCTCGGAGCATCAGAGCTGGGTCCAGGTCTAGGCGTATTCAACAATGGCTGAAGTGCCTTGACGACAATGCTCATGTTCGGCCGGAAATCTGATTCATACTGCACACACAATGCCGCGACTGCAGCCATCTGTGACAACCAACATAGGAAAGGCAGAGAATGAGTGTTAAGACTAGATTTTTCATTATTCCTTGCCTAAAAATAATAATAACAATAACAATTAAAAAAGAAACAGCGGAATCAAGAACACGGGCAGATTTTGCAAGAAAAAGAAATGTACCTTGGCAACAGCCTTTTGAGGATACTCTCCATTCAGCCTCGGGTCAACACACTGCTTCACTTTGTCTTCACTAAGCTTAGGGGTAGCCTGAAATCAAACAATTTGGGAGTGAGTAAAAAAGCATATAGCAAATCTAGTTTCCCCTACAACCAAAACACATAGCAGAAAAATTAAACGAGTACCCATGTCACAAGACTTTGCTGCCCACGCGGTAGAGTATGATCCACTGGCTTTCGACCAGTGAGGAGCTCGAGCAAGACAACACCGAAACTGTATACATCACTCTTCGCATTTAGCTGACCAGTCATTGCATACCTGTCCAGCAAAGCCACAGAATATGGTCATTTATATTTCAATAACTAGAAATATTAAAAATTATTGGTTGAATGATGTCTGACTAGTCCTATACCATACAAGAACTCTGCTCAGGGTGAAGATGAGGAAGTCATCAGGAAAACAGAAGCAACATGTTGTGAAATGGAGGGTGTTCAATGGAGGGACTAACTTTTTACCACACACAACCGTCTCCTAAAGCCCTTACAAGATGACACAATTTGAAGAAATAAAATCCGTCCAAAATATGATATGCTAGAAGGCCTTGGTTATAACACCCTTGAAACAAAACACTATAGGGGGAACTATGGAGGGTGGACAGCACTTATGAGCCCTTACTCTGGTGCGTGGTAGCCAAAAGTTCCAAGAACTCGGGTGGAATGAAGTCGTGCTGCCATATCAGGAGCTTGATTTGACAAATCAAAATCACCAATCTTGGCGACATCATCGTCAAATAGCAGAACATTACTGGACTTTATATCACGATGAAAGATGTGAGGATCAGCCTTCTCATGCAAATATTCAAGTCCCCTGGCAGCGCCTACTGCAATTTTAACACGCTGGGGCCATGACAACACAGGTCCTGGCTGTGCTCCTTTTACACCCTTTCTCCCTACACAAAAATGCAAATGAAAAGTTACTATTTACACGACGATTACAAACTTACAACGACAAACAGGACCTGTGTGAAGATATGTATCACAAAAAACTTCCTTGACCTCTTTCAAAGAAGAGCCACCGATTCAATATTCAAAGACTCAAAAACAGAAAGATAAGATAACAAAAGGCCAGACAACTGTTGCAAATCTCAAACAGAATGATAGGCTTCAACTGCCACGCCACAAGAAACATCCCAAAAAAGCGCGCACCTTTGCAGCACTGGTTAAAAAACACTCTAGATAAGAAGGAAGGTCAAAACATCATGGCATAACACCCACCAAACGCTTACCATGAAGAACGTCATGGATAGATCCTTTTGGCGCAAACTCATATGCAAGAACACGTGAGTTGCCATCAACACAGTAACCAAGAAGTTCAACAAAATTGTCATGTTTCAGCCTGGAGACCATAGAAACCTGCAAAACAGAAAGATATAAGAACTGCACCACCCATTATGTAATATGTATGTATATAGGACATGTTTTTAGGACATGTTTTAATATTCCTGTACCTGAGCTAGAAATTCATCATCAGGTTGTTTGCTTGCATCCAGTTTCTTAATTGCAGCTGCACGCCCATTTTTTAGCGTCCCAAAATAAACTCTACCATAAGAACCTTCTCCTATTAAAGCGCTGGACCCATAGTTGTCCGTAACATCCCTTAGTTCGTCAACAGGAATTGCAGGGACAGCTATAGGCTGGGCTTTCACCGGTGGTTTGTTAGGTGGATTTTCAATTACGCGGTAACCATCTCTTCCTAATATGAGAAAATAAAGACACACAAATGAAACATATAAGTTATAAGAGAGTGTGTATATAGTGCGGATCAAGAAAAATATCCTTTGACTAGTTCATCACAGCTTGATGTCTACTCCCTGTACTTAAAAAGGTCTTCAAAGATAGAACTTCTTATGAAGTCATTACCTACTGGTTTTGGGGGCATGTAACCACCTCCATTGTCGGCAGGTCTATGGGTAGCACCTCCACCAAAACAGCCAAAGCAGCTCATGGTCTCTCCCTTTCCTGATCTACCAAAATTAAGGGGGAAAAGTTCGTCTTAGAGAAAGAAAGAATGAAAAAGAAAAAGAGTCAAGCGGCTATTACAATTTACACGTGGAAGTGGAATGCACCAAAATCATATCACAGGAAATGCAAGCAAAAAATAAAAAAAAAAAATTACAGAAATACATTTTAACCATTCATGAAAAAACCAGGTGACAAGGCAAATTTGAAGTTAATGCCAGAATATGAACAAAAAAAAAAGGAAAAAACATGATTGTACACATCAAATGTTCAAACCACTTCTGCACAAAACTCACGTATAGGAAAAAGGCAAAATGGAGCTTTTGTTTGCAAGTATCATCCCTTAACAGACCTAATACAACACGTTCAAAAGTCGGGCAAAAGCTAATAGCATGTAGGCCTCAGCCACCAAAATTCATTCTACTTAATAATCTTCTATGATGAATTCCTCAATTATTGCCTAAGACAATGTTGTTAGCTGAAAAAACAAGAGGAAATAGTAAAACGGCCATATAACCTTTTAAAATCACCCACGACAATGCCCCCCTACCGAAGAACTCCCAAACATCAGGCATCAAAACTACATTATGTCAATTCTGCACTTCCATTTCAAGAAAAGCATTAATATACAGTGACTTAGCCACATCACGTCATATGATAACATCAACCACTACACGTCTACACCAACATGACTTGGAGAACCCGCAGGCATTAAACAGAGGGACACGCGAACTTCATGAACAGTTGAAATAACATGAGTGAGTCTAAGTCCACCAAAGAAGAAACAACGAAGCCTTAAGCTTCAATTCTCTAAAACTCAACGACCAAAATATACACACTCACGAAAACACTCCCAAGATCACGAAATCAGATTCTGTAAAGAAACATCCGTGCCCTGGGAAATAAAGAGCCGCTTTCAACATAATCAAGGCTGTATCATACACACTCACCCTACCCCTCCACTCAACACCTTCAGGAATTCATAATGTGAGAACTCATCACATTCAATTCGAGTAGTACGTATCCTAATCGATTTCCACCAAAAATCACGACCTACAAACGGAAATCAAACCACAATCCAAAATTCTAATTAATTTCCCCCAAATTTTCGTCGTGCCACGCCATATAGCCTAATGCAATCCACACAATCAAAACCAATAAACCTCGTATAAACACAAACAATTGTATCGTGCTCGACACGCATTGTAAAATTGCTCACTGATTACACTCCGACCGCGATTTCTTACCTCTAAAATGATCAAACTGTCTCCCACAAACATCAGAAATGACATAAACACGATAATCAATACAAATTCACACAACCAAAATAAAATTCATCAATCAAAATTCAAAATTAACAAAAATAAATCAAAACAAAAACACAAACCTCTGATTCAAATTAAACTCCGAATAATTTCACAAATAAAACTCCAAATAAATTCACAAATGAACGAAACTTCTTCAAGAAGACGGCGAAAGTATATGAAAAAGGCCAAAAGATGTGCAGAGATAACTTAATTACTCAGCAAACTAGCGAAGACTCGTTCATCAAATTCATTATTTATTCATAAATTATAAATTGATTAATTCAAAAGTAACAATTTCGCATTAAATTAATCGAATTCAATTACAACAACAACAACAGCCAAAGAATTAATAATTTCGCGAGATAAAGTTAGAATAATTCTTTGCATGTGGTAGGTTTCATCCTTCAATCATCAAATTTCCAAAAAGGAGGAGAGGGAGAGAGAGAGAAAGAGTAAAGGTGAAGTTACCGGTAAAAGAAAAGAAGGAGACGGTGGTGGTGGTGGTGGAGGGTGAGGGGGGTGAGACACCGCCGACGGCCGCTGAACGAGGTGGTTGTATGGGCGAGGAGAGAGAAAACTTCACGGCGAAGTTTCGGAGGTTGGGAACGGTTGGTGGAAGTAATGTCCGAAGAAGATTGTTTGTGTGGTTGAGCGTGACATTTGCTATTTGCTTTTGCCTATTTTGGTCAACGTGGCCCACCTTTAATATTTTTTTAATCATTATTTTATTATTAATTAATCAATGGGCCGTTTTTTTGTTTTTTGTTTTAATTTTTTTAGTTATGACTTGGTCTGCACTTGGGAATATACTACCCAGATGTTGAATAGTACTGCTCCGCTTTAGGTTGCGTCTGTTAGAAGTCTTGTGTAACGAACCGTGTGGGTGTAGCGTACGGCCCGGGATAGGGATGATAATATGCAACGACGACTCGCTCGCAAGTCGCAAGTGACTTTAAAGATCGAACTCGTTAAACTCGGTTTAATGGTTTTGATTTATGAATGTTCGGTAACATTTCTCTAAAGTTTATTCATCATTTGATTATAGTATGATATGATATTGAATTGGATTGGTAAACTAGTCGTAGTGTTGTTGATCATTATCATTGTTTTGAGTATTCGTTCACTACTCTGTACTATTCACTTATACATACGGAATAAATAAAGATCGAGATCCCCTAAAGCTAGAAGAGTCGATGAAAAGAAATAATTTTACCATGTAAACTCGTCTCTTATTTTCGAGAATAAATCGTAGATAAAAGCATAGAAACAATTTGGCAAAGAAGAAGGGAGAAGTCGAAAACTAATGACAAAGTTCATATAATAAAGTGGTTGGTATACGAAGTTTGCCCTACAAATTAGCGTCAGTGTTACACAAAATCACAACATTTTTTTGACATATAAAACACTTCTGGAATTATTATTCACCAGCAAAACCACAACCCAGAAGTAGTTTGCCGCTAGCTTGTTTCAGGTCAGACCCGCCTGAAATTAAACTCCCTGGTTAACGTAAACAGTACAAAAGTCGTTGATGATATATGTAGATGACACAATACGTTACTAGCCCAAGTCATTCGCACCGTGTTGTCGGATTCTAGGGCGTACAGCGATTGTTTCTGCTTTCCGGTGGTCCTATAAACAGTTCAGTTTCCACTTCCGGCATGTCATCATCGTCGTAATCATCATCATCATCGCGCTGCTGATCCAGTCCGGATTGGAATGAGGAAGGCATCTCAAGCTGGAATTACAATGTACTCATCAGATCGAATATATATGGAAATATCGAATGCAAACAACGAAGTGATCATTTGCCTTTGCTAAGAAAGGAAATAGCAAAAATGTTTGTAGACGTCGTATGACTTTTTAATCTACGGGTCACATGCATATCGACTCAAATCAAGAAACTAGACAGATTAGAGGCATATAGATGCATGGTTGCGTGATCAATAAATTAAATGAGGTGAATTTACCTTCTCTCTCAACCTGGCGTTTTCTTCTAACAAGAGTTTCTCCTGCATTTTCCATAACGATGCAAAACATACATTACAAATGTGAGTGATTTACATATGAAGATAAACAACAACAACAACAACAACAACAACAACAACAACAACAACCAAACCTTAATTAATATCGATCAACAACTATATTATTCGCCATCAGAAACCAAATATGCATAAAGATACACGCATACACTATGGAAAACGTGAATACCATAATTGTTGTAAACTTATTGTCTGTCTTAAAAATCTTATTACCTCTGCATAAAGCTTATCGATTCGCTCCTTGAATAGGGCATTCTGAAAGACAATGTCATCAGCATATTAGTCGAACCATATATGCAGTACCTTTCTAATTACATGTTTTTGATAATAATAATTTCCTCCTGATTACCTTTTTTGCCCTAATGCTGGAAAGGCTTTTATCCAGCTGATTTTCTAGCTGTTGAAGCTCCTCAATGGAGCATGTATCAAGTCCGTCTCCCATTAATTTCCTGTGGATCCAAATATTCAACAAATTAATCATTAATCAACCACAATTAGAGAGTAACTAGAATGAAAGCCCGTGCGTTGCACAGTTCTCTTAATAATGATTTCAATTAATAGTACTAAATTCATCTCCTATGTTCACGTTAGATGAAAAAAATGGATATCCGATTAATTATTAAACTTTTATATCATATGTTTAGTTTAGAGTTATAAATCGTATTATTATTGAATAAGATTATACTTGATTCAAATTGTCATTTAGTTGCTCGTCATGTGTCGCCTGGAAACAAAATATAAAGGTAAATTCGTAATTGACAACTTAAGTATTCATTGGACCCATTCTTATGTCAATAAACTTATAAATTGAGGAGTTAGCTTTCATTATCATTAAACGACAATAGCTTATGACGACGATATTTTGCTAAGAACAAAGTCACGTCACTTTGAAGTAATTCCACATAATCACTTTCAAATACATAAGTTTGGTTTTACTTATTTTCATAATCTTGCGTAACACAAAAATACTATAGTTTATGTATGCCTTAAATTTTGTTTGATGCTACTAATCATACTTAATTATAAATATGTAATATAAATTACTACGCATATGATATCAATTGGTCGTCATTTTATAGATCGTACATTTGTGTTACATTTCTATAAGGATCATATTTCATGTTATCGTAGCTAAAATCTAAGTCATGCATGAATATTTAATCGGAATTCATTTTCGGCTATATATTCTTTTCTTATCTTGGTTTTACATATATAATTTTGTATTATGGACGAACCCATCTATACGAAAATTAGATTCTAATGTCTTTCTTATTCTTTGATTATGAGATGTGTAATATAGCTACTCAACTATAATAGTTGGACATGTTTTTCTTATTGAATGTAGGTTCACTTGTATATAAGACTTACCATAACTTACATTTCGTATAATTTTCATTGACTTTTTTCATGTTTGTGAGGGTGGATAGCTAAAGATTTATAATTAATAGTTCGGAATCCAAAATAAAATATACATTTGATTCTTTTTATATATACTTGAATACTTTTAAAGAGGAGAAATGTATTAAACATGATTCCAAGTTCTTCTCAAAACTTTTAGTTTAGTACTATTGAGACCATAGTAGTATGTCGCTAGTAGCTAGTGTGTGCATGAATGGAAGGTAGTACATATAAGACATTGAGTTGGATGTTGAGTTGCAGACTAACAGTGCTAAGTAAACGCCCATTACAACTAAGAGTCATACTATAACTAAAAGATGTGGATATATTAATAACTAATAGTTTAATATTTTGCAAGTAATATAATAATAAAAAGTTGTTTATACGGAAGTAGAATCACTTTTAATAATAAAATATTACCAAAACTCTCTGAAAAGGTTCGGTCGTTGTGGGAGCTTCTAAAAAGCCTCCTTTAATAGTATAGAAGGATTAGACAATCGAACGTGGATTAAGTTAATTAAACCAACATATATGTATATATACCGTTTGGAAACTTCAAGGCACTTTATTTTCTGCTCTAGTTCGACAGACTCTTCCTTGCATTGCTGCATAATACATCAAATGACATGCATTTCTGTTAGATGAAAAAAACGATTCCGATTTCGAGTTCATTGTTTTCATTCTCAATGTTATTATGTAATGAAATGAAAAAACTTAGCAGAATTTACTGTGAAATTATGTTGAGGAGAAATTACCATCATATGTTCATCTGACACATTGCTTCTTGCAGTACCCTGCTGCAGCTCCTTCATATGCCTTTGGTACCGCTCTATCGTTTTTGTTGTACTGCATCACCTCCAACAACATCTCATCATATTAGTAACAAGCTAATACTCCGTATATGAATTCATCGACTACGATTTCGACACACTTTAGAGAAAGTTGTCATCCCTCTATATATGATCATCAGTTTAAACTTTTAGTCGATCACATGATATATTTGTTAGTCTCTATGATCATTAGTTTATACTTTTGGTCGTATCACATGGTACATTGGTACTATATATGGTAGTACACTAGTACTATATACTGATATGCCAGTAACGTTCGAATCTTGCATTGGTACACTTTTCGGCTATACCAAAAACAGATGAATAAGAAGTGGAAATGAAAGTGCTCCTACAAATAATTCAAAGGTTACTTAAAGTCAATTTGTTCTCATAACAGACAATTATTCTGCAGTAACATCTCGCCAAACTTGGTTTGATCCTGACAACTTAAATAGTTCCAACCAAACAAGCATAGTCCTTAATTTTAGGATAAAGATCATATCACATCATTGCAAATGCTACAATACTTCAACTACTTGTGATTTGATAAGAATCATAAGATCTCACTCTATAACTCTTTTCATTTTTTTCTTTTGTTAGCGTTTGGTTTGATTAGACGTTATCAGATGACAAATACGGAGTGCGTGCTACCCTAGTTTCTACTAAAGTGGTTATTTATGAACATATTACTGACTAATTTTCGAAACTAGACCAACTCTTTTGAGACAATAGTACAAAGTTTGACACTTTGTTGTACAAAAACTTGTTTTTCTTCATTATCTAATATTCTAAGTCATGGAATACATAAGGGAAGGTATTGACACTTCACATTAATCTTACCACACTCCCACTGAATTAATTTTCTTCGAGATATGATATTGTTAATGGGAGTGTGGAGACTCGGATAGATTGCCAAATGTCGTTCTCATACATAACGATTTGAGTCATATAGTACACTCATAGAATGCACCCATGTTGGAAAAATGTCCAGATTGGGCAAATTTGCTTCATCATTGTACATAACCCCAAAAGGTGTGCATCAGATGGAAAAGTTGTGTAAATTAGATATACAATATGATAACATCTATTAATGGCCTTAAGACTATATCCAAAAGACCATAATCTAAATGACATTGTGATCATCAGTGAACCACTTGATTTAGTGGTCAAAACTACATGATACATTAGTTAATACATACGGAGTAGGTTTCAAGTTCGAATATCTTTCCCAATGAGTACACGTCTTTGCATAACGTTAAGGGTCAAATAAAAAAGAAGATAAATCTGAACATATGGAGTACACATTATATACTGACACAAATCAAATGAGTGTTAAACTAGATGATAAATCATGCACTTTTATTTGATGGTAAATTATCCACTTTTTTGATGACCCACTCATGAATATGTAACCATAGCTATATCTGGCAATTCTGTAGGAGTGTACCAGAGATCAGGACCACCTTCCCACCAGACAACCTCCATCACTCTTACCCACAAGATCACCAAAGATCCTACTAATAACTCTACTAATTTAATTTTTTTTCTTATAATTTAATAATAAAAGGCATGATCAGAGTCAGAAGTACTGCATGATCAATAATGGTAATTTTACTATTTTAACTGCTCACTATTTACCATGTGAGATGTTGAGCTAATCAACTGACACAGAACTTTTTTTTACTTTTTAAATGAGTGAGATGAAAATAAATTTAGGAGGCACTTCTCTCGAGGGTGACCCAGCTTTTTCAGAGTTCAAACCGATTTGATCTGATTTATTATAAGAGCGAGATTAAGACGTATGTCATTCAACTGACCCAAAACTTAAAAAGAAGAAATTGATGCAATCTCCAAGAAATATCTAACCCCATTTAAGTTTTTTTTCTTTTTATAGTTAATTTTGCAAATGGGTTTATGCAAGAGTAGCATCTAGTTTACACTACTACTTTGAATTCTACATATTAGCCTGTTCTTGAGGTTCTGCACAAATCTTCACATAAGATTTCCATTGATTAAAGTCCATTAAACTTAACAAAGATGCTCCAAAAATGAGACCCCTCTGACACACCATTTAATTTCATTTCTGACCAAATATATCAGATATTTTAACAAGTCAAATGACATCCCCAGGCCCACCTTGTTTAATTTCATTTTGATCTCATCATCAACCATACTACAAGGAGTGCAATCACATAATTAAGCCCTATATTTAGTTTCTTCCGATTCTTTACATTCGATTTGAATTACTCGAACATATTCAAATCAAACACGAATGAACTCAAAGAAGCGGAACGACGACATATATAGTAAACATAAATTGACATGAAGTGATTGAAAAGAAAAGAAGACACACCTTGAGCTAGCAAACTCATAGAGTTTATCAGTAGGAGAAAAAATGACAAGTGCAACTTCAGCATCACAAAGAACTGAAAGTTCAAAAGCTTTCTTCAGCAAACCATTTCTTCTCTTTGAGAAAGTCACTTGTCTACTTGAATCATTCTCTATCCTCTTCATTTGAGTCTTCCCTCTCACCATTTTTTCACAAATTAAACTCCCCCCAAAAAAAAAACAAATTTTGGGGAAAAAAACACAAAAAGTACCCAAAAAAACCCCAAATTTTGATCTCAAACTTGCTTAATTCAAAATATTAGTGATGACCCAGTTGAGAAAAAGTTCAAAAGATGAGATCTTTGATAATTTTTAGAAGATTAGACTAAGTAAAAAAAAAAAAGATTGGAATGAATGTGAGGTAAAAAAGTGGTAGAAAACCCTAGAAATGAGATGAAATTTTATAATGGGAGTATGTGGGTTTGTGGGAGGAATAATGGGGAAAAACAAACAAACACACAAAACTGTTCCCTCTTTACTTTAAATTGTTTTTTGTTCTTGAAAGAGTTTTCTTTCTCTCACTAGATTCTCTCTCTTCTTCTGAGTGTTTCTGAGGATGAAATAAAAGTAGAAAGGAGTGATATAGGAAGGAAGACCTTGAGGACCCAGAACCTCATCTCTTTCTTCTTTTGGTAATCTGAGAAAAAATCAGACAACCCAAAAAAGCATAAAGTTTTAAAAAAAAAAATTAAAAATGAAAAGTGTGAGAGAAGGGGGAAGGATCGAATATTGTGCAATTTGGGGGGTGCTTATTGGCTTTTTCATTTTTTTTGCTATTTTGGAAAATTTTGGGACTTTGGAGTTTGGATGCATACTTGCATAGTAGCCTACTAGGGGTCCTAGCTAGCTGTGCTCGATCCTATTGGCTATTGCAGCTTCATCAGTCATTAACACGTTGATCGAGGAAGTTTCTATACTTAACATGATATCCACAATAATCCACCCCCACCAAGGAAAATTGTGGTTACATTATTCCACATATGTGATCGATAAGTGTTCAGATCAGACCGAGTTTAGACTTCAGATCTTACGATCTCGTATGTAGATACATAGGTGTCGTTTGGATACACTCGGGAAGTCGGAATTCCCATGAGTTTGCAAATCCTAGGAATTAAGAAAGTATGGGAATTGGGGAAAATTGTTTGGATGAACAAGGGAATTCAATTACCATGGGAATTTCTACTTACCTAGCCCCCCCAAGGTAATTAAATTCCTACACTTTGGAGGAATTGGAAATGCCGGAATTGGAAATGCCTGGGAATTTCCAATTCTTGCACTTTATGGTATCCAAACAACTCAAGATAATTCAATTTCCAGAAAAACAAAATTCCTACAGATTTTGAGGGTATCCAAACGACACCATAGTGTAACTGTATTTGTGTTATCATGTCAAGAAACGACAAAGTTATTATGTCTATACTACGTATAAAGTGTTATAAAGATTAGTTTTACAGTTTACCATTTTCTTCCCATGTTGTTATGCATGGTTTTAATGCAGCTAATATCTCGTGGTTATAAACAAAAGGAGTAAAACTCAAAAGGAGTAAAATTACAAATTACTCCATATAATTTTACAAATAATATGCAGATTAGAAAATGAGAAGACTATTGTGAACTTCTCAAATTAGAAAGCGGAATAGAAGTGTAGATCGGAGGGAGTGTTTTTAGATGAATCCATAACTTTGAAGGTCAAATTTCTATGTCAAAGTGATGGTTTTCCTATTTGCAATCTTTAAAAGCAAATCTCCGGCATAAGAGATCAATAAATAGCCCTATTTTATAGTTTAAACAAATCCGCCTATTCGCTACTCATACTTCTTTCGCCACATTTCTTTAAAGTACTACTATGATTGAAGGAAAATATTAGTGTAAATAAATCAAAGTGTGATGAGTTTTATGTTTTAGAGATAGCAATGGTATGCAAATTGTTGTTGAATTTGGGAAAAAAGATGTGTGAAAACATAAATGAGATGAATTAAAAAGGTGTATTCGAACAAACCATCCTTTGAGATGGAGTATTTGTATTGGATCAAATTAAAGAGGACAAATTTATTCTAAGTAGGCCAAGAACTAATCAAATCTTCTAGTTTTAAATAGAGCAATAGGTTTGGTAAAAGGTTTGTAATAGACAAATGAGATGGAGCAATAATAGGACCACAAGCTTTTGTTACAAAGTGAACCAAATTTCAAGCATTTGTTATACAAAGTGACCAAATTTCAGTATAAAAAAGTTGCATTATTTATAGTTGCTTTAATATATGGATGAAGAAGCTTAAGACATGGCAATTGTCAAAGAACCCTCTAGCCAAATTAAAAATCGATTTTATATTTCTTTTCTTCTATTCTGACCTTAATAATGTCACGAATATAGAATCACATCAACTGGTTTAGTTTGTTAGTAGTCATCAGTCTCATCACTCATCAGTGCTTTAGATTTATGTATGTACCCCGAATAACAGTATTGTGAGTATAAATGACCATGATTCCACTTCCCACTTAACCATGCTTAACATGTGGAACCCTTTATACCTCCATATCTATCCATATGCAAGTTTTATTATAAAAGCAATTTTGTACTAGCTAGCTCTAAAGCCACAATATTTCAAGATCTAACTAAAGAAAAACACACCAAGCAAATGTACGTTGATCCAAGTCACTAATTGGTAAAACTCCATTTAGATCAAGATATCGCTAACGTATTTGTAATAAACCGACTATCTAGCTTATTTATACGAAACTTGATTTTGATTCCCGATACCAATACATTACCTCTCATCTAGTCATCTATCTACACTCATCTCTCCATTCCTCCTGACATCTTTATTTTTTCTTATTTTTTTTTTTAAAGAGCAAAGTGGTGACTGACAACCCATTGGAGCAGGTGACTATGATCTGGAAGAAAGAGCAAAAAGAGTTGGGTAGGGAGTGAACAGGAGACAGTTTTGTCGGTTGCCGGTTTCTGATTGGCATTTTTGTTACTTGCACAAAATTTACAGAGCATCCCCCCATCAATTAAGTAAAAAGCCCGACCCTTTTAAGACCCTCCGAAATCCACAAAAATGATTCGATCCACGTCACTCATTGGCTCTCCGTACAGGTTGTGGGCCATGCGTCCGTACAATACACCTGGCGTCGACCAATGAGAATGCGGCACGACTTGCAATACGTCACGTGGGCGACGTGGCTCCTACTTGTGGGATGCGTTCTCCAATAGAGGCCTCTTTTTTTTTTTTGGGTTACTTTCTAAATTTATATTCCCCCTTCATTTTTCAATTTTATTTGCCTTTTGTTGCCCATAGTTTTACTTTATTTTATCACTTTTTCCGAAGAATAAAGAAAATCCATTGTACCATGACGACCATCACTAATGAGACTCGTTTTGATAAGTACTCCGTAATAAACTGTATAATCATGTCACCCTGTTTAGAGTACATTCTAATTAGATTAGATCGAATCAGTCCAGGTTTAATCAAACCAGATTTGATCCAATAATCATCGATGGATTTGGTCCAGTTCTTCATATAATTGGTTAGATAAGATTCGTTCAGAGCCAATTATATCATATCAAAGTGTATTGGTTACATTTAAATAAAAAAAGATCATATAAAAAAATAGTGTAGTCCTGTCAAACATGACCTGACTGGCTGACTCTTATGAGTCCATGAAGGGGTATGATGTGAGTGTTCTCGTTATAATAAATTATGATTAAAGATTGTTATAAGCTCGGACTTTTTTTATCACAACCAAAAATCATAAATACTTTTTATAAGGTGTTATGATTACTTTCACCCAAGGAATAACTTATTTGCATGCACAAGCAGGACTTTTTTTTTTTTTTTTTGGTTACAACAAGCAGGACTCTTTAAACGTGTAGGTAATGTATTTTGGAGCATTGTTATGTGTTCGAAACTATGTTTGTAAACTTGCATACGATTCTTTCACATATAGTTAATTGAACAAAAATTACAATATATATTTTTGGAGTTCTCGTAAAGCTAAACTCAAACTAACATAATTGGATGCTCGTTATTAGTGGTGATCATTATGAAGTTGCTTGAGTTAGTTGTTAAAGAAATGAAATTATTGTAATCTTTTACTCTAGGCCATATCTCATTCAAATTAAATCACTCATCACTCATGAAGCAAAGCCAAAAAATTAGGGAATGTCACTATAAAATGAACATGGATACGTAGAATAAGATCGACATACTAACGACGAACTATATGACATGACGTTACGAATAATGTTGAGTTTTTGTTTATAGTCCATTAGACTTATATGAACAGATCATTTAGCTCAAATCCAATTAATTTGGTGCATTAACAATATCGACAAAACAATACAAAAAATCAAATTGGGAAAGTTCTATGATCGATGCTCCACACCGACGGCTCAAGTGAGTAGTTTTGAGTAAATAATGTGGACATACACATACGTGTTGTTAAAACTTAAAAGAAGGCATCGAGCAATGAGGGGACCAATGTCCAAATGAGTAGAGTATATATTTTGGCTCCATTTTTTCCCCTCTCCCATACCTTTCATTTATAGTATTCTCGCATATCACATGTGCATGGTTTTGTGGATGGTCCATCATTGGTCATACTATGAACTTATGAGCCATCTTTATACCAATACCATTTGTCCATTTGAGATAGAGCTGGATAAGTGGTGCTAATAGAATTCTTTTCAGATTTCCTATTTTGGTGTCCAAGACATCATAATGGCAATCTTAATATGGAAAGTTGAAGGGTTTTGAAATGTCGTCATATAAAGAAGTGAGGTTCCGAATGATTTTATCATCTGGGTAGGCGGAGTATTTATGATTATGTTACCTCATGAGATAAGGGTAACATACTAGCATTTATCAAATAAACAAACACGTTGTTTTTCCCATTTATTTGGATAATAAATATTTACATAACCTGCGGTGTGAAATCAATCTCGTGTCGGAACTGAATAGAGATCCTGATGCACTTTTTTTTTCTTCTTTTTGAAAAATAGACTACGGAGTATTTGTCTAGGTGTTCACAAACTAATTTATTCACAAAAGTTGAATCTTAGTATTATGATGTCAACCAATTTTGATTTCTTACACAACTAATCCCAAACTCACGATAGTATTTAAGTTTACAAATTTCCAACTACGATAATTGAATAGCCCTATAAATCCTCAATTCTGGACCAAAGAGGTCCCAAATGCCAAAACTATATATGGGGAATTGGGGATATCCAAGTCAAATGATCATTTTAGAGCTGTTTTCAATTGGACCAAAAACGAGCAAAGCCCAATATTATGGGCTGGACCTATCCTAACCCAGCGATCGAGCTGGACGTTGGACTTGTATATGGATTAATAACAAAACAGCTGTGCTTGTCTGAGTTCAGTAAAATTTGTACAAGAAGCTACTCACGAAACCTATATGATGAATTGGTGATCATATGCTGGATTTCCGTACCTACCATTACTGAATTACGACCGACGACCTGAATTGAATATACAGTTATACTACGTATTCGATAAACATGGCAACTTGACAAGGTTACAACCAATTACAGCATTAGTCGATTACAAATAACAAGACTAGTGTAAAATCCGAAACATTCGGCAACAAAAATCGAGTAACAACATTTCATTATTTTCCCCTTTTAACTACGTACAAGAAAAGTTACCATAAACAAAACAAACAAATTATCGTGTTTTACGA
Organism: Spergularia bocconei; assembly: GCA_963457585.1. Lineage (NCBI taxonomy): Eukaryota > Viridiplantae > Streptophyta > Magnoliopsida > Caryophyllales > Caryophyllaceae > Spergularia > Spergularia bocconei. The sequence continues at coordinate 28,647,737 of OY734942.1, read as the reverse complement.
CTTTAATTAATCCGAATGAACAGATAGAGAGCATCAATTCAACATAAATGAATCTGGATTATTATCCCCAGTATTCCCCACCATCCTCCTCGTCCATCGGTCAAATTCTCTCTCCTCTCTCATTCTTCTTACAACCCGCACGTACTTTTGCAACCAACTCAAACAAAAACTTCCCCAATACTCTAACAAAACAAAAAAAAGGTTCGACAACTCCACCAAGCTCTCATCCATGGCTTCCGCTTCCGAAGAACAACAACAACAACACGAGCAACAAGAAGAACAAGAGAAGAAGAAAGACGAATCTTCTTCTTCACGCTCCAAAGAAAACGACGCCGTATTTTACAAGACTAAGACTATCCACTTCTTCGGTCGTTCTTCTCCCATCGTTCTTCAGAATGACAATGGTCCTTGTCCTCTCCTCGCCATCTGTACGTCTTCTTTCTCTCTCCTAGGGTTTCTACTTTTGTTTTTTCATTTTCAATTTGATTATTAATTTGTTTTGTTTTTTGGTTTTATTTTTTTCCGTACGATCGAGGATTAGGTGATTTAGGATTTGGTTTTGCGGTGCAGTTTGACCTAATTTCGATTTAATTTTGTTTGATTCGGAGTTTTAATTCGGTGTTTAACCTAATTTTGGATGATTTTTAGTTGCGATTTTCTTGTGATTATGATGATGATGACGATGAAATTAATGATCACATTCTTGTGATTAATCTTGGATCAACCTGCGTTCGATTCGGAAAGTATGCATTTCAATTTTGTAGCTGTAATTGTTCGAATTAGCGATTTACTGAGTAATTTGTTTCGTAAAATTTCGATATCTTGATTGTGCGGATTTCGAGTTCAATTTGAGTTGCTGGAAGTAGAGTTCGTGATAATTTGTGCAGCTAGTTGATTGAAATGATGTATTCCGAGTTTTGTTGAGAAGACGCTGGTGAAATGTCGTGTGTTAGAAACGACTTGAGAAGTTAGGTTTTCGTTTTCCGGTATGATGAAATTAAAGATGATGCATCGTTCGTCATAATTCAATTGTTGAATTCGATGTTTTGTTTCCGTTGCCAAATGTTGATTTCTGTTGAAGGCGTTATGATTGTGGATGATCTTTGGCGCAGTCTATTGTGGTTTTTGAACCGATGAGATTAGCCATAACTGTCTAGAATTAGTAGAATACATGATTAAATTCTGTGTCGTGTGGCAATTCATGGCTTAGTCAGTCGAGGATTTTCTGACCTTTGTGGTAATTTGCGAAGTTGTATTTGATTTGACTTACTGGGAAATGAATCTACGAAAATTTCTGGACCTAGATTACTGAAGTAGGAATTGCATTTGTGATGATATGTTGATATGTTTTTGTTCCTTCGAGTTTTAGCAACTTCTAGTCGAGCAATGAGTGCTCAATTGCATGTGTCGAGAATATTTTCTGTATTTGGTTATTCAAGCAATATGCCTGCACGGCATTGAGTGGATGAGACGTAATAATATCTTTATGAAGTGTATGTTGAGGATTAGAAAACGAGGTGCTGTTGTTGCTTCTTATCCATCTGCGGTTTATCTGTAGGTAATGTGCTTCTGTTGAAGAATCAACTGAACCTAAGTGCTGACATAAGTGAAGTTTCACAAGAGAAGCTACTTTCATTAGTTGCGGAACGATTGCTTGATTCAAACAGTAATGTAAATGTAAATGATTTTGTATTGCCTTTCGTTAAGTTGATATTGGCTATCGTGTTGGATGTGGCTGTAACAAATTTTTATGGAATGCAGAATAAAGATGCAGAGTATGTCAAAAATCAACAGCAAAATATTTCTGATTGTATTGATTTGCTCCCCCGACTTACAACTGGAATTGATGTAAATACAAAGTTTCGTAGGTAAAGTCTTACCTTGCAGGTTCCTTTTATTGTAGTAATTATCCTTTGTTTTCCTTTGATCATAAACTTTTCCCAGCTCCTCATCTTGCACTGATTTCTGATCATCACAGGATTAATGATTTTGAGTTTACTCCCGAGTGTGCTATATTTGACCTTCTGGACATCCCATTATATCATGGTTGGCTGTTTGATCCTCAGGTATGCATTCATGGATTCCTTTTCACTGCATGAAACACTTCTTGATTTTATAGCCATAGGTGTGGGCATTTAACCGCCCCTTCCTTGTTGGTAGTTCTACCACCGAAGGTGGAGAATATGGCCGTCACACAGCCTTGGCACTGACTATTGGTTTTAGTGGTCTGGAGGTTGACCCTACGTCCCTACCCCAATCACCTCCCGTTCGCCATTTCTGACAGTAGTTGCTGGAGCTGTTAATAAATTTAACTGTGTTGATCTTATAAATGAAAGCTGGTTTAGAGGATGAGATGAAAAGCAAAAGTAAACACACTAGTCTTAGTTCCCTTGCTTCCCTGCTTACCGCACACCAAGCAGCTGCAAGGTTACCTCTACTTGTACTTGTATTGCCCAGCTGCAACTTGGTACCCAGTAGTTCGCCCAACTTATGGTTCTATGGCTGTTGGAGATTTTACTAAGATCTATCTACTTCTGTGTTGGGCGTTGTGGTTTTGTTTCGAAGGGGTGATAAATCTTGGTATAGACATGGGTTCATAATTTTTGGATTCTCCGTTTGATGTTACACTGTCATTATGCAATTATGATTCTATTTGCTGTTAACTCTTTCCATACTCATTTGGTTGTTTCTTATTTGTTTATGTATGTTAGGATTGTGATCTTGCCGAAGCAATTGGTTCAAAATCTTACAATGCTATCATGGGCGATCTTGTATCTTTGGAGACACGTAAAATGGAGAATGAGAGCAAGGACAAAGTGGACGAAGATTGTGTCGATTTTGCAGCCGCAACTGCTGCTACTCTGGGAGTTCCGTCACCTAGCCTTTCAAGGGCTAAATCTTTAGACGATTCTCCTCGCTCTATTTCCAGTCCTAGAAAAGGAGACATTGAGGAAGAAGCAGAGCTTTTGAGAGTGATGAAGATGTCTGAGGATGAAAACCCTGCTAATTTTGCCTCAAACTCTTTGGAACATGTGTCTCTGTCTTCTGATGGGAGTTTGCATATGATGAAGTCCACATTAGGCAACCATGTAAATGTAACCGAGGAAAGTTTGAGTTTGGTGCCTTGTGTGTCAGGCAGTACTGATGTGACAGGAGATAGTGAGAGGAATGTCCCCTTGGATGATCATGCTGCTACTTCTACCATGAGGGATAGTCAGGAAAGAAATGATCAGTCATTTAGTGTTCAGCCTGTTGGAGGTTCTTTGTCAAGTGACTTGGCTACCTTCCCTCTCGATGTTCCAATACCTTCTGAAGCTTCACTCTCGTTGTCTCCTATTGAAGTCCCAGTGTTTGGTCAAAAAACTGATAGTTTGTCTAGTCCTGTACCAGATTTTGCCGAAGAATTGCGTAAGCAAAATGGAGATTTAATTGAGACTCCAGTTGCAGGCACTGCTGGTTCAGAGTCATCAAGTGGCAGAATTCCAAGTGTTGAAGCAGTTGAATCGTTTACATCAAGTCTTGATGGCAGTGAACCTATATATGAAGGAGAGGAGTGCATACTTGATTCAGTTAAACCAATCTGTGAAGATCGAGAACCTGTCTATGAAGGTGAGGTGGTTTTGGCTGAGCAGGCTGATAAAGGGACTGGAGATGCCTGTGATGGATCCCCAAAAGATTCTATCACGCTTAGACATGGTACAAATACTTTTGACTTGGAAATTTACGAGTATTTCTAAGTTCTTTCTAGAAATTTGTTTTATGCATTTAGATATTACATTTTCTTCCATTTGCAGGTGAGCTTATCAACAACTTTTTGAAAAGCAATGCCAGTCAGTTGACAGTTTACGGGTTAGCTTCTAGTGTTTGCTATTTTGTCCTCTGGGCTCCCACTATTTTTATTTTTGGGTGTTTATAACATCTTATGATGGTCTTGTTTTAATCTGTTTGCACAGTCTATTCAACTTGCAAGAAACAATCAATGAGCGCGAACTTTGTGTTTTCTTTCGGAATAATCACTTCAGCACAATGTTTAAGGTCTGTCGTGATTGTGCTAGCTACTATGATTTTCAAAGGTTCACACTCCTAAGTTTGTAAAATGAATCTGTTGTTGTTTCAAAATGATAGTTTGAAGGCGAACTTTATCTTTTAGCTACTGACCAAGGATACATGAATCAGCCTGACCTTGTGTGGGAAAAGTTGAATGAGGTGAGTTTCTGACGTCATAGCCATTATAAACTTGAGAGTCCAATGCTTTTTTATGTGGTATTTTATTATCTTGCGAGGTTCTTTGTAGATCTCTCTTGCTGATGTTAGACTGCCTGCCAGTATCCAAGTTGAGCATTATGCGAGAATTTTGATCAATCTTTTCCCTTGTAGTCCTTGTGCCTTCTACCTTACAGTCTTTGTACCCTTCCCTTGTAATCCTCGTACCCATACCTAATGCATCTCTTATATTAGTCTGCTCTCATGTTACGCTGTTCAATGTGAATATTTGATTGGTACCGTTATCTGCTGTTCGGCATGTTTGCATTTCTCAGTTGTCTGCAATTAATTTTTATGACTTTATGTCTGTAAAATAATAGGATCAAATTCCCACTGGAAAAGAACAGGCTCTCTACTTAGTTACTAATTTTACTACTCCTTAATTACGGATTAGATACGAGCATATGGACCTCACCTGACATAGTAGCAAAATATTTACATTGCCTCCTCATCACCCCAAGTCACCTTGGATTTCATTGAGATTGGCGGTTACAACCACGCATTGAAAGATATTATAGAACAACAGTTGCTATATTTTGTTTCTGTGTTTTCTGTCAACACCAATGGTTCAAGCCTCCCATTTTCTCCATACTTCTAACCGTTTCTGCTGTGTGTCCCTAATTTGCATGTTATGCTCACAACTGCGTCATTGTCCAGGTTAATGGAGATACATTGTTTATGACTTCGAATTTTAAGGAATTCAGGCTGGAAGGCAGCACCAATGGTACATGGGATCAGCAGAATGCTGTTACCAGCACTGCCGTATGTCTCTTATTTTCAGCTATCTATGTCTCCTTAAAATTTTGAACACGGAAATGTGATTGAACAATTTGTAAAACAGTAACCTATGCTATCAGACTTGTGAAGTTAAATAAAATCGGACCGGTTTTGGAGATACTGTCTTGCTATAATTAACATGTTTATCCTAGGATTGTTAGGGTCTGCTAATGTAGGCTGGGTGTCGGAGATGAGTGGTGCCACTGTAATTATTGCTGTAGCGTGAGCATTTATGAATCTTGTAGCCACATTTGTTTCTCTGAAACAGTGTAATAGCTGAAGGTTTCTTTGTGCTTTGCATTGATACTGCTTCTTCTTCTCAGGACTTTCTGGCTAGCATCGACAGTTCATCACCAGATGGCAAAAAGTAAGCTGTCTAATAATTTATCGATTATTATTTTTAAGTAATAAATTGTACCTGTTACCTTTATGCTGGGAGACTTCTTTGACAGTTGTTTTTCTTGGTAAATTACTTTAAGAGTTAAGGTCACTATAATTAGCCGGTTTGTTGTGAACTATGATACTGAATTTTTCTGTCTATTGTCACAGTTCCGATCTGCAGTTGGCAATAGCTCTTCAACAGCAGGAGTTTGAGCAGCAGCAGCAACAGCAGCAGCAGCGGAATCCCTCTCAGCAGCCTTCAGCTAGCAGCTCTAGATTGATTACAGGTCCACAGGTGAGACAGGGACATAAGAGATATAAATCTAGGCCTATAAGAACTAAGAAATAGGGGTGGGGGTGTCTGTATGTGATGTTGGTGGTTATGTGGTAGAGGGACTGTTGGTGGACAATAACTGTGCATATAGTATCTCTCTCAGCTTATCGGATTGTGTAAAGTGCGTGGTAGGTATAATCTGTAGTGTTGTCATCATCTTGCGTAGGTACATCTGTACATGAGGTGAATGAATAACTGAAAAATATGCTCGTATATGCAAAGTGCAAACGTTATGTTCTAACTGAGGAAGTTAGATAGTACATTGCATCATCAGAAATATACTATCATGGCCTCAAAACGAATTGATCAACTTCAAAAGTGCGTTGGTAGTTTTGGCTTAGTATTTGACATCAAGGCGTTGTTAACTTGTTCCTACTGCATGATAAATAATATAATCAATAAACTGCTATCAGTCTAGATACCTAGGTCATCCTTGTCAGATGGTTTTCACCAGATTTTTCCCAATGTAGATGTCGTAACATATGATATGCAAGGAAACTAGAGGTATGTAGTGATGCCATTTTCATTAACACGGCGACAATACAAACATCTCGGATTTGGTTTGGGTTGCATGTCAATAGTTTAGCATATATGTTCGGTCATTCTTAAAAAGCCATAAACCTCTTTTTTGTAAAACAAATATAATGACTACCTATCAGTCCAATTCTCAAATAGCTAAGGCTTGCCTGGACCGAGAGTAATGATTACTAGGGTAATAGAGGATGAAACAAGGGAAAAACGTGAGACATGGTGGTAGTTAAGGAGGAACAAAGTTGGGGAGGGGGAACTTTTACCTCCATATGGGGGTACTGCACTGCCCTAGGATAATGGTTACCCCCAGTCCAACCGAGTAAGCGACCCCTAAAAATGGTTTTTGACCTGGTTGAGGCTCAGTTAACCCCTGTCTGTATTTCTAGTTCTAGTTTTTTTTTTTTTTTTTTTTTTTCTGACGAGGGTATTTCGTTGTTGTGATTGAGTAAAGTTTACTCTTGAATTACTAGAGTTTAGGCTGTGGGGTTCTCAGGCGTTAGAACCCGGAGTCGTTGCCTCATTGGTGTACAGAAATTAGGTTTTGTCATTCTAGTTTGCGTTCATGCTATTTCGGAGAAACGTAGTTTTAATTGGTTTTACACATAGCCATAGATATAATCGTTGACTGTAATCAGTAAAGACTTAACATGTTTAAACCATAGTTATGTGGCTAATGACGTGTTTGTGTATGGATTCCTGGGGTTTTTTTCATCTTGTTGCCTCACCACTTAGTTTTTGTGTGTGCGTGTGACTTTTTTTTTTCTTTTTTTTTTATTGCTGTTCTCTTCTCATGGTATGGATAAAGAAGTTAACAAAAAGTAAAATCTGTGAAGTTATAATAAGCGGAGTGGGAGATTAGAATAATGATGTGTGAAATTATCCAAGATAAACAAACGGCTGTTTTCTTTTCTTGATTTTGTTCTTGCAAGAGGACACAATGTTGCCTAAAAGCTTCAACTGTACTGTACGTTGGAGTTTTGATGGTACATAGGCCTTCTTGCGATGTTTCATGTGATTCAGATGAACTTTTCTAGATGTGAATCACTGAATTGTGGATAGTGTAGTTTTAAGTCATCGCATTCTATAACTTCACGATGAACTAGTTTCTTGTGGTAGTAGCAAGTTTTCGATTGCTGATGATCATGGTATGCAGGTTCCTAGAAGTAGTGCCAAACCTACATCATCGACCTCGAGGCAAGACCAAAAATCGAAAGATAAGTCGTCTAACTGTAAGATCATGTAAACTGTTTGGTGTTGAGTGCTCGGTAACATCTCAATTGTAAAGTGTCTTTGTAACTTAAATCTTATAGCAAAAAATGTCTTTGATCCAATTTTCGGTCTAGATCAGGTTTTGTTTTTACCAAAACGCCTTCTTCTTTGTAAATAAGGACGATCCTCATGTAGTTTGAATGTATGATTATATTTTCTGAAACGCTGAGTTTCCTCATCCTGTAGGAGTTCTATAGTGTGAGTGTGTGACCTTGTTGTTCGGTGTATGTAAATTCATGGAATAAATAGAATCCACCATTGATTTCTTGGTGGTGGACTGGTGGTCATCGATTTTCTTGGACTTTCTCGAACTGGTACGCTCTTTTCATGCTAGTACTTGTCATGTTGGTTTTGTCAAGGTCATGAACACTGTTTTCTTTTGTCAGTTTCGGACTGGGACGTGCATTGTTGTCTTTCCCCTTCCGAGTTTTGATGTTGTGTGATCATGTCCAAGTTCAAGCTACTCTCAGCAATTCGTTTGTAAATCGTAACCACCATGTTTAACTTTCATATGCTTAATTAACCCTGTTGCGCTCATTGGTTAAGATGAATGTATCCGACATGAGTTTTTATGTGCAGACCTATGTTTTTATCTTTGCGTCCCATTATAAAACCGAAATACTTTCAAAATTTGCGATGTGAACACAAGGACTATGATGGGAAATATATCAAAATGAAAAGAGAAAAGTTGTGTTATCTCGTCTTTGAGCTGATATTTTGCAAGTAAAAACAATATTTAAAGCATGGCATGTCAAGTTGTGGGGCGTTTTGTGTCTTAAACACGACTTATCAATTATCATAATCGGATTAAATTGGGGGAAAAGATGTCTGAGGTTGTCTAGTCGACAACTCGACATATCAGTTAATTGGCTCTTTGCCACTCTTAAAGTCCCAAAGACCCAAACGTTGTTTTTATTTGCAAAGTTCAGTCACATTTTGCGACTTATCTCTTCGCTAATCACTAATCGTAAGCCAGAAGTTAAGATTTTGAGGCTGGACGGATGTTGGAGGTGTGGCAGGTGGATGTAGTAGTCTCAAACTCTCAAATTTGCAACTGCTCATACCCTCTTGGTTGGGTAAGTGTACAGTCGGCTACGTTTTGTTGTCGTGGCAATACTTTGGATTAGATAATGTTGAGATGGAACATAGTTCGTGTTTAAGATTTACATATTTTAATGTCTTAATGGTCCGCTCAGCTTAAAATGCTTAAAATTGAACTATAGTAAGGTCGAGTTATGTATAATTCTATCATTCTATGTAATTTTTGTTCTCAACTGATCCGTTGTGGAGTTGTCGTAAGGTTCTAAGCTCAATTACACTTGTGCTTAACAATGCTTACATTTTTATGGAACCTATAAAGTCTAACAAAGCTCAAAAATATGAAAGAATCGCAAAGAAATATAATAAGAAAAACTAGAAAGATCAAATAAATCAAGCAAAATGGGGAAAATAAAGGTGGGAAAAATGACATCTTTCTTTCCTCGTTTCTCTGATGTCTAATTTTTCTAGGAAAGGTGGGGCCCAGTATTGAAAACGACAAAGCCACAACAGCGATGGTGACCCCACTCCTACCTCCTCCCACCCAATGGCCAATAAGATGTCGACGTCCGCTCTCCCGCGTTAATTTCCTTGTCATTGACGTTCAATTTAAATTTAAATATGCAAGTATGAGATTAGTTTACATCAAATGTGGAGTAAAAAAGAAAATAAAGTTATCGTAGAGAGTATTTACGACTCTCCCTGTTTTATTAGGTTCTTGCGAGATGATTTCAAAAGAAACGCAAAAAAACGTTAAAAACAATGTGTGTAGTAGCATAGTCTCGACTCTCGGTCAACGTGCCGTTTATTATTACATTGAACGCTTAAATATACCACGTAGAAGGTAAAACGAGAGATGCTAATAGGGGCATCCTGGAAATTTACTCGGATCATTTTGACCCGACTTTTTTTTATTATTATTGTAAAGAAGCAGAGTGCTAATAAAAGGAGAGTTTGACATTATGACTAGGGAAAAGATAACGGTTCGTTATATCGATCTTTATCGGCCTCTTAGCTAAGATCAAGTGCAAAAGCGGTTCATTCTCAAAAAAAAAAAAAAAAAAAAAAACATCACACAAATTTGTTACTCGGAAATGGCAGCAAAATGGGGGATCCATGTCTTTTCCACTTGAAAATTTAGCCATAATTAGAAATATTCCTTCTTCCAAAATTTACGATTAGTACAGTCCTGCTTTAGAATGCAGAATAGGAACCACGCTACATTTTTTTTCGAGAAGTGTGAACATGAGAAGCTTGAAAATGAAGATGAAGGTATAGCGTATGTTGAATTTTTTAAAAATACTGGTCCATGGGAAAGACATAATGACACAATTACTTCATCACGAGCTTCTTTTTGGCTTTTTGCTACCATCAACTCATCAAGTACTCCAATGGATATTGTTTTTCCGTTAATTATACTCCGTATAAGATGAGAAGGTGAAAATCTGAAATCATTCAATTGTAAACTCACCATCTAGTACAAAATTTCATTGTGGTGGACGCCTGGACGGGAGCTCGGTCTCTCGAATTGTTGACATCGACATGTAGTCGGATAGTTGAGTAACAGTATTAGTAAAACGTTGTTAGTTAGACTTTAGAGGTCCTCTTGTAGCAACTCTATCAAGATATGTGACACGGTCGTTGAGTACTCAAATCATTTGTGACAATAAATAGGCCATCAATATATTACTTGTAATCCTATACTATGTGACTACACTTTATAGTTCATTGACTAGTATAATAAGCGTAATTGTTTGTCAAGAGTTGGTGCATAAAAAACAAGAAATAGAGTAGATTTGTATAAACGTGAAGAAATAGCAATACACGTTGTCAAAAGTCCTCTACCGAAATTCTTGATGAACGTACATAATTAGCTTTGAAGTTTATTCTTCGACCTAAGGAGATAGCTATGAAAATTTGTTAAATAAAGAGCTTATACTAACATAATTTCACTAAATAAATTAATTAATTGTGATTCTCAATTTCGGACTTTTTAGTTCGCATAGTGGAAAACCAAGATGATACCCTCCTAAATAATATCCTATTTTCTTACTATAATAATGATGATTTCTTCATGGTACTTGCGGTATATATGAGAGTGCGGGTGTGCAGTGTTGGTCTATCTGACCTTACATTAAATTTCATATTCGAATCTCTTTCGGTTACTTTGTTGTAGTTAATCGTGTCATTAGGAGACAATGTATCAATAGATTAATAACAATATCATCATTGTATCACCTTTGTAATTTTGCTTGCACCACAACACAAAGTTTCAATGGTGATGGATTTCTTTTGTCAAATCACTTGAAATTAATAATGGAATTCAGTAAACCAAATTTGACTTAAACAGAGGAGGGATTTGACAAAAACATATCAAAGATAGAGTAAACAATGTAAAGTAGACAATACGACCCCATTTGTGGTCACATTGATTATATATTAATATGTTATCATAATGAAATTATGAATTTATTTAAATTTTGACGAACAGTAATAGTTCAAAATGCATGAGATCTCCAAAATAATCTTGCACATTTGTTATGAAACCATAAACACATTATTTCATAAATTATTGGGACATTCTATGAATTGGAGTATAAGATCGAATTAACACTTATAGTAGACAAATTGTTATTTGACAAACGATTGAATAGGCCACGAGAGATGCTCTGAAGATAAAGATCAAGAGCTTACCAACATTTTTTAAGCGGTTTTTCATTTACCTCTTTGTAGTATGAATATATAGATAGACGAAAATTCTAATCATATATGTGAACATAAAACCTAATAGGCTAGCATATCTGCATGTCACATATTGTTATATCCTCATCATCAAACAACAAACAATAGATACTCGACTTGTTATCAACTTACTATGGATCATTGATGAGTGTAATACCGAGTATTTCGCTACATTTGTTCATCCTATTCTTTAAAATTTTGTTGAGGCAATATAAGTCGCTTTTTAAATTAAAGGTGACACATACAACTACTAATACAAAATTGCCATGGATTTGATGAAAGTTTCAATCTCTTTCTACTTTATATTCCAACATTGAGCCCGGAAGTGGTGGAGATAATGCTTGATTAGGGTTCATTTTCACGAAATTGCCCCACTAGATTTTGCTTTAACCCCATGAAAACACACTCACACACAAATTAGCTATATATACACACTTCTTAGAAAGCTCACTATTAGATGGTTTTTTTTTTGAAACGAGGGATATGTAATGAAGTTGGTAGGAGAAAAACATAAAACGAAATTTTGAAAGAAAAGAAAAAAAATACTCATAAGAGTTAATGAGCGAGAATGCCCTAGTTTTCCTTTATTTAATCTCGACTTGACGAGTAAAAAGAAATGTACAACTTAATTATTCCCTAAATTAAAACTTATTAGTGAAAACACTTATAAGGTCATCATATAATAATCGTACAAAAACAAAGCTTTATAAGTTTGAATTTGTGTTATTAGTGTTACGGAGTATATATATACCGGTTTCAAACTCTCGAACTCGTACATGTACCACACAGTAACGAAAATTTCATTTTCACAATATGTACATTATCAACAATAATATCGAGCACGTCATCATGCATACATGTCAAGATCATATCATACTCAATATACTATGGCATGACTTTGCTTTTCAAGCTAATGCAACATAAATTATACAAATGGATAATCTTTAGTAAAAAGAAGTTGATACCTAAGATGTCAATAGTCACAACTCACATACTTACATACTATAGCTAAGGTGATGAGATAGCTAGCTAGGGCCATACATACTATAGCAAAAACAAAAACAAAAAAAAGTTCATAAAGGATCAAATCTAGAAATGTAAAAAAACAAAAGGAGGGCAAAAAAAATTTAAAAATAAAATAAAAATAATAAAGCAAAAAAGCAGCCAAGATGTCAGGGTCACATATACAGCCAAACATCTTTTTATCTTGGGTGATCCACTGATCCCCTCTCTTCCCTTTCATAGTAATGATTCTAATCTCTTTTTTCTTGTATCTTCTCCAACAATTTACATGAAAACTCTAATCTTTCTCTCTCTAAATCCCCCTCTTTTGCAGAATCCCAAACCCCAGAAAATATAATTGACTAAAATTTCTTCCTCCTTTCTCTCATTCTGATTCTCTGCACATTTCTCAGAGCATCAACCTGTAAACTTACTTTTAAGCCCTATTTTTAAGTTTTAACCTCCCTATGTAATTTTTTTTACCTTAGTTGGTGAAACTTCTGCATACTGTAACATTTCAGTCATACAGTCTGCAGAGTTACAGACAAAATTTTACAGTACATTATTTTACAGTACATTATTTACAGTTCAGACAGTTTCAGATCCCAACATATATAAACACAAAATCTTCTTATATAAGTTATTAAGTTTTTTTCTGTCTCCAAACAAGCCAAAGTTCACTGTCTCATTTACCAGCAAGTAGTAAGTATAAAGCAACTTCTCCTACCTATATAGTGGTCCTCTACCTACACATAATACACCCCTCTTTCCAAAAAAATTAAAAGCTCAGCTCTCATTTTTTCTCAAAAACCCATTTTTTTTTTACTTAAATTTTACTGACCCTTTAGAAAATTTGGTGAAATTTCACCATCTAAGGGTAAAAGTTTGAAACTTTATAAGGTTTTGAGTGGTGGGTATTTTTTACTTTACTCAAAAAAATGCAGGAGCAAGGGTTAGGGATGATAGGGAGTAGTGTTGGTGGCGGCGGCGGCGGCGGCGGCGGAAGTGGTGGAATTGGTGGTTTAATGGGTGGAGATATTGCATTTTCTGATCAGTATAGGCAGCTTAAGGCGGATATTGTGACACACCCTTTGTATGAACAACTGTTGGCTGCACACGTGGCATGTTTAAGGGTTGCTACACCAATTGATCAGTTGTCTCTTATTGATGCTCAGCTTTCTCAGTCTCATAATCTTCTTCGCTCTTACGCTTCTCAGCATAGTAATCAGTCTCTTTCTCCTCATGAAAGGCAGGACCTTGATAATTTCTTGGTACATATACTAACTAAAGTTTACATCTTTCGTAATATGTTTTGTCGGTTTCATATGACGATTCATGTTATCGACCCCCCAAAACTTTTCGGGTCTACGACTTTGCTGTTGTTGTTGTTGTTGTTGTTAATTGAGGGAAATGATTAATTTTGTCACAATTTTGTGGGAGTAACTTTTTTTTTTTTGAAACTTCTTTTTTTTTTTCAGGCTCAGTATTTGTTGGTGTTATGTTCTTTCAAAGAGCAGCTTCAACAACACGTCAGAGTCCATGCTGTTGAAGCAGTCACAGCTTGTCGTGAAATTGAGCAAAATCTTCACTATCTTACTGGTAACAATGTCAACTAATTTGTTCATTATCTCACCTTTCTTGAAATTTTAAGGGTTTGTGTTAATTCTTTGAATTTTTAGTCAAATTAAATTTGTGGCTGATTACTATTCTACGTGTGATATGTTGGCTAATTTTTATGTACAATGAGTAGTAGTATGACAGTTCTATCGATAATATATAAGAGGCGCGTGTAATCTATACTCGCGTATAATGGGGGAGATACGCGCCTCTTTAGCCGTGACGAAGACCAATCCATGACATTTTTTACCTAACATTGATATTTTGATGTAAAGAGTTGAAATCTTTAGGAAAAGTGTAACATACATATGAGATTGTATCCTATAAGTAAGACACATCATAATTTACATTCTGTTCTGTTTGGTTGATAAACCTTTGCATTGATTTGGGGCTCCTATGTTTCATTGTTTTGGTGATTAAATTGTTTGGTAAGCCAAAAAGATACTCCAATCAACAGATATTCATGGCAAAAATTTGGGAATAGAGGATGGATGTGGTGGTTTTAATACTGTTGCTTGTGTTGACAAATAAGGGGGGAGGTGGGTGCAGTGGGACCCATTGAAAAGGAAGTTTTAATTTTTAGTTAGGAGGAGATATATTAGTTAGTTGGGTGATGGAAGGAAGAAAAGAAAGCTAAGCTAAGCATGAAATTGGATGGTGTAGTGTAGGCTCCAACTCCCCACCTATCACAATTGATAGGTACTAATCAAAAACATATCTTTCATTTTCTAGAAACAACTGCATGATTGATTGCTGATTAATACACCCTTAAGTAGATGATGATTGTGATGTTATTAGCAATTTTTTTGAGGAGACGGATTAGCGGTTTCAGATGACAATTTAAGTTAGGTGATCTCAGCTCATTATGGGACTAAGGTTTGGTTGTTGTTGTGTAAGCCGTTAGAAAGAGAACCCGTATTGGAAAACCGTATAATATAAGGGAAATTAAAGTTTGATTAGTCTCATGAAAAGTTTTCAATTTCATATTGCAATCAACTGTTTATCCAGGCCAGAGTTTTTATCTCTTGTTGGAAGATGATAATGTAGGTTTTGTTATGTTGTAATATCATTTTGATTGATGATGTCATGTCATTCTAGAGAAAGCTCATGTTAATACTTAATTAATTTAAGTATGCTTGTTGTGTGGATTCTTTAAACGCGTTGATCATGTTGATTTGATAAGATTAACAAGCTTATTCTTCCTTATCTTGCTGGTGTTGGAATTGCTTGTTGTAAGAGAAGGCACTAGGTCTTCCATTTTATATTTTGGTCTAATATAAAGAGTAAAGAACAATACAACGAAGTGAGAAATAATCGTGTTTACCTCTTGATCTAGTAAATCGAATACTTCTATCTTAACCAATGTTGTCAACAACGGACAACAATCTCTCTTGTTGTTAGTTTTAACTTAATTAGTAGATGAGCCATACATGTTAGTTTTTCACTTGTTAAGAATTATTCAATCATTACTAGACATTGACACATTGTCACTTTGATTGGCGAGGATTTTAAGAAGCCAGCTTATTCAGTACTCTACTACTATGTCTTACAGTATATTCTACCATACAATCAGTATACTTTTCATTTAAATATTGTCACCAACCATTGTATATAATTGGGTTGTTACTTGCTGTATAAGGTTTCTTAATGAGGGAGACTAAGGAACAAGGATGGATAGCTAAGTCAAATTAATAATTATAAGATATTTGACTAGTATATCCAAATTCTGGATAAACTTTTGACATTTTGCTTGTCTACTTCATCTTTGCTGTTTTGTGCTGTAGCTTTTTAAGAGTATGGACTTGCTTATCAGTATCAGTACTCAGTAGTTTAAACTGGTTGAGTTGGCGAGGCGTTAACTGAACCAACTCGTTATGTTTAAGTCACACTTGTACTAACAAGTAACGACCCTGCTTGAAGCTAGAACCTCTTTAATAGTGATTGAATAACTTTGCGATAATCAAACGTCTATGTGTCCTTAAAAGTTCCATTTAGTACAAAAATTCTACAGATTCCTGGGTCTCAGCAGAGAACAAATTAATGCTGAAGATCCTTACTTTGCAAAGTAGGGAGTTCTAGCTGACCTATCTTGACTGATATTTGGCATGGACTACAAATTTCAGGAGCAACTCTTGTAGAAGGAACTGGTGCAACAATGTCAGATGATGAGGATGACTTGCAGATGGATTACCCGATTGATCAGTCAGGGGGCGATGCAAATGACATGATGATGGGTTTTGGTCTTCCTACAGAATCTGAGAGGTCGCTGATGGAGAGAGTCCGTCATGAACTGAAGCTCGAGTTGAAGCAGGTAATGATCATGAACTACTTCCTCCGTCCTAAATAGATTGATCACTATTTGTGACTGAGATGTTATAAAGCTGTCAAATTCCTGTGCAAGTGTCACTAAGTATAATGGAATATCATAATTGCCTGATTCGCAGGGATTCAAGTCGAAAATTGAAGATGTCAGAGAGGAGATACTGAGAAAGAGGCGAGCAGGGAAACTTCCTGGAGACACTACTTCTGTTCTGAAGGCATGGTGGCAACAACATTCAAAGTGGCCTTATCCTACTGTAAGATTTCACTTCTTTACTATCTTATATGCTCTTCAGTCGCCTTGTGTACTGAATTCACTTAATTGCATCAGAAATTTTGATAAAATGGTTAATGCTATTGATCTTCACACGTCAGTCTAAACTATCTGTTCTGAGTTCCCGTAGTTGCATCAGCGTAGTCTTTCTGTTCTGAGTTCCCTTAGTTGCATCAGAAATACTGATCACAGGAAGCGTATAGTCGTATACTTCACTCTTTCAATGTTTTGTTGGGACTGAAGTTTAAACTCAAACTTGGAGGATAGTTATCACTGCAATGGCCTACTTCAGTAACAGGCTGCCTGCTGGAAATTGACGATCTAACCATATTGTTTCTGTTTTACTGAATGACAGGAGGACGACAAGGCGAAACTAGTTGAAGAGACAGGGTTGCAGCTAAAGCAGATCAACAACTGGTTCATCAACCAGAGGAAGCGCAACTGGCACAACAACTCTCAGTCCGTAAATTCTCTCAAATCCAAGCGCAAGCGTTAGGATTTTGGAAAGACACTGAAAGGCCCTCTCCTTCAACTCTCACAGATGACTAAGACCGGAAACATTGTCACAAATTCCATGCCAAATATCGTCCAACCGTATTGACTACATTACAATGCAGGTCGATCTAACCAAGCTTCTTTTTGTGAAAAATACTGGAAATTTAATGTTGAACTAGGATGCAGGATATATGGAACAGATTTCAGTAGTTTGGTGTAAAGAAAAATGGTATACGTAGTTGGTTCAGTTTAGATCTTTTGGATTCTCATCAGTGATGTAATATACTACTCCTACTAAATAGCCTTTCAATGGTCTTTTGTTGTTCCTTATGTTGGCTCCTAATCCTCAAAATCTCGCAATTGTTAAAAAACGAGTCTCAGTCTCGTATCAATCTAACGAGTTTAGTCGTGTTTTCACTGTTATGGTACTTCAGTGATTGTACCCAAAACCCGACTTTCATCAAATTTCTCGAATTATGAATCTATTCAACTCCTTGTCAGGTCTTTAGATTTCTACCATATAAGTCCTTTAACACATTATGATCCAAAATTCGAACTTTCAGTTGCCCCATTTGAAAGGGCAGTTTTTCTGTTACAACTTGGAAGATAAAAGTTCGGAGTTCGCTGGTTTCCCTCCAAATCCATCAAAGCTTCTCTCTCAAGCTACTTTCTCTCTCTCTTCCAATTAAATAGATTAAAACTCCAAGTTGCAGGAGAAAAAGTTGATCGATTCAAACCTAAAGAAACGTCTTGTGATTGGCAGCCATTGACCTTTTCTTTTGAATTGAAATCCGTACCAACCAGATTTTCCAACATGGCATCTTTCTGGCTTCCCACTCTTTCTCAATCATTCAACCCTTTGATTTCTTACTTAAAGTTTCAAACTTTTATTTCAAAAAAACTTTTGGGTTTTTTTCAACTTTACCCATCAATTATCAAAGGGTTTTTACCTGGGTGATCCTTCTTTTTTGGGTCTGTTGGCTCTAAACTTTATCATCCCAATTGTAAATTCAGGTAATTTAAGCATTTGGGTAGTGTTTAGCTTCATGTTTAAGCTTGAATCTTTCTGAAACTTATGCTGATTAACTCTACATTAGAGGGAAATTAGGTATTTTATGTATTTGGGTAGTCTTCGGATTCTTGTTTAAGCTTGTATTTTTCTGAAATTTGAGTTGATAAGCCCTAGGTTTAGAGGAAAGTTGGGGTTTTGGGTTATTGTTTGTGATTTCTGTTGAATTGGTGGAGTTTTGATTTGTTTGGGTAGATTGTGCTACAAGCTGTGTGAGTTGTGTGGGAAAAGATGGCTCATTTTGGACATGCACATGGCCCTGCATTTGATGGTTCTCAGAATGGGCAAGGGTGTCAATTTGTGAATTTTCAGACCTCACAAGGGTCTTTGAAAGTTGAGAGGTTACATGGGCATTTAGATATCTGGGTTAAGGATGCCAGAAATTTGCCCAATATGGATCAGTTTCACAAGACATTGAGTGATATATTCGGGGCTTTGTCGTTCCAGAGGATGTCGAATAGGCTAACAAGTGATCCCTATGTGACTATATCTGTTGCTGGAGCTATTATAGCAAGAACTTTTGTGATTGAGAATAATGAGAATCCAGTATGGATGCAGCATTTCTTTGTACCTGTAGCACATAGTGCTGCTGAATTGCACTTTGTTGTCAAAGATGATGATGTAGTAGGTTCTCAGATTATAGGAGCTGTAGGTATCCCGGCTGTACAGCTATGTACCGGGGCAAGAATTGAAGGAACCTTTCCGATTGTGAAACCCACTGGTAAAAACTGGGAGACTGGTGCTGTCTTGAGTGTGTCTATCCAGTATACTCCAGTGGACAGAATGAACATGTACTACTTGGGTGTTGGTCCTGGTCCTGATTATTTTGGGGTTCCGAGGACATTTTTTCCTCTCAGACAACGGAATAGAGTTACCCTTTACCAAGATGCCCATGTCGAAGATGGTATGCTACCTGAATTTATGCTTGACAACCATATGCCTTATGTGCACGGGAAATGCTGGCATGACATCTTCAATGCTATTTCACATGCTCGTCATTTGGTATACCTAACAGGGTGGTCTGTAACGCACCTTGTTAGACTGGTTCGTGATACTCAAAACGCCTCAGGTATCACATTAGGAGCCCTTCTGAAAGCTAAGGCTCAAGAAGGTGTAAGAGTTCTTCTCCTTATTTGGGATGACCCGACTTCTAAAAGGATTTGTACATTCACTACTGTAAGTAGAAGATTCCTTACTCTGATATTCAATTTTGGAAGATCTGATAGAAAAAAGATTTTTTTTATTCATTGTGTCTACTATATATGGTTTCATTCTTGTGTGAGTTGTATACTAGGCTTGCTCATTTGCATTTGTTGGCTGCTTAAGTTTCAGATTTTGAGCTTTCGGATCTTGTTATTGATTGATATTTCTGATTTGTAGCAAGGCCTGTTAGGGACCGATGATGAAGTGACTTACCAATTCTTCAAAGGATCATCTGTGCATGTGGTACTTTGTCCCCGGTCAGGTGGGAAAGGGCATAGTTTACTCAGCCAACAGGTATTGTATGTGTCAATTCACAGAATTTTGGATATACAACTTAGTAAGTTATAATTAAGTCTGTACATATACGCAACTCTTTCGTTTACAGAAAGTTGCATCATTTATGTTGAAGCACATTCAGCCTTCCACAAATGTCAGGTCATATATATGTTATGACTTAAGTTAAACGAATCAAGTGATAGAGGGACCTTCAATCGAAGTCCACAGTGTAGGAAAGCAAGCGATTTATTTCAGGTTTTGGCAAACTTTAAACCATGGATGATTGACTTCTAAGTTCTATTGTCATATCTACCAACAAGCATTTGAGATACTAAATCTTTCCATAGTTGATTTAGGTTTCACACCTGCATCCTACACTCATTTTCCATCTTTGCAACTTAGATAGAGAGAAGGATTCCAGCTTGCAATGTCCAGTAGAATGATAGGATGGTATTTGGAGGACTTGCATAATTTATTTTCCTGGTTGCCAACTAACTCACTGTTTTCTTCTTTCGGGTGTAGTTTTTTTTTCTCTTTAAGGCCACTTCTACAAATGTGTTGTTTAGGCCGCATTGGTTCACCAATCATAGGGTTTTTTCTATCATAATTTGCCACAACATGCAATATGACCTGTAGAAGATCATGTAGGCCGTTTTTATTTTGACCCCATTTTGGCCAATAACCATTATAGTATATTTCAGTTTTGGCCAATTTTGACCAATTTTCTTAACGTGGCCAAATGTTGTCAAAATTTTACGACTTTTTAGGGATTTCTTTTTTTTTTTTTTTTTTTTTTTTAAGGATTTTCCTCTTTCTTCTTTTCTCAAACTTTTTCTTGTGTTCATTATAAAGATGTTCATACCTATATCACTTATAGATATATTTTTTAGTTTATAGGCTTTCCTTTTCTTTTATGGCTTTTTGAAACTCTTGCTAAACGTGTTTCAATATTTATTAAACTTGAGTGTTATGGTCTGACAATTCATGTTAGCCGACCCCAAATCATTTTGGGAATAAGGTGTGGTTGTTGTTTTTGGAGTCCCTGGTTTAATTTTGAGTGCGGTTTCCCGTTTTGGGGTAGTTCTTTAAGCCCCTTGTGCACACATCATTTGTTGAGGCTAATGTGTGGCTTATGCCGATCTTGGAAACCTACCATAGTTTTATGGCCATAACGCTTTGCTAACACATATAGTCTTACTCGTATGATGTTCTGCAGAAGTTTGTACCGTTTTTGTTCTGCTGCCATTTTGGCCCAACAACCATGGATTATAGCCTTCAATTTTGTCCGATTTTGGCCAATTTAACCATTTTTTTCAACGTATCTTAATATTCTTAAAACATTACTATACACACCATGGGAGTGCGTTTGATGAATTTGTGGGGCCGAGTCCCTCTGTTTGGGATCTTTGAAGCTCCTTCGCTTCACGTCTCTCATTGAGGTTAATGTGTTTTTTTTGGCCGCATTGGGTCATCTATCATGTTTTCTACTACATACAATATGATCCGCAGAATATCATGCAAAAATTTGAGCTGTTTTTATTTTGGACCCTATTTTTGTGAAAAATTGTGTATTATATACTTCTGTTTTGGTCAATTTTGACCAATTTTTTTAAAGTGGCCAAATGTTTTCAAAATCTTACCATAGACAGCCTTGGAGTGCCCAGGTTTGACTTGAAGGCCGATTCCCCCTTTTTGGGAAGTTCGTAAACCCTCTTGGGCACAAATCACTTATTGACCCCAACGTGCGGCTTTTAGTGTTATGTGAAACCTACCATAGCTCTATGGCCGTAATACTTTGCTAACACTCATAGTCTTACTCCTATGATGTTCCACAAAAGTTTGTGCCATTTTTGTTCCGCTACCATGTTGGGCCAAAAAACGTGTATTGTAACCTTCAATTTTGGCCGATTTTGGCCAATTTTACCGCTTTTTTCAAAGTATCTTAATGTTCTTAAAACATTACCATGGACACCATGGGAGTGCCTACGATGAATTTCTGGGGCAAGTCCCCCAGTTTGGGTTTGTTTTAAGCTCCTTCGCTTCACTAATCACATTGAGGTTAATGTGTTTTTATGGACGCAATAGGTCACCTATCATAGGATTTTTGCTATCATATTTTGCCACAACATACAATATGACCCGTAGAAGATCGTGCAAAAATTTGAGCTGTTTTAAATTTCGACCCTATTTTTGTGAAAAATCGTGGATTTTGTACTTTGGTTTTGGCCAATTTTTTATAAAGTGGCCAAATGTTTTCAAAATCTTGCCATAGACAGCCCTTGGAGTGCCCAGGTTTATTTTGAAGGCTGATTCCCCCTTCTGGGTACTTCTTTAAACCTCTTGAGCACACATCACATGTTGACCCTAATAGGCGCCTTTTGCCGTTAGGTGAAACCTACCATATCGTTATAGCCGTAATACTTTGCTAACACTCATAGTCATACTCTATGATGTTCCGCAAAATTTAGAGCCGTTTCTGTTTAGCTGCCAATTTGGCCCAAAAACGGTGGATTATAACCTACAACCTGATTTTGGGCCATATTAGCCACTTTTTTCAAAGTATCTTAACATTCTTAAAACATTACCCATAGACACCATGCGAGTGCGTTTGATGAATTTGTGGGGCTGAGGTCCTCTGTTTGGGATCTTTTAAGCTCCTTCACGTCACGTCTCTCATTGAGGTTAACGTATTTTTTTTGGCCGCATTGGGTTACCTATCATAGGGTTTTTGCTATCAAATTTTTCCCACGACATACAATATGACCCATAGAAAATCGTGCAAAAATTTGAGCCGTTTTTATTTCAACCCTATTTTGGTGAAAAATTGTGGATTATATACTTCGGTTTTTGCCAATTTTGACCAATTTTTTTGAAGTGGCCAAATGTTTTAAAAATCTTAGCATATACAGCCTTGGAGGGCCCATATTTAATTTGGAGGCTGATTCCCTCTTTTGAATACGTCTTTAAGCCTCTTGAGCGCCATCTCATGTTGACCCTAATCCGCGGCTTTTGCCATTATGTGAAACCTATCATAGCTTTTTGGCTGTAAAACATTGGCAAAACTCTTAGTCTTACTCCTATGATGTTCCGCAAAAGTTTGAGCCGTTTTTGTTCATCTGCCATTTTCAGCCGAAAACCGTGGATTATAGCCTTCAATTTTGGCTATTTTGGCCACGTTTTTCAAAGTATCTTAACGTTCTTAAAACGTTACCCATAGACACCACGCGAGTGCGTTTGATGAATTTGTGGGGCTGAGGTCCTCTGTTTGGGTTCTTTTAAGCTCCTTCGCTTTCGGTATCTAATTGAGGTTAACGCGTTTATTTTTGCCGCATTCGGTCACCTATCATATGGTTTTTGCTATCATATTTTGCCACAACATACAATATGACCCGTAGAAGATCATGCAAAAATTTGAGCCGTTTTTATTTCGACCCTATTTTGGTGAAAAATCGTGGATTAATACTTCGGTTATTGCCAATTTTGACCAATTTTTTTGAAGTTGCCAAATGTTTTAAAAATCTTACCATAGATAGCCTTGGAGGGCCCATGTTTGATTTGAAGGCTGATTCCCTCTTACGAATACGTCTTTAAGCCTCTGAGCGCCATCTCATGTTGATCCTAATCCGCGGCTTTTGCCATTATGTCAAACCTATCATAGCTTTTTGGCTGTAATACTTTGGCAAAACTATTAGTCTTACTTCTATGATGTTCCGCAAGAGTTTGAGCCGTTTTTGTTTATCTGCCATTTTCGACCGAAAACCGTGGATTATAGCCTTCAATTTTGGCCATTTTAGCCACGTTTTTCAAAGTATCTTAACGCTCTTAAAACGTTACCCATAGACACCATGCGAGTGCGTTTGATGAATTTGTGGATCTGATGTCCTCTGTTTGGGATCTTTAAGCTCCTTCGCTTCACATCTCTCATTGAGGTTAACGTGTTTTTTCGGCCGCATTGGGTCACCTATCATAGGGTTTTTGCTATCTCATTTTGCTACGACATACAATATGACCCGTAGAAGATCGTGTAAAAATTTGAGCCGTTTTTATTTCGACCCTATTTTGGTGAAAAATCGTGGATTACTTCGATTTTTGCCAATTTTGGCCAATTTTTTTGAAGTGGCCAAATGTTTTAGAAATCTTACCATAGACAGCCTTGGAGGGCCCATGTTTGATTTGAAGGCTGATTCCCTCTATTGAATACGTCTTTAAGCTTCTGGAGTGCCATCTTATGTTGACCCTAATCCGCGGCTTTTGCCATTATGTGAAACATATCATAGTTTTTGGCTGTAATACTTTGGCAAAAGTCTTAGTCTTACTCCTATGATGTTCCGCAAAAGTTTGAGCCGTTTTTGTTCATCTGCCATTTTCTGCAGAAATCCGTGGATTATAGCCTTCAATTTTGGCCATTTTAGCCATTTTTTTCAAAGTATCTTAACGTTCTTAAAACATAACCCATAGACACCATGCGAGTGCGTTGATGAATTTGTGGGCTGAGGTCCTTTCTTTGGGATCTTTTAAGCTCCTACGCTTCACGTCTCTCATTGAGGTTAACTTGTTATTTTTGGCCGCATTGGGTCACCTATCATAGGGTTTTTGCGATCATATTATGCCACGACATACAATATGACCCGTAGAAGATTGTGCAAAAATTTGTGCCGTTTTTATTTCGACCCTATTTTGGTGAAAAATCGTGGATTATATTACGATTTCTTCGGTTGTTTTTGCCAATTTTGACAAATTTTTTTGAAGTGGCCAAATGTTTTAAACATCTTACCATAGACAGCCTTGGAGGGCCCATGTTTGATTTGGAGGCTGATTCTGTCTTTTGAATACGTCTTAAAGCCTCTTGAGCGCCATCTCATGTTGACCCTAATCCGCGGCTTTTGCCATTATGTGGAACCTATCATAGCTTTTGGCTGTAATACTTTGTCAAAACTATTAGTCTTTCTCCTATGATGTTCCGCAAAAGTTTGAGCCGTTTTTGTTCATCTGCCATTTTCGGCCGAAAACCGTGGATTATCGCCTTCAATTTTGGCCATTTTAGCCACTTTTTTCAAAGTATCTTAACGTTCTTAAAACGTTACCCATAGACACCATGCGAGTGCGTTTGATGAATTTGTGGATCTGATGTCCTCTGTTTGGGATCTTTTAAGCTCCTTCGCTTCCTCTCATTGAGGTTAACGTGTTTTTACGGCCGCATTGGGTCACCTATCATAGGGTTTTTGCTATCATATTTTGCCACGACACACAATATGACCCGTAAAAGATCGTGCAAAAATTTGAGCCGTTTTTATTTGGACCCTATTTTGGTGAAAAATCGTGGGTTATATACTTCGGTTTTTGCCAATTTTGACCAATTTTTTTGAAGTGGCCAAATGTTTTAAAAATCTTACCATAGACAGCCTTGGAGGGCCCATGTTTGATTTGAAGGCTGATTCCCTCTTTTGAATACGTCTTTAAGCTTCTCGAGCGCCATCTCATGTTGACCCTAATCCTCGGCTTTTGCCATTATGTGAAGCCTATCATAGCTTTTTGGCTGTAATACTTTGGCAAAACTCTTAGTCTTACTCCTATAATGTTCCGCAAAAGTTTGAGCCGTTTTTGTTCATCTGCCATTTTCGGTCGAAAGTCGTGGATTCTTACCTTCAATTTTTGCCGTTTTAGCCACTTTTTTCAAAGTATCTTAATGTTACCCGTAGACACCATGCGAGTGCATTTGATGAATTTGTGGGGCTGAGGTCCTCTGTTTGGGATCTTTTAAGCTCCTTCGCTTCACATCAGGTTAACGTTATTTTTTGGCCGCATTGGGTCACCTATCATAGGGTTTTTGCTGTCATATTTTGCCTCGACATACAGTATGACCCGTAGAAGATCGTGCTTAAATTTGAGCCATTTTTATTTCGACCCTTTTCTTGTGAAAAATCTTGGATTATATACTTCGGTTTTTGCCAATTTTGACCATTTTTTTATAGTGGCCAAATGTATTAGAAATCATACCATAGACAGCCTTGGAGGGCCCATGTTTGATTTGGAGGCTGATTCCCTCTTTTGAATTCGTCTTTAAGCCTCTTGAGCGCCATCTCATGTTGGCCCTAATCTGCGGCTTTTGCCATTATGTGAAACCTATCATAGCTTTTTGGTTGTAATACTTTGGCAAAACTCTTGGTATTACTCGTATGATGTTCCGCAAAAGTTTGAGCCGTTTTTTGTTTATCTGCCATTTTTGGCTGAAAACCGTGGATTATAGCCTTCAATTTTGGCCATTTTAGCCACTTTTTTCAAAGTATCGTAGTGTTTTTAAAACGTTACCCATAGACACCATACGAGTGCGTTTGATGAATTTGTGGGGCTAAGGTCCTCTGTTTGGGTTCTTTTAAGCTCCTTTGCTTCACGTCTCTTATTGAGGTTAACGTGTTTTTTTGGCCGCATTGGGTTACCTATCATAGGGTTTTTGCTATCATATTTTTGCCACAACACACAATATGACCCGTAGAAGATCGTGCAAAAATTTGAGCCGTTTTTATTTTGGACCCTATTATGGTGAAAAATCGTGGATTATATACTTCGGTTTTTGCCAATTTTGATCAATTTTTTTGAAGTGGCCAAATGTTTTAAAAATCTTACCATATACAGTCTTGGAGGGCCCATGTTTGATTTGAAGGCTGATTCCCTCTTACAAATACGTCTTTAAGCCTCTTGAGCACCATCTCATGTTGACCCTAATCCTCGGATTTTTGCCATTATGTGAAACCTATCATAGCTTTTTGGTTGTAATACTTTGGCAAAAGTCTTAGTCTTACTCCTATGATGTTCCGCAAAAGTTTGAGCCGTTTTTGTTCATCTGCCATTTTCGGCCGAAAACCGTGGATTATAGCATTAAATTTTGGCCATTTTAGCCAATATTTTCAACGTATCTTAGCGTCCTTAAAATGTCACCCATAGACATTATACGAGTGCGTTTGATGAATTTGTGGGGCTGAGGTCCTTTATTTGGGATCTTTTAAGCTCCTTCGCTTCCCGTCTCGCACTAGGTTAACGTGTTTTTTTGGCCGCCTTGGGCCACCTATCATAGGGCTTTTGCTATCATATTTTGCCACGACATACAATATGACCCGTAGAATATCGTGCAAAAATTTGAGCCGTTTTTATTTTGGACCCTGGTTTGGTGAAAAATCGTGGATTATGTACTTCAGTTTTTGCCAAATTCGGCCATTTTTTTTTAAAGTGGCCATATGTTTCAAAATCTTACCCTAGACAACCTTGGAGTGCCCAGGTTTGATTTGATGGCTTATTTCCCCCTTTAGGTATTGCTTTAAGCCTCTTGAGCACACATCACATGTTGACCCTAATGTGCGGCTTTTCGTGTTATGTGAAACCTATGATAGCTTTATGGCCGGTATACTTTGCTAACACGCATTGTCTTACTGCTATGCTGTTCTGCAAATGTTTGTGCCGTTTTTGTTTGCTGCCATTTTGGGACTAAAACCGTGGATTATAGCCTCCAATTTTTGCCATTTTAACCAGTTTTTTCAAAGTATCTGAATGATCAAAAAACATTACCATGGACACCATGGGAGTGCGTTTGATGAATTTATGGGACCAAGTCCCCCATTTTGGGGTTCTTTTAAGCTCCTTTGCTTCATGTATCTTTTGAGGTTAACGTTTTTTTTTTTGCCGCAATAGGTCGCCTATTGTAGGGTTTTTGCTATCATATTTTGCCACAACAACAATATGATCCGAGAAGATCGTTCAAAATTTTTTGCCGTTTTTATTTCGACCGTATTTTGGTGAAAAACCGTGTATTATATGTATACTTTCGTCACCAATCATATTATGTTATCTAGAGTATATTTTTCCTCATCAATCTTATTTAATGATTTATATACTTTTTCATGTCGTGTCATTATCTCGTGTCATAATCTATTCAAATTTATGTTGGTTTTACTTTTTTGTCACCGGTCATATTATATTTTTGTATTGTTTGTAGTATTTAATTACCTTCATTATTTAGTTAATACTCTACTACTCTCTCCGTCCCGATTTTTGTATTGTTTGTATAATTTTTTTTTCTTCCACTACCACTATTTTACATTTTTTTTTTTTTTTCTGATTTTCTCATCCTCTTCTTTTGTTCAGGAAGCTGGAGCAATCTATACTCATCATCAAAAAACTGTTATAGTAGATGCTGATGCTGGTCACTACAAGAGAAAGATCATAGCTTTTGTTGGAGGGCTAGACCTCTGTGGGGGGCGGTATGATACTCCAGAGCATTCTCTGTACAGAACATTAGAAACAGTTCACAAGGATGATCGTCATCAACCCAATTTCACTGTAAGCATTCTGCTCGTCTCAGACAGTCAGACTGGTTGGAAGACTAACAAATGTCTCTTAATCACCTTGTTTGGTGATGTTTTTTTATTTTACCCTTAAAGTCGATTAAACAAAGAAAACTTTCTTGCCAATTTACTTTCCATTTTCGTCCATTGTTCTAGGATTGCTTCTTAATGTAATTCTTGTGCTCCACTCAACAGGGTTCCACTAATGGCTTACCTAGAGAGCCGTGGCATGATTTGCACTGTCAAATCGATGGACCAGCTGCTTACGATGTGCTGGCTAATTTTGAGGATCGCTGGTTAAAGGCTTCTAAGCCTCGGAAGATGTTAAAGATGAGCAGATCTCATGATGATCATCTACTGAAACTAGATAAAGTTTCTGATATTATCGGACTTGGGGATGCCATGAACCACAGTGTTGAAGATTGCGAATCATGGCATGTTCAGGTAATTGCTCAAATGCTCAGAGTCTAAAAGTTTGTCTACATGATATACTTTGATCTTTCACATAACTGATCTATTGTCTACAACATTCAAGGTCTTCCGGTCAATTGACTCCAATTCCGTGAAGGGATTCCCAAAGGATCCGAAAGATGGGACACAATGGGTTAGACAAAGTTTCTTTTCTGTTAAAATTCATGTTCGTATCCCTTCCCAATATTTCCTTGTATTAATTAACATTTGGTCTGTATATGATGAAACAGAACCTTTTCTGTGGGAAAAATGTCCTCATTGACATGAGTATACATGCGGCTTATGTGCATGCCATCCGTTCTGCCCAACATTACATTTACATTGAGAATCAATACTTTCTTGGCTCATCGTATAACTGGGATTCTTACAGGGACTTGGGTGAGTTACCATAGTCTCGATCTTAAGACATCATTCATTCCAGCTCTCTATTTTCATTTCATAATGTAAGAAGGGCTCTACTTTTCGTGATTATTGCAGGTGCGAACAATTTGATACCTGTCGAAATTGCTCTGAAAATTGCTAGTAAAATCAGAGCAAATGAAAGATTTGCTGTATATGTTATTGTTCCAATGTGGCCAGAGGGTGATCCTAAAGGCCTTCCCATGCAGAGGATTCTCTTTTGGCAGGTACACCATACATATAGCAGACTTCTTGCTGGTTACTCCACATTTTATGATTGAACAAAGTCATTATCGGATTGTTCTTTAACACTGTTTCTGTGAGCTGCAGTATAAGACAATGCAAATGATGTATGGGATAATCTACAAGGCTTTGGAAGAAACGGGAATGGAAAACAGATATGAGCCTCAAGACTTCCTGAATTTCTTCTGCTTAGGAAATCGTGAGGCATCAGATGAGCATCGCCCCAATTATGATAATACTCCCCAGGTATGTTCACATATGCTATGATATCTCGCCCTGTGGCATTGGTTTCCTTCAGATTTCAGAATGCTATATTCGGTTTTGCTAAACCGAGTAACAGACTATTATCTTTATTAATTTGAATTTGAAAATGGGATAAAACTTGGTTGACATAGGGACTCACAAAGAAGAACCGGCGATTCATGATCTATGTTCACTCTAAAGGCATGATAGTGGATGATGAGTACGTTATTCTGGGTTCAGCTAACATCAACCAACGATCTATGGAAGGCACTAGAGATACTGAAATTGCGATGGGTGCTTATCAGCCGCAGTATACTTGGGCTAGAAAACATTCTCAGCCATATGGACAGGTATAGGTGTTCCTGAATTATTGCATAAGTATACTGGATAGACTACCTATATTTGGCAGACAACTGCTTTAGAGTTTAGACATCAGTGTGTAGAGTAAACATGTTGGATGACGAAGTTTATCTATGATTGCAGGTATATGGATACAGGATGTCACTGTGGGCGGAGCACCTAGGGATGGTCGAAGACTGCTTTAGGGAACCCGAGAGTCTAGAGTGCGTGAGAAGGGTTAGATCTCTGGGTGAGCAGAACTGGAGTCAGTTTGCATCAGACGAGGTGACGGAAATGAAGGGCCATCTGCTCAAGTACCCTCTACTAGTTGATAAAACAGGCATTATCGGCCCTCTTCCTGGTTCCGAGACATTCCCGGATTTAGGTGGGAAGGTGATGGGCACCTTCTCTGGCATTCAGGAAAACCTCACCATTTGATCAAAGCCCCAAGGTTGATATTCATTGACTCATTGTTATTATGAGCATTACTCTTCTACCATTAGCATGAATTCATTGTACATTTTGCCATAGACCTGATAATTTGCAATTAGGGCAATGTTGAAAGTAGATAATCAATCAATGTATTGAACTTTTGTCACAGAGTATATGCTCCTCTGGCTTGGCGGATATAACTTTGATTCATTAACTTGCATTACACGACGTTTACCTTTTAAACATTTGTAACACGATCAACTACTGGATATTATTAGTTTCGACTCAACTTTGTGTATCGATAGAGCTCTTAAACATATGTTGTTTAGAATTTGGGAAATTATCCAATATACCCCTGAGTGTGAAAAGGCGGCCGCTTTTCGGTTTATTGAGCTGCCTGAGGGGCGTATTAAGGCGTATGATACACCGGGGTTTGGGTGGTGATGGTGGCGCCTGTGGTGGTGGTGGGCGAGGGTGGGGGAGGGGCGGAGCAAGGGTGGTGGGTGGGGGAGTGGGGAGGAGAGAGAAATGGTTGGTTTTTTTTTTTTAATTGATGTGTAAATAAGGGTTAATTTGTTTTAAAATAACAGATTAAGGGCTTAAGGAGACGGAGGGAGAAGGAGTTGGAAGGCGTTAGGAGGGTTAGACGGCCGTAAGCAAAATTCTGGAAAAAATGCGAAAACGCAAACCTCAGGGGTATATTGGATAGCTCGGAAACCTGAGGGGTATACCTGAAAAATTCGGGAAACTCAGGGGTATATTGGATAATTTCCCTTAGAATTTTAATGGAATGTAATTTTTCAGGACAAAGTACTAAAGATTCATAACATCATATATGGGCAGATTTTCGAGTTTCATAATATGGCAGATGAGGAGCTAGGCTGACAACTAAGTGAAGCATGTCGGTGGATCCTACAGTATGCTCAGATCTGAATCTTCAGACTTCAGGTTACTAAACAATTGTGAAGTCGTGACACTCACGTTAATTGACTTTTTATAGAACAAATGGCTCAATGTGAGATCCATAATTCCTCGTATGATCGTGCGTGATTCAATCCAACATTTCGGATTATCCTTTAGTATGACTAATGAAGTTATTTACGGATGAGATTAGGCCATGATAACGATTTCAAATGCATGATAATTCCTTCGTAACTAACAATATGGCACTAGAATTTTGGTGCGAGAAAGGACAAATCATATTCACTCTAATTTGAAGATCATATATAACGTTTTTTAAATAGCTTGGTAAAAATCATTACAAACATTCGTCGAAAAGAAAAAAAAATTTATTATCTTAAAAACACTTATTTTAATTTATTGGCCTAAGGTATAATAAGACAATAGTGGGGAAATGATTGATTGTGGTCTGTAGATCTTTGTGATTGAATCACGAGTAGTCGTGCATCTCAATGCTCAACCTTGCCATGACTTCTCGTTGCAACTCATGTCCACGTTATAGCTTTTGTTTTTCCTTAGACTTTATTGTTGTAGTGGTACATGTAGATGGGGACTAATCATAATAGTAATCATATTCATTTTCATGCTATTCCCTCGTTCATTTGAATATGTAATTATGTGAGTGTAATTCAAACGAAATGTAAAGATAAAAAAAAAAACGGAGATAGTATAACAAATGAAAATACCATCAACGAATCACAAAAAAAGTCAAATTATTCCGTCAAATTAATGCGCAAATTCTGAAACTAACGAGAAGTTAATAATGAAATCATTAGACCATTGATTTTTTTTCTAACAAAAATCTCTATCATTTATGATGTTGATCAACGATCATAACTATCGTAACACGCATGATTCAATCCCATATTTAAACAAACATAGTGAGACTTTCCTAGCCCTATAAACAAGTGGGCAATAGCATATTCCTCCTATTACCAAATGATCTTACGATAAAACCTCTCACTCGAATCTACATGCTAATCAGGTCTAATTCCCCTATCTGAATCTGTAATCGTGATCTCTCCTTCCCTAACGTGCGAAAACACCGATATTTGTAAATCAAAAGAGAGGTGCGCGGTGTTATTCAACGCCTACCATATCCGTAATTTTTAATGTTAATCTACTCATTCTCATTTTTCAGACAAATACTTTAAATAAACCCTTTTATTTTCATTTTTAATTTTCAATTGACCAGAAGTATAATTAATAACTAGAAATAACAGCGACAAATTACTGACCAAAGTCCTTACATATACTCACAAAACCCAAACTCTTCACTTACAAGTTACATTACAAGATCCCATCTCTTTCTCTCCTTAATTATTTTCTCTCTCTTCTGCCCCACCAAAAAAAAAATGGCGACCAACGGTTCAGCCTCCTACAAGTTCCTAATCTACGGTCGAACCGGGTGGATCGGCGGTCTACTGGGCCGGCTCTGCGACGCCCAGGGGATCGCATACCAGTACGGTTCAGGCCGGTTGGAGAACCGGGCCTCCTTGGAATCGGACCTTGAAACGGTCAACCCGACCCATGTGTTCAATGCTGCCGGTGTAACGGGCCGGCCCAACGTTGACTGGTGTGAGTCCCACAAGGTTGAGACTATCCGGGCCAATGTTGTCGGCACTCTTACTCTTGCTGACGTGTGCCGTGAGAAGGGTCTTGTTCTTATTAATTACGCTACCGGGTGTATTTTTGAGTATGATGTGGCCCACCCGGAAGGGTCTGGTGTCGGGTTTTTGGAGTCGGATACTCCCAACTTTATTGGGTCTTTTTACTCCAAGACCAAAGCTATGGTAATAAATTTTAGTTTTATATTTTATGTTTGTTTTTGTTTCGTTGACTTGTTGTTTAATTTGATTGTGTGCTGTATGTATGTGTCAATGTTGGTTATGTGGTTAGGATTTTATCGGTGTTAGCTAGTTCAGTTGGTAAGGTTTTACGGATTTGGGGTAGATATATATTACAATAATGCAATGTTATATCATGCAAAGGTGATGCCTCGTGGATTATTAATGGTTGACTATGTGTTGACTTGATTTGGATTTAGCTAGTTCAGTTGGTAAGGGTATGCGGATTTGGCGTAGATTGTAAACATTACAATGTTGTATATGCAAGGGTGATGTCTCATTGTTGACTATGTGTTGACTTTATGTCGATTAACTAGTTTAGTTGGTATGATCATAGAGATATGGCATAGATTATGTCATTTGCAAGTTACTGTTGTCAATTAGCTAGTTTAGTTGGTAAGGTATATCGATTTTTGATTTGGATTCGATGTCCAGATCCATATTTGGTGGTTGTTTGTGGGATCAAGTTCTAAAATTTGGGATCTTGTATTGGTGGGTGGATCCCTAGAGTTTTGTCGGTCCGTCAGCGTTTTCGTATAGAATGAGGTTATACAATGTTACTCCGTATATGCAAAATGGTGATGACTCATGGATTATTAGTGGTTGACTATTTGTTGACTTGGGATGTGGATTTAGCTAGTTCAGTTGGTAAGGTTATCGGGTTTTGGCATAATGTCGTATGCAAGGTGATGTCTTGTTTAGTTGGTGAGGTCATATGGATATGGCATATGTATAGTCATTTTGCAAGGTGATGTCTTGTTGACTTGTTGTTGATTATACGATGACTTTGTGACGATTAGTTAGTTCAGTTGGTAAGGTGTATATCGATTTTTGAATTGGATTCAATGTCCAGATCCATATGTGGTGGTTGTTTCTAGGATCAAGTTCTAAAATTTGGGATCTTGTATTGGTGGGTGGACCTGAAGTTTTGTCGTTCCGTCGGTGTTTTCGTGTAGAATGTGGAAGGGGGTAATTTTTAGATTTCTTGGATGTGTAAGCATTGAACATTGCTGCGATGGGCATGTTTACAAGTTATAGTTGTAGGAGAAGGTTGGTTGGCTACTTATCCGTGAAGATTCTAGGATTGATCTGATAGTATAGAATCATAGATCCAGCAAAAAGTGGAATTGTGTTTGATAGTATAAATCTAGAAAAGTTTATGCAAGAGTGACCTCACACCTCAACTTTTTATCTGATACCGAAATCCTGTTTCTCGTACTTTTGGGATACAGTAGTGAGAGCTTGCAGTTCTCTCTATGAGATGACCTTTTGGGACATCTCGGTGCATTCGTGTGTATACTCTGTGTAACTCTATACGAGAAACTCCATTAGTCGTTGGTCGGTTTGTAGGTAGTGAGTGGTGACGCACTTGATCTTATTGCCCATCGATTTTTATGTTTGAAATCAGGAAAACCAATTGATAAAGTAGCTTTTAATAATTCAGAGGTTGAGAGGTTGATGTCGACGGCCAACTGATCCCTAGTCCCCGCCATGAGTGGTGGAGTGTCAAATTCACCATGAATGGTGGAGTGTCAAATTCTTTGTTTGTTTTGAATGCTGAAAGATAATGAAAACCGTCTTTGACAGCCTATATCAATCCTTGAAAGGCGTCCTTGGGCAAATTAATTGAACGATTTGTAAGTTTTATCTTCATTTCTTGTTGAAAATGATGTAAATTGTTGGAAAAGATGTAAAGTGTTGGTAAATACAGGTACCCTTGTTCCGTAATGTGTTTGTGTTTCTCATATGGTTGTTATCGGGTTATCAATGCTTTGGTATACTTTTCCTGATGTCCCCACATCTATTTGCGTTAGTCATTAGACAATGAGAGCTCGTTTGGATTGAGGGAATAGGGGGTGGGATGGGATTATTATTCCCTACAATCCAAATTCCCTTGTTTGGTAAGTGGGAATAACAAGTGGGAATTGGAGGGGATAAGGATAGGAGGGAATTCTTATCCCTCCAAAATATTACCAAGGGGGGGTAGGTATTAGGATTAGGGAATAAATTTATGTAAAATGACATTATTGCCATTAATAAAATGAGAGATAGAGGGTAATTTATTAAAGGGTATAATTGTCAAATACATAGTCTTCACCTTAATTCCCATCTTCTATTCCCACGTTCACCCAAACAAGGGAGTGGGATTATTTTCTAAATTCCCATCTCCTTATCCCTCCCCAATTCCCACCCCTTATCCCCCGAATTCCCATCCCTCAATCCAAACGAGCTCTGAGGACTTGTTGGTTTGTTGCTTCTGAAGTGTCCGTTGCTCTTCGTGTACTCGTTGCTCTGTTAGTTAAGGTCATTGTAGGTAGCTTCTCTAATATTGTCGCACTTTTGATTCTTCTGTCTAGGTGGAGGAGCTACTTAAGAATTATGAGAATGTATGCACATTGCGAGTTAGGATGCCAATTTCCAATGATCTGACCAACCCCCGTAACTTCATCACCAAGATTGCCCGTTATGAGAAGGTAGTCAACATTCCCAACTCAATGACAATCTTGGATGAACTTCTCCCAATCTCTATTGAGATGGCAAAGAGAAACCTTACTGGAATTTACAACTTCACAAACCCTGGCGTTGTCAGCCACAACGAGATTCTAGAGATGTACCGGGAATACATTGACCCCAGCTTCACATGGAAAAACTTTACCCTCGAGGAGCAAGCTAAGGTGATTGTTGCTCCAAGAAGTAACAACGAACTTGACACCAACAAATTGAAGACTGAATTCCCAGAGCTTTTGCCCATCAAGGAGTCCCTTATCAAGTATGTATTCGAGCCAAACAAGAAGACTGCTACAGCCTGATAGGATACATGGTAAAATTACACCCGGCTCTTATGATGCCTTTTTACCGAAATCAGTCACATGACTTGCATACTCTTCGATGTAGCCATCATTGTTTAAGGTAAAATCATGTATTACTGTTTTTGTTTTGTTCTATTATTTTTTCTAGTTTCTCCTTTTCTGGGTAAGAAGATGCAAGATATGAGGATCATCCCTTGTATCTTTAGACCATCTTGTACTTGGAGAGAGCGCTCAAGATGATTTTCCTTCTTTTACAGAAAAAAATTGTAACAATTGAATTGAATAAAATGATTGTGTCTTGCTTTGTTATGCATTCGACTGTGTTTGATCACTCTGTTGCTTGATCTACAAGCTGGTGAGTGTCTATGGCTCAGCAGCTTTTTTTTGGGACAGAACATTTGAATTATGTATATCAAGTCGACAAAGTTTTGATACAGGTATACTATACAACAGCAGAAACTTGTTCACCACTGTCCTACACCCATTCTAAGCCATTTCCTGAGCTTTACCTTGACGCAAACTGAGAAGTTTGGCATGCTTTATGATGTCCATAAATGATCAAGATTACTTGCTAACGATGCCCTCGAGCAAGCAACCAAACCTTGGCAGGTCCGTATTATCCTGACGCAAGTCTGATATGCGCTAACACCTCAAGACCAGAAGCCTTACTAGGCATAAATACTAGCCTCAACCCCGAAGCCTTGTCAGTCTCAAACTTGGCAAGGCTTCGGGTTTGAGGTTTTAACGCACTTCAGACTTGCGTCACAGTGAGCTTGGCTGGTAAATACAAGAGTTGGACCCAAGTCTTTAGCCTTGAGCTTAAACTAGCATGGGGAGACGGGTAGCAGCCGTAGCTCTAAATATAGGACACCGGATTATTTTTGATGAATTGGACGTTACTCCAGCAGCTATTTTTTCCACAGCTAATGGTATGTCCGGTCGTTTTCCCGATCAGTCTAACAATCTCAAATTTTAGCAAATGTGATGTGGGCAAGCCTGCCCAAAAGCTGTTAGCCAGCATAAACTCGCTTAAATTATGGTCATGTACTTCCTGTATTTGTTACCACAATTCTAGGTTCACTTGAACGGATTTGTTGCGGATCAGGATCCTCTGGAGTTATTTTTCCTGGAGTTCCTTGGAGTTTACTTGAAATGGAAATGTTATTCGACCATATAGTGTTTTTCCTTATTTAAAAAAAGACATTCTTAAAATTATTTTGTTGCCCAAATGCCTGATCGAAATCAGCACAATTTCGTGTGGCCCGGGAAACAGCAATGTTAGAGATTCCATTAAACAGATACCAACGGTACAGTGATTGTTCTGACTGGTGTATTCATATTTCATACTCCATAGATTGCTGATAACTAACTAAAAGGCCAATGCAGAAATCATGAGCGCTTCACTCGGCTTTTGTAATGAAATATCGATGTTTAACTAAATTGAGTAAAAACCGCTGGTAAATCGCCAGTAAACCATAAACATCTTTTTAATTTAATGTTTGAGATAACATTACACTAACAAATAAGATAGAACAGAAAACGAGAGGAGAAACAATTGATGCTCACACTAATAGAATGAATAATTTAACAAACTAGCTGATCATATTTGCATGCATGCCAAGCAGTCTGCAACCATCTCAACTAATTGCATAACAGCACGAGCACGAGTTCGACATGCTGCAAACTTTTTAAAACATCTTCAATGTGGCAGTTGTGGCTACCTTCTAATGCAGCATATCATATCAGTGACCGTTGGTAAGTGAACCATTCTGAGTCGCAGGGTTGGCATTAGTAGCGGGCTTCTTGGAATAGAATCTTTGGTACATGGAGTCTACCTCGGTTAGGTAGTAGGTACCTGGAGCCAAAAGGCTTGTATCTTTGCTTGTCACAAAGTCCTTAGCCCCATACCGGTGCTCCATTAGCTTTAAAGTGTCGACAAATTTCTCAGGTGGGAACTGCGACAGATTATAGAAATGTCAGGAACCAAAGAAATCAGACTGAGAGAGATATTTACAGATTAGTAACTTAAAGGAGAACAGTTATACCTCGTTCCTAGACTTCAATTTGTTAGCAACATCCATAACGGCTGAAATGTTAGACAAGCTGAAGGGCTGCTGTCCTTCAGTTACGCGGAATGAGAACATTGTAGCTGTCAAACCACTTCCATAAGAGAACATTATCACCCTCTTGCCAGCCTGACCAAAAAAAAAACATAATCACTTTAGCATTCTAGAGTACTTCCTTTTATGGAACTAAAATTAACGGCTTTTATTAAAATGCAAGTACTCACCAGCGTACTGTTCTTGTTGTGTATGAGGGAAGCAAGCGCGGAATATAGTGATGCTGTGTAAGTGTTCCCGATTTGCTTAGGTACTAAAGTGGTAGGCTGCACCTTTTCATCATATAAGGGCTTTGCGATTTGCTGGGATGCCTAGACAATAACAAACCACAAAAAAAAAAAAAAAAAAATCAATCAATCAGCTCCACATGCCAGTCTGCATATTAATCTCTTGACCTCACCAATTGGCATCACTAAACCCACCTTTTCAAGATCTCTGCTTTGGTAGCTTTCATCAAGAGATAAACTGGAGAATGGAGCCAACTTCTCGTTCGCATCTTCACTGACGGAGCTGCGGGGAAGGAGCAAGGATTGACAAAAGGCAATCAGTAACTCTTCATCAGAGACAGATTTACTCATTCAGATGCTAAATTAAAATGAATAAAAGAACTTTACCTGGCCTTCCTCAAGAAATCGTTGTACATCAATCGGGAGAAGCTCTTTTGTACAAGCTGCAAGAGTAGTAGAATAGCTAACTATAAGGTATAACTATGTGATGGCTGCTCATTCATAGATAGTACTCAAGACAATATTTAGAACATTCAAGTTACATATACATACCTTGTTGTAAGGAGAATGGAACACCA
Source organism: Spergularia bocconei (assembly GCA_963457585.1). Taxonomy (NCBI): domain Eukaryota; kingdom Viridiplantae; phylum Streptophyta; class Magnoliopsida; order Caryophyllales; family Caryophyllaceae; genus Spergularia; species Spergularia bocconei. Next base: position 28,609,142 of record OY734942.1, on the reverse strand, counting down.
CGTAGTCGGCGTCATTCAAGGAAAATTGCTTTCCTTCGAATTTCTCATACCTAGAGGTGAGATTGTGAGAAAGGTAAGATAGCTATAGATTAAACGCACAGTATAACGAGGGTAAAAAGTTTTGACAGGGTCTCACTTGTTGCAGTAATGTTTGTAGCAAGAATCGACTGCCATGAGATAACAGGTCTGTGACAATTTTCCATCAACCACCTACAGTAGAGCAAATTAATAGATAAGTAACACTAACATTGTCATATAACACCAAACACTATTACGAAAACTACAGCTTTCAGCCTTCCAGTATACAGCAGGAATCTTAGCTCAATAAATAAAGCAATCATCCAATTTTCAGGTTCAACTTACTGGATATTCACTAGCCAGGTCGGGCTTGTAGAAGTCGTAAACATGAGCCATATGGCTTCCCCTAAGTTTGCTCTCAAAGGCAAGGGGAGCATCTGGGCCCACGAGCATCGCAATAGCAGCTGCCCCTCCAGTGGGTCTGGCTGCTCCCTCGGCATAGACCTGATAAAAGAAATCATCAGAACTTCAAAATAGCTCAAGAGTAGTCCCCAATTCAGATGAGGTATTTGTCACTTGTGTAAGAAGAGGATTTGAGCATACCGCACTATCTGTACATACGACAAGACCGTAACGCCCATCCCATGAGTTGCTCTCCACCCAGTTTACGCAATTGAACAATGCGGCCGTTCCACCATAACATGCATTGGTGGAATCAACACCTTCAATATCAGTATTTCCATGTTCCTGCACATATTTTCAATAGATTACAGCAAATAAAGCAGTCAGAAAGATGAATACAACTCTCTAGTTTCCGGTTCTATTCACATAGAGAGAAACTTACAACGGACCACATGCGCATAAGCGCAGTAATAATGTACTAATCAGTAATCACACAGCAAAACAATTTATTTACTACCTAAAAATAAAAGAGGACTCTCTCCTTGTGATTTTTTTTTTGGTCCTATCATTATGTATTTAATGAACACATGTGGCTTATGAGTGGAAGTACCAAACATCTCTCATGCTTGCACATACTTAAGCTCAAGTAGTCGAATACTAGACTGTTGCTTGCTTGAGCTAATTCAGGCCCAACAAAGTACCAGACATTGATGATATCGTTCAATTGTAATCCTCATCTAGTACAACTTTCTCAAAATTATTGTGGCAATTATGAAGTAATGTTAAGGCTCACACGCCACAAGTCGAATTCTGAAAATGCAGCAGACTTCTAAATCCTTAGGCACATTGCTAATAAGACCATTCAGACAATATACCTCAAATGTTTGCATCAAGAATGTCTTGATAGATTTGCTCTTGTCCAACACAGTCTCGCTTCCTACTTCCAATCGACCAATCTGTTTCGGATCAACCTTATATTTTTCCAGTAGAGATGTCACAGCAGTCATACTGCACAACCAGAGTAGATAAGAAGTTAATTATAATGTAAATCCACTGTCAAGATGGTAAAGAAGTGTTTGACACAATTGAACCAGGTTGGACAAAATCAGAAATCTCAAGTGTATGCCTCAACAATATCAGTAATTCGGAACACCTCAAACCAACATTGCAAAATAGTAACAGAACAAGAAGATGCAATGACACATTCGTTTCACAATCGAGAAATCACTCTTTCAAGAGGCACCAGTTCCAGGGAGTGCAAGCATAAGTTAACTTGTGACATACAATACTCAACATATTGGTGCAATAACAGATGATAAAACACAGACTAAGTAGGGAGTTGAGTGAACATGAAACCTCATGGAGATGATGTCTTCTACATCAGTACAAAAAGCCATGCAATCTTGTCCAAGTCCAATGGTGTATTTCCCTTTACTAGCCCCATCATGTACCTCCAATGCATCCTATTTCACACAAAAATTAACATCAAACCAACAAACAACATAAACCAAATTACTAACATTATAACAGAAATTTTTGTAATCATCAAGCTTCAATGCCAATGAATCCAGAAAACGTCGAATTACTTCGATTTCGACAGGGTTGACTCTACAATGTCTTAATCATTGTTACATTATTCGATATCGAAATCTAACTCATCAACTAATCTTGTAGAATAAGATTGACAAAAAAAGTCAATTGGGTATTTTATTACAAATATCATCATGAAATTCTCAAACATTTCACAACTCAAACATAGGAAAGCATCCATCCCAAAAAGTGGGAATTTATAAAAGTTTAGGGACAAAATAAAACTTTATAATAATTACTAATATGATCAAAGATTCAAACTTTAATTTACCAAACCAAATGAGGTAAAAGTCTTCACCTTTCTTCACCTGAAACACAACCAAAGCATACACTATCCAAATTTATGATCAAAAATTTATTGGGGTAAATTTTTTTTAACTTGAATCCCCATTCATTCATAACAAACAAAAATTACCCAGAAAAACTAATTTGTATTAATCAAAGTGAAATTCCAATTAGTCGGGTAATCACAGAATCATCATGAAATAAATAAAAAATAAACAAAACCCCAATAAGAAGCTTCATCTACAAGGGTTTAAAAGTAAAGGGCAGTAATTATTTTTTTTCACCTGTTGAACACAAGTAGGAGGGAAGTAGATTTCCATGGCAAGAATTCCCACATTCTTAACTGAAGCCGCCATTTTTAAGATGAAAAGAAATTAGAAAAAGTTGAAATCTTTGTTTGTGTAGCGTATGAAACACACTTTTCCCTCGTTTACAACGACAGTTGGAGGAGATCGGAGGAGAGGAGATTTGTAGAGAGAGATTTGTGTTTGTGTGTTGTCTTCCAGATGTTCCCCTTTTGTTTTCTTTTGAAACGTAATTTTGGCTGTCATACGAATCCTTCTATATATAGACTGCGTAATTGTATTCCTCTAGTAATTTAACTAATTTTTTATTGCTTGTCACACACATGTTCTCACGTCAGTACTAGTAATATCTTCCTCGATCGATACCTGTACCGTCTTTCGGATCGTTAACCTTTAATTTGGAGTATTCCTACGTATTCTAAACTTTTAGTACGTGGCCAACAAGTTAAAATAAAAGACGTCCTATTTGCATGTTAGAAAAACTGATATTAAAAAGAACTTGTAATAATGGGATTAATGTATGGGGTGTAGTTCGTTACATATTCATACGTACTCCTGGAGTATTTTGGCTTGGTAACATTTTATTTGATTTAATTTTATATAATAATGTATACAAATCAACATCGACATTCTAAAACAACAAAGATTTAAGAATTTGATTACTCGAAACTCTTTTCGGAGAATTATATAGAATTTTTATCAGAATGATATACAAGTACATTGTAATTGCAAGGAATATATGGAACTAATGTTGGTTAACTGTTTTATCTTTTTAAAGGAAAATCTTGTTAGTTGCTTGTGTATCCTTAGCCAACAACCCAACCGCCCTCGAGGGGCACGTGAGTGTCCATGAGGCATGAGGGACTATAGAACTATAGAAGCCTAGATCATCAGATCAGTTGTCTACTTGTTTCGTAAAGTACAAGTTCACAATATTTGTATATGATATCATGGTGAATTATTATTAGTGCAATGATTAGCATATTTCGCCATTTTGGCTGCTGAGCTCTCAAGTGTCAAGCCTATTCGATCATGCGTTGGTTACTCTCTATATTCCCATACTCCTAGTGATTGTTCATCATTCTCTATTTGGTCCATCCATTGGGTGTTCGTTTGCATTTACACTCCCGTCTTGTTGATCATTTAACTTTTAACTGGTCTGATAACTAGATTGTTTATGTTTGGTTCACGTTTTATTTTAATGCGACATTTGCTTATTTTGTATGAGTAAAGACTAGAGACTTCATCATTTCCATTAAAAAAATAAAAACCTTCATCTTGAAAATGATCTTCGTGAAAAGTACTATAAACAAATTAAAGGTATACTATTATGAGTTTTATGACATCATGAAGTAAATAATTAAATATCCTGAAAAAGTTAGCAAAATGGCGATGCAAATTTGATAGAATCCTCGTTATGCACGAGGGCATCACTCCATCAAATACACACACATTTGACCACGTTTGACATTCCTCTATGTTTTGGTGGAAGCATTCTTCTGAAATTGGCATCTCATCAAATATGTTATTATTGGACCAAAAGTAATGAACATTACTCCTACACCTTAACAACGAAAATTGAAGACAATGAGGGCCATTGAGGACAACAAGGCCATAACGTAGCAAAGCTTAGAAAGTAATACCCTCCGTTCACCTATAAACTGTGTAGGGCCGCTAGACACGTACTTTGAGGAGGCGTATCTACTGATCGATTAGTTAAAGTTCCAAAAAAATTGCATGTAAGGTTAATCAACAACAAATTTCATTGCTTGTCTTAACAATACAACTGTTTGGTAATCAACAACAAATTTCATTGCTCATGAAATTACGCCGATTGCTCGACAATCCGATCAAAGAAGGTACAATAACGCAATATACCCATTTTCCGGGTCAAGATGTCAGCATATAGGCCTGAAAAGATCACTCACAAAGGCAGATAAGGCTGACTCATAAAGCCCAAACTTTTGAACCACTAGCCCAAGATATGAGGACTGTGTTCAAACTCTTATCTTCCACCGGCCCAACATCAATTTTTCGGCCCTCCAAAGAAGATTGTTAGTTTGTTACCGTGCTAGATTTGGTTCAAGCTCAAAAAGGAGCTACAAGATGACATTGCTGAAAAAGGTTTCCGAACACTTCTCCAAAATGACATTTCCTGCGTCTCCTCAATTTCTTTCATTTCTTTACATCGAGCTTAGGTTTACATCACAAACCTAGACTTGACGTGAAGCAATGAAAGAAACGGGGAGTATGGTAAGTTACATATTTATGCACAATCTGAGTATTTTTTGAATATCAACAAAAATGCACAAAACTTTTAGTCTCTATACAAATTTATACATCAATAGTTTTCTGATTAAGGGCAGTATATCTCCACCTTTCCTTCTCAACAAAATCTGCATCCAAGAATTTAGCAACAAATTCCCAAACTCTATACACATCTTCAAAATTTGTCAAGAAACCCAAACTAGCCGTTACAACAGCAATCTCATTTTTAATCTTTTCCCTTTTCTTCCCTTTGCTAATTACCTTCCTATCCCCTTGTTTAATCTCCTTATCCATGACTTCACTCCTTTCAACTTCATACCTCTCCGAGAACCACACATGCCTTAAACACCCATTTCCTAGTGATATGTTGTTCCTACCAGCAAGTTTTTGTACTAGCAATGGATCAACTTTTTCGCCTTTCCAATCGAACACGTTGAATGCCAAGGTCGGCCCTCGATCGATTTTCACCCTAGGACCATACACTTGAACTAGTTGAACATTTGTATCCGAGCGAGGGTGGTTCAGTGCTAATAATGCATTTGCTAACCAATTGACTAGACACCTTGTCCTAGTACCAATTAGGGCTAGTCCTAGTGAATCTGCATGGTCTAGTGCCATACACTCGACATCTTTGCCACTTTCATCAATCTCCGTGTTACCCTCTCTAGGAGTATTATTGTACTTTTCACTTTGGTGAACAAGGCTCACAATTCCTCGAGTGGCCGAAAAATTGGGTTGGCCCAATGCAGAAGTAATATCTTTCTTGACTAACAGGCAAGCGAACCCAGACGGGTCATGACCGAAAACCTTATAAAACGTGCAGATTAGAAAATCGGGTTGAAACAAGGATAAACCTAAGGTGTCCATATCTTTAGGACCAAGTGAAGTAGCATCAAGTAACACATGCCAACCATTTTCCCTAGCCATACTCATCCATTGATAAGAGTACCTTGCTCCACTCACTCTTGATTGAACTGGAAACACAAACAACCCTTTCTTCTTGTTCACGCTACTATTGCTACTTTTACCACCTCCAATTACCATCTCCTCCAACTTTTTACAGTGAATCTTCAACTTAGGCCACTTAAACTCGGCCTTCGAAACCCGAGCTCCTCTGCTCTTGGAGCTCTCAATCATGGCTTCCACTGCTTCATTCTCATGATCATACACAGTAATAAGATTTTTACTAGACTTGAAAGGGTAAAACTCAGAAATAACCCTCATTGCCGAGGTTTGGTTCGCGGTAAAAAACATGGAGTAATCATCTTCACACACGTTCAAGTACTTCATAATTCTTCTCTTAATCTTCAACTCAAACTCTGACTCATCAGACTCACCACAAGACGGGTCCTTTCCCTTGTGAGAAACCTCGAAACGACTCAGTTTCGAGCGAGGCCGAAAACTTGTAGATGAAGATGCTACAAACTCATCACCATCTCCTTCTTGTTGGGAAAAGGAGAAGAGAGCATGGCCAGAGTAGTCTAAACAAATGTGGGAAGAATCCGAAAGATGTCGAAAATCGTTAGCGCGAATTTGATCAGCTTCGACAGTGTTGAGGTACTGAGGAAAGGAGCTAGTGAAGCTTCTGAAAGACGCTTGTAAAGTAGGGAGAGATTCAGGGTTTGTGAATTGAGTGTAAGGGTAAAGTGAAGAAATTGTTGCAGTTGCAAAATCATATTGAAAAGTTGATGAATTTGCTATGTTTGTTGAATTTTGATGATCTAAAGAATTTGGAAAGGTTATTAGGAGAGGATTTAAGCAACAAAAATGACATTTGCATAGCAAATTTGAGGGTTGTTTCACGACTGTAGATTTCATGTTTCTCGAAAATTATACGAATTTTTCTCATTCGCTCTTGGATTAAATCGAGAAGAATTAGATGAAATGACGAGAGTGACAATTAAATATCTTAGACGTATGTTGTCATAGAAAACGAGTGTACGTAAAGTATTTCTTGATGGAAAGGCAAATTGGGATGTGATTGAATTGGAGGTTTCATTTATTGATTGAAGTTGACTAGGTCAAGGATTAGTGAACTTTGACCTTTACACCTTGATCATTAGCAACTTTTTATGAACTTAGACATCATTGAGCTTTCATTGTTAATGCAATAATGTTGGATTATTTTATACCATATGTGAATATGTGATGCATTGATGGGCTGACTTTTGATTTTCACATGCATAAATAACTGAATTTCTATGATTGACAAATGGCAAATTGACAATAGTTGGATTGCCTAATGTGCCTAAATAGATTAACGAGAACAACAATAGTAACTTAACGAGTATATATATATATCGTGTTTCAAAATCATCTAAATTGTGGAGTAATAGTCTAAATAAGGAATGGTATAAGATGAGGAATAGAACTTTGTCATGATTTGTGAGATTCCATTATAATACTAAGGAACAAGCAGAAAAAACTGAAGATTGAAGAACATTTTGGTTTTTAGTGGCCGACATAGTCAATCACTCAAACCGTGATGTTCACTAAGATATTGTAAGCTATCAATAATAAGTCCACTAAAGATGATGTTATTATGTATTTTTACGAACTATTGTATGATTTAAGTTCGGATCTCCTTTGATTAATCCGAATTTTTTTTATGTCTATAGATAATATCAATACGAGTATGAAACTATTTATGACGTGAAAAACTAGTAACGGTTGTTCTAGTAATCATCACGTCAGAGTGCAAAGTCTTCGGCCTTTTGCTTATAATGGTCAGAAAAAGGAAAAAGGGAAAAAAAAAAAAAGAATGTTGACAGTGGGATTCGAACCCACGCCCTTTCGGACCAGAACCTTAATCTGGCGCCTTAGACCAACTCGGCCATATCAACTTGTTGATAGTAACACCATCCAAATACATTATTACTTTGTTTAATTAAGAGTGGGCCTGATGCTAAATTATGAATAACAACGGGTAATGGACCACTGGTGCACAAGATTTTTCCGGGAAATTATTTGGACTCAGCAGGTCCCACGGCCCAAAATTATTTGGAATTTATTTTTCCGAGTTTTACGATTATGTCTTGAAAATACAGTGTTTTTATACTGCGCTATTTAGATTGAGGTGCACACTTTGCAACATTAATAAAGTATCTAACATAGTAACATATAGTTGAAAATGACGCATACGGTGTACTCAAAGACTCTCTAATCTCGATTGGAGGCACGCATAATCGGCTCTAGTTGCAACCGTCTTCTATGGTAAGATGGAGTCATAGCATTCGTCGGAACCTGATCCGACTGTGAAAGACTAATAGAGGATATTAAAGTAATAATGTATTGTAGAGTTAGGGCATCGAAATAGCTTACAATCTTAACGAGGGGAGAGTGTTGCTAAAGGATGACAGGTTTCACCTCTCTCGCTCTCTTACCTTGTTGGGTTGAATCGATCACCTTTCCCAATATAAGCGTGAAACAGTCATAGGGCAACTCTCCTTTGGCATGAGGCGACAACATATGAATGGTACTCTTCGACGTACCACCATTTTCAATATGTTTATGCTCTTATGCCAAGGGAGTGTTGCCCCATGACTATTTCCCTTAGTCAAATATCATCACATTTATATTCCAAGCACAATATACAAAACATAGACCCTTATATATACATGTAAGTTAACTTGCACATTTCTGTTATTAAATTGGCTAGTGCAATATAAACCATCGAACAAATTCAATGGCATATGCTTAGAACTAAAATTGTCAAAATGAAAATTGGCATATGCTATGAGTTTATCCCCTTGGCTAGATATGCACTCTAAGATCTGACTGTTACCTCGATCTAGAGATGTTCGAAAAGGGAGGTCCGAAAAGAACAGCGCATTCTTGGAGATGCCATGTTTCTTAAAGAGAGGAGCTGTAGGTATATTTGGGTAATATCCTTCCTCCTTTCTCAAGTAGATGCCTCGTTTTGTAAAAGTTTCGTGTAACAAGTACAACTAACAAGTTTTAAGTTGCGGGAATCTTTGTTCTGTACGAGGGTTGAATCTAGTCTCGTAAAATTAAGGAGATTTCTTAATATAGATAGATGTTTTATAACTTTTTCCCTATATGTCTTGAAAAAACAAAAATCAGGATCACTAAGAATGCCAACTTTCACTGTTAGCTTTTAATATCTCGCCAACTTCAATTCATACGTTGAATACTAACTTCTCGATTACATTTGCCGTGGTATAACAATTGTACAAATGTGTTATGTATACAATATGAGTTTATTTTGAGTCCTTCCAAATGAAAAACAGAGAAAATCAAGAAAACAGAGCTAAGACACAATCTTGACATATACTCCGAGCAATTAAACGACGCTTGAATACCATCTATTCCGATATATTTGTCGATTCTTACGAAGTTTATGTTAATACTCTGAAAATCTGTCTTGAAGGATCTTCACACCCATGTACCTGCCACGTGACAACAATACCAACAAAACACACAAGTTACTTAAAAACGTGTCTAATTGCATAGACCGACTGCTACTCACACTAAAATAGCGCAAATAGTCTAGTGAGTTTTTGACTCCATTAAAGACGAAAATGTAAATTACCTTCCAAGCATCATGACAGTGGCTTGAGGGTTAGTACCGGGAGAGGACCAAAAAGTCGAACCATCGACAACCCTAAGGTTATCGACACCCATGAGCCTATAATCGAAGTCGACCACTTGCATTAGCCGGCAACCACCGTGGTAATGCCATATAGTCATGACAGTGTCTCTACAATATTGTTCGAGCGATGTAGTCACATTTGAGTGGTGAGGCAACAAGTTCACTGGCGTACTAGCAGTCAAGTTGAGTAGGGCTTGAATTGACGTGTCTTGGTACTTAAACTTGGAAAATGCATGTGAATTTATCACTTTTTCTATAGTTTGTATACCTTCGACACACCTCCTTAGGTCGTCAGGGTTTTGAAAATAGTTAAAGGTTACTGCAGGGTTTACATCCGGGTTCCTAGATCGGAGCTCTAGGTGTCCAGACGAGATCGGACCCATTATTTTCTCGATGATGAACCCGCCTTGGAACGCTATGTCCGGCAGCTGCGACATTAACTCGATGGCCTTGGCTAGTGCCTCTGGTGTCCTTTCTTTTGGTGGCAATGTTGAGAGTTGCCCTATCTACCAAATGTATTGTAAAAGAGAAGCTCATTAACACGATCGATTAAAAGCACATATTATAGAGCGTTCTGTTAAAGTATAAAGTCATTGTTTGGGCCCTAACTATCAGTCTAGACTTTTGGTTGAGTTGGTTTCTAACATGGTATCAGAGCCTCAGCGATCCTGAGGTCTCAAGTTCAAATCCTCGTAGCCCCCTCCTCAATCAAGTGCACGTCAAGCACAAAAGTCGTCGTCTGTGGATTGGTATAGTCCACGTTTCATGCCCAAAGGGCATTCACGTGAGGGGGCGTGTTAAAGTATAAAGTCATTGTTTGGGCCCTAACTATCAGTCTAGACTTTTGGTTGAGTTGGTTTCTAACACGTTCACGTGTGAAATGCAATCTCAGAGTTAATTTAAAGCGAAATGTTTTTATTCAATTGAAATTCAGCAAAGCAGTAAATATCGTTTGTACCTTAGGAGAGAACATTCCGAAGTCTCGGGCTTTGACGTCCCCGCCGCCGAAGTTTTCACCACTAGCAGCCTCAATGTAGCTCCCATAGTTGGTGATCCCAACCACTTGGATTAGAGAGACCTCCACAGGCAAAGGAGATGGTATGTAAATTGCATTCATCGGGTTGTCAGCCATACCCTGCCCAATGTCTTTCTGGTTCACCACAACGGTAATATTATGGGCCTTTAGTTGGGCTTCAGGGCCCACTCCACTAAGCATAAGTATTTGTGGGCTTCCAAGTGCTCCAGCTGACAATATTATCTCGTTTTTGGGCCCGGGCTTCAAATAGGCCTTGTGTCGGGCCCCTGTTTCATCTGTGAATAGTACTCCACGGGCCTGTGGGTATTTTATTCCTGTCCATTTGGTCCAAAGTATACCAAACAAACCAAATATGCGCATTATATATTGGTAATAATCACCAAATAGAAAAAAAATTAATTGGAATTGATCCTTACAAAGTAAAAACGTCTTAGTTGAAAAATATCGCAAATTCAATTATATACACGTACATAAACACTTATGATGATTGTTACTCGTAGTGCGTGAAAAAGAAATCTACTATTCATTAACTTGACGGACCAAATCGTCTAAATAGATGGCACTATCTATTAATTTCAAGTGAGTAAGACACATTTTCGAGCATTAATATGAAGTACTACAAGTAAAGAGTTTCAACCACAATTGACACATTGAATTTGTATGGCCCTATTAAACTATTCTTCATCAAGATTCAAGAGACAGATGTATATTTCAATCGACTACTATTACTATACGTGTAGATCCGAATAAATTTGTATTTATAATATCTAAACCTTAGACCCGTAACATCGTTAAAATATAACTACCTCGAATTTTTTCGAATTGTGGTAAATGAACGTACGTACCTTTGGTTTTGAACAAGATTTTGTGGACGGTAGCATGCAAGAGAACGTTAATATTTGGAGGATGAGCATACTCCAATAAGTCAGCAGCAGTGTGTCTATTACCATCCTGATCAAATATGGTCCCACCAATTTTAGTCCCGTTAATATGATCATACGTGAACCCGTTGTTAGGCGTTACCCCAGCCTCCAACAACCCATCCCTCACCGCGGTCTGCCACGCCTTCATCGGCGGCTCAAACGCCACCACCTTCTCCACCCACTCGTACGACTCGTTCACCAACTTAGGGTCCCACCCAGCGGCTCGGATGTACTGCATCCCGGCCCTGGTGTAAAACCCTGCATTAAGGCAAGACCCGCCCCCAAGGACCCTGGCCCGAGCGTTGATCACCCCGTCCTCGGAGATGAAACGCTGGGCCGGGGACGAGGGGTGCTGGTCCGATAGGGGTCTTCCGAAGGAAGACAAGAGGGTTATATTAGGGTTTCCGTAGGGCGCCCCCCCTCGCTCGAGGACTAAAACGGAGGCATTGTGAGAGAGGGTGGCCGCTAAGGGACAACCTGCGGTTCCGCCTCCTATAACGATGTAGTCGTAGTAAGATGTCGCTGGCTCTGTCGTTGCATTGCGTAGGAAGCTGAAGTTTGGAGCTGCAAGTGTGATACGTACGTATCACGTATTAATGTGACAACGATAAATTTTGTTACAATTTAATGACAAACAAAGTCTAAATATAATTTTACGTATATGTGATCATGTCAACATTAGACAAGTTTCGTACTTTCGTAAATAGTTTTAACCATGATGATAACATACGAGGACAAGACGATCACATTGTGGTAAATTTAGCACGATATAGTTTTACTTACGATAATATTGTCTAACAAAATAAGAAGGAATAGACAAGTTTGGAGTATTTTACGTACCTCTCTCAGAAGAGCAAAACCCATGAAAGAAGAAAGAAGCAACAAGCACAAAACTCCACCAACTTATGCTTCCCATGCTTCCCAAATGTATCAGAACGCTGCCGTTTCCGAACACTGACACTCCAGTAGAATGGTAGGTAAAGTGACAGTTACGTTAGTATAGTAAGTAGCAACGACTGATAAAAACAGTTAGTTGGTGATGATACTTGGAAATTGTTTATATTGGTATTTCTCTAATGTTTCGATAAATGCAGATAATAAATCCGATGGACCAAAATAGTTTATATACACACAAGAAAACAGCCTAAACAAATGACACAAACAACGACCAATTTGATAGCCTATAAATTTGTTACCCACCACAAAGATGATGCATTATTCATGCATGCCCCCTTAGCTTTGGTGCAATAACCCACCCCAAAGTTTTAAGGCAATTTTATCGATAGTGTGCAACACTAGTGACACTAACTCACACTTCATAAATGCTTAATTTATAGTATGAATCATATAATGTGGTTGTTGCTCCTCCCATCTGTCTCACTATTTCGGTATTATACTTCTCGTATTTCAAAAACGTTACGAAAGTTTGATAAAATCGCCGAGAATATTGCTAACTGACGTAGTAATAAGGTTTTTAAACAATTGTAAACCGATTAACCGAATGAAGTATGAAAATAGTATAATGTATATAACTACGGAGTATGTATGAATGTATGATATGTGATGATATAGGGAGATGGGTACCTATTGAAACAGACGGGCTTTCACTCCAAAAATGTTGAGCAGACTACATACACAGCAAAAGAACGAACGAAATTAAAGAAAATGTCTCAGTCTCTCAGGTAACACACATATACACATAGCCCACAGGCCACAGCTAGGTGCAGTGGTAGTTAGGACCGAGGGAAGGTGTACCTAATTTTGGGGACATTAATTTGTTGGTGACCTGGTGGGTTAGCTTTGAGCTAAAAATGCATGGACTATAATGTATGTACATGTTGTAGGAGAAAGAGAAATCTCCTTTAAGTTTCGAATTACTAAAGCTATAGCTAAAGAAATTATTGATATAAGATGTTCGACATAATTTCGGTACCCCATACGTTACTTTAAGAAGTCTAAATTCGCTCTTGAATATGAGTTTCTCATGATAAATTGACTTCAATTTTCGAAAATCCCCAAATGTTGTTGTGGAACATGAAAGTGCAGTATATGGAGGACTATTGGGTATTGACATTGATTTAAATTCCAGCCAACTTGATCGAAGAGCCGAGGATTGCTGTCAGTGTATCATTGTGTCAGTGTGCACAGTAATCCGATGATACGTACAACAACAAATAATGTGATCAAGATAAATTCACAATGCCGCTGCAAAATTAGGTAAAACTAGCTGCAGATCAATGCACAAATACTGTACAGGAAATCAGCTGAATAACATCTCCATCACCAACTGTACCTGCACTAAGTTGCCCAAAACTCTCATCTATCACAATTCACAACTCTCAACTACAAATATTCGTGTGTCCGAATCTCGGACCACATACGCCTCATCTCTTGAACTGACAATAAGTTCGATAGTAATGAATCAATAACCCGACAGGTAAATTTTGCTGAACGGTAGGACAGAGTTTGTTGAATACGAAAAACATTATTAAGCTGCTCGACACCCATGACCTCTACTTAGCTAAAGGCGCAACTGGGGTCTGAGGGCAAATGTAACAAATAGGCCTAACTATTACAATATACAGCAAGAATTGGGAAATGAGAAGTAAACTAGGACAAAATTTGGGGAGGCAGGACAAAGGAACAAACTGAAATATGGATGCGTCAAATGTTGGAGCTGGGACTACGTCTTGTACCTTGGACGATCAATAGAGGGTGTTGTAGGTGCAACATGTTGCGATTATAGAACCGATACAGATGAGGAGCGAAGGGATAAGGGTCAAGTTCAGCAGGTTGCGTTCACCCATTAGCCCGATCAGGGTGATGGTGGCATCTGCAACCACTCGGGCTAGAGTCCCAGCTTCGGTTGACAGCAGACCACCATTGTATGTTCCTCGTGCTAGCCTGGATGACATAACTCGAGAAAGGAGAGACAAATTGACCCCTACATGACAAAATCGAAGATGATCAGACTAAATCAAAGCTCTCGGAACAAGGTGTAGCATACTTATGTGATCAGAAAATGTCCATTTTCTGTAGAATGATTGCGCAGAACAAACCAATTTGTGATATGTAAGAACTATTTCACCATAGATGTCACTACACTGGCCACAGTGGAACTTAAGTTTTAAACAGAGACAGTGTAATGCTCTATCTAGTTCAGCATAAACAGCCCAGTAGACGATTTAACAAAGATAAAAGGATATTACCTTCAAGAACTTCAGCAGAGACGAACATGATCAGTCCTGAAACGACATACTGTGGTACAGAATATGGGACGAAGAGATTGAAGCTAAAGAGAATTCCTACGAACACCACGATCTCGGATGCCAATAAAATTTGTCTGCACTCAAAGTAGGAGATTCAGTAGCTGCTTAGTAGCAAATAAACAAGTCAACACAGAAGAGCAGTTGATCAAGACTAGGAGATTCAGGAACTGTTTCGTAGCTAATAAACAACTCGATATATTATAGCAGTTAATCCCCAAAACAAACAGTGAAGTTATAGTCCCAAATTGAGAAGGGGTTAGCTTACATGAATCACCCTCACATGGAACCGTCAATCAATGGTGTGAAAATAATTAAAAAGAAGAATGAAGAAATTCTAAAAACCCAAGCACTTCAAACAGTACAAACAGAAACAAAAATGAGAAGAAATTAGAATGAAAGAATTTTGAAGACAGATCAAGTGGAAAAGGTGCAACCTTTGAAAAAAAAAACACAACAAAAAGTGAAAAGGAAAAGTCTGAAACACCATTATCAGATCATGGGGTCAAAAAACACCAATCCAATAACTTGAGAAAAAATGAATCAGATATGTTGTCTAAGAAGGCAACAAACTGACAAGAATCAAATAATAAGAGTAGTGATCACCTCTCCTGAAACATGTTACTGATGTAGCTCCCAACAACAATATTAACTGGAAGTACAGTCAGACCAAGGCAGGCGAGAAATATGGCCACTGAGCTTGTAGACCAACCAAAGTAGTACGTCGTAACAACACTAGATTCAGACAGTAGGATTTCCATGGCGTACTTGAGCATGAAATATATCAGTAATTGGACCTGGGAATATAAGAAACATAGTATTATTATACAACGTAAGCAACTGCTCTTAAACAAGCTTTTCATGCTCCACGATATTAAATTCAAATCGAAATACAGCAGACTCAAAGCATAAAGACATGAAAATCAGACACTCTTACAAAGCCCTGTTACCACTAAGCTATTATGACGTAGATTACAACCAACAGATGGAGGTGTAGAACAAAAGACAGGCAAAGAAGAGTGCAATTTATGACAAAGAGAGATTGTGTCAGCCAACAAATGAAGTTCTTCATCGTGTGCGCAGAGACTATAATCCGCTAGATCACTCCTAATGTCAGAGGCTAAGCCATATGACGCACACTATAGTATACTGACCACAGCTTCTAATTTCCCAAGAAACCAACTCAGGATGGGTAATCATAAGATAACGTGAAAATAACAGCTTGGAGATGAAGCATTGGAGCAACAGTATTCCTTCAAACAAAGCAAGTTTTAACAGTCTGCCCATTTTTAATAACTTACCTTCACAGAAGGAGTGAGTAATCTATAAGCCGCTCCAATTGAATTTGCAGGCTTGCGGGAGTCTTCTACAGCTTCTTCACTCTCATCACAGTCTACATCATCATCATCTTGTTCCTTTTCCAATGTACTTATTTCATTTGCTTCTGTTGTTAAAAGCAACGGTTGCTTAAGACCTTTCTCCATTGCATCATTTTGTTTTGTTTCTGTCACAAGAGACGAATCAATATCAGCTCAATATTCTAACTTACTACATAAATAAGACATAAGATTATAATGAACCAACCAAAAAGTCAGGTAGAAAACACGAGTTAAACATATATATAAACCTAATCGACGACACAAGTCCTTTTGAGTACATGACAACCTCAGGAACATATTAAATTTCCCTCCTAATCAAAGGCAAAGATCAAATGAGGGGCAAGTATAAGTCACCAAAATAAGCAGAGAAGAAACTACCCCTAAAAAAAGAATAATCACTATTTGGACGTAGTATATAAATGAAGCCTCCTGAAAGATGGATATAAAAATGTTAATTGCTCGCAAATATCAAGAGAACCATACTGATATCAGTCACATTCATCTAATCTCCTTCAAGCTTATGCTAACGTTCTTACAGTGCCAGTAGACATAATTCTTCAGTGAGACAATTAGAATCAGAACAACCACAGTTCAAATTTTAATAGTTGTCATGAGTAAGGAATTATATTTTGACACAGCTTATCATTCAGAACGAAAACTCTTTACCTGCTTTAGCCTCCTCTTCCACATAATCTTCCAAAGGCGCAGGTTCTTTGAATGCAATCCATAGCCAAACTAAATAAAGCAGCCAAGCAACCGCCATAACCCAACCAGGCAAAGTATCCTGGTTGAAGGTCAAGTTGAAAAGCTTAAACTTTACTTGGAGTAAACCAGCAAGTGCAGGACCACATGCCATTCCAAGAGCACTAGCACTGACAAAACCAGCTGAAGCTTGCATACGAATCTTTAGAGGTACACAATCACTAATGTACCTCCGATTAACTGCTCTAGCTGATCCAAATCTGCAAAATTAGAAAATCAGCTTTGCTAAGAATCTGCCTGTTGTTGCAAAGGACATGATATAGTAGCAAATATATTTTCATAACTCAGTGTAACAAAAGTGATCTCAACTTACCCACAAAGTAATCGCCCAATCAACAGAATCCATATTGAGTTGAAATCAAATGCCAGTGCATACATAAGGTTACCCAAAAATAGAACAATGCTGCTGAATATGAGAGGTCTAAAGTACGATCTGTTTGACCAGGCACTGAAGTAGACTGAAGAAAACACTTGTGCAACAGCCATTGCTCCAATCACAATACCACAAACAGTTGCAGCAGCACCAAGACTCATAGAGTAATCATCGGCAGTCGGTACAATGATATATGTATTGACCATATACAAAAACGTGTTTGCCAAGTTCAAAATCAGTGACATGAAATTGTATCTCTTATCATCAATTTGCTCCTCAACTGGACTAGGTAAGATCTCCTCTTGCATGATAAGTGCATTACGTGCCAGAAATGAGAGAAAATTTGTTGAGTGGCTCAGCCTATCTACAGCACATTTCAACGAATCAATGACAGGATCCTGCAGCAATAATTAATCAAGTCACCGAAGTCAATTTAAATTAAGTCTAAATGAAAGAGGGTGAACTTTGCAATAATAAGTAGATATAAAGACAAATTTCATCCAGTAAATAATAGCAAGGAAACCCTAATAGATTGAAGCAGGAACCTGAAGGGCTAGTGAAGGCTGATCATAAATTGATAAATAGCTTCCTTGGCGCTCCTGCAAGTCTCCAAGATTGCGAGTTATGGCTCCCACAACTGCTCCTATCCCCTGCAACAAGTACAACACAGAGAATGAGGAAAAAGAGAGGAGCTGCAGATGGTCCATGGACCATAGAGAAGCTATTGCACTTGCTAGACGGAATAAGAGACAGCCTATTCATCCTATTCGGATAGCTTACCACATGCTTAAACACTTGCTGCAACTGGGAGTAAGGGTGATTGGCACGAGTCTTAACATAGTAATCAGTGAACCGATAACCAAATCGTTTATCAAACTTTTTGAGAATCTTACGAAGACCAATAGCATTGATCTCAACAAAGTACAGAAGCTTTAAAAGATCCAGCCCAGCTTCTCTGTATGATTCTCGTAATTGAGATATTCTGGCTATGTCTGGCTGATTGTCAGGAGAATTGTGTTCCTCTCCAAGTTTGGCTAACCTTCCAGCAAGCAGCCCTTGTTGTTCTAACAGGAACAGCACAGTTCTTTCGATCTAAACAGAAAAGCCGAAACATTATTATTAATATAATTGTTAGATGAAGAAGGACGCACAGACATCTTAAACACTTTTTTTTACCTGGCTGTCCAGCATTCTTGAGAAGTCTTTCAAGACTTGTCGGCGGTCCAATGATCTGCTCTCTATTTGTTGAGCATACTGTTTGACTCTTTTCTTCATTAACTTGTAGTTAATATAATACCTGAAAACAATTATGTAGTCTCACTGGTAAGTCCCAAGCGTGGAGTGATAGATTTGAAGTAACAGGTAGCTACCAAGTTTCACAAAGCTAATATTTGTATACTATGAATCCCAACAGTGCCATATATTGGATTGTATAATTTCTTCATCGTGAATTCTTCATACTAAATCATGTCAACTGATATTCAACATAACAACAAGAAGTGAACGCCAGAAGATCAACATCACCAATTTAAGGTCAGAAGTTGCAAGATTGGCAATTTTGCTTGCTCTTGAGACCCCCAGCTTAGACATCCAAACTAAAGACATGACAAAATATCTTCATATTACCAGTTTTGTACGACATGACCACAAGAGACTACATATTTTTTCGAGTTTAACAGAAAGCTTATACTTCTTCCCCCTTCTAGATGATTAGATCATGATGCAACAATTTCGAGGTTCCTATGACCACCCTTTTCGATTTCCTAACTTTCACAAAGCTAATGTGCCCAATTCACACACACATTCAAATGCATATTGAGTTGACAAAATATCTTCATATTACCAGTTTTGTAAGACATGACCTCAAAAGACTACATATTTTTTCGAGTTTAACAGAAAGCTCATACTTCTTCCTCCTTCTATATAATTAGATCATTATGCGATGACAACACTTGATTTTGAGGTTCCTATGAATCTATGATTATCCTTTTCGATTTCCTCTTAAAAATTGCTCAATTTCTCAAAGCTAATGCGCCCAATTTACAAACACATTCAAATGCATATTGAGTTGACTAGAGTTTTTATGCAAATGAGAGATCCAAAATTATGGCCTACTAACAAAATGGCAATTCAATCATTAAGATGCCACCAATCACGACAACCTCGAATATGATCAACATCAATTGAACAAAACGATTACGATTACTATCAGAAACAAACAGACATTCCTTCCACCACAGGAAAATACAAAGCAAACAACACGCGCGACATACCCTTGCCATTCTTGAATTTGCCTTTCTTTCAGCTTCTTCCCAAACGCAACCATCTTGAAAAATCTGGCAAATAAACAAAACAAAACAAAAAAACATTTCGTCACCAATCACCATTAAACAAAACTCCAACCAATCCGAAAAAACCTTATTACAGTAAAGCAGCAGCAATTAACAATCAACAGTACACTAAACACAGCACCACAGTGACCTGCTACTAGACCACCAAACAGATCATCAACCACTCAAAAGTCGAAAAACCGAAAAACGAGAATTCTCTACCTATATCTCCGTCTCAACAAAAGCAAAAACACAATGAGTAATGTGACACCACCAGATCCTTATCTCACGGCTAATTATAACATGTCTCACACCATATTGAACCTGTCAAGTAAAAACTTAGTCGCACTGCAATAATAATAATTAGTAGAACTCTTCTTTCACAAGATGGCATCTCATCTCATGCCATACTTCAACTGGTTGACAATCATTATCCCCACACGCCCCTAAAATATACCGAAAAAAACTCGATTTTTTCGACTTTTTTTCGATTTTTAAATTCATCAATCATTCTCTTTAGCATACTCGTACTCGTGTCGAAAACTCGAAATTCACATAATTTGACATAATCTCCATTATCTTCTACTACTAGTATAGTGCCTTTGTCAGACTCGATTAATTAACACAAAATTGGACCGTTCTATTCGGAATATCTCTACGAATTATCCGAATTTCGACACGAAACGCGGAATAAATAAGGATTTTTGTAGCGTATTGTACACATTTGGTTTTGGGAATAAGGCTTGGTTGTTGTTGTTGTATTGTACACATTTGGATGAATCAATCAAACGTTTCGAATCGAAACGCAATTTAATGAACTGAATCATCTATCACTATCAACATTCTACAACCACACAAATTAATTAAAAATTGAACTCAAATTGATTACTACAACATTCATTCCTACATAACCACCACAATAAATACATGCTCCATAATAATCATAATAATAATCATCAAGTATCAAAATTCCAGTTCATACCAGAATTTAAATGAAAATTACGAAACGAAGCGTAACTTAGAAGATTAAGAATAAAGTGAGTAAAAAAAAAAAGAGTGAATTGAAGAAGTTAAACCTGGAGATTTGGAGGAGTGGAATTAGATGAACATCAACAAACTTAAAAGTGAAGATTTTATATAAAGCGCAGAAGAAAAAGGCCTGGATTTAGGAGGTGACGGTTGAGGAAAGATTTTGTTACAAAAAAATAAATCAAATTCAGAGATTTCGACGGCTTAATTTTTGGGAGAAAACAAATTTCGAAGAATTTGAATATGTAATTATAAAAAATTTGTTACAATTTTTTTTTTTTTTTTCAGTTTAGAAGTCCTGATCGTAGAAGAGTTCTAATGAGATTTTATTACTACCACAATAAAAATAAAAATATGATTTTGATAATGAAAGTAATTGATTGATCTGCCGCCAATGGAGGGGGAGAGGGTACTTTATATTGTTGGTCCAAAAAAAAAAAAAAGAGCAAAAGCAAATTGGTATAGTTGCACCAATCAAAAATCACTTCAGTGTCAAGCTTAATTAATTTATTATTTATTTATTATGGTGATTTATTTGTAGAATTAAATCAAGTGGTAATTATAGTAGTAAGATACTATGTAATTATGATAAGTTTCTTATGGTAGGTCTGATTTATGATTGATTTTACTCCTTTAGAATATAAAAAAAAAATGATTTATGATTGATTTACTCCTTTAGAATATAAAAAGAAGTTGAAATATGTAAAGGTCGATTAAGGATTTAAGGCTATTTATGAGGCAAAACGAGATTTGATACTCATGACTCGTGAGATGATAAGTCATATGGCTACACCCAACTATAGTAGTTGGGCAGTACAAGATTTGATGCCTGATAAATAACGTTATTGCTTATTGTTGATAAAAGCATGGACTGGATATTGGTATTCAAGTGTGTTTTCTTCATTATTGCGCCAAAATTCAAGACTCGAGGCAAGACTGGCCTGGATTATAGATCATTAGATCGTGTCTAAAATATTCTAAAAAGTACAGTAGAAGCGAGACAAGAAATTTAAATTACAAGTTTTCTTTTGAAAGAAAAAACTTGGCACATTTTGTAGTGAGTAGATCTAAATGGCTAATTTGGCTCCTGCCTTTTAATTCGAACTTTTGAACGTGATTTTGATCAAAATAGCATCGCATATGTGATATGTGGATCGGATTTGTTCAAAATAGCATCCCATATGTACAATTTTTTTGAATTACCAGCCATTTGTTTAAAACTCATCTTACTGATATTAGAAGATTAAGTCATTATTATAGGACAGATCTGTACTTGTAAATCAGTGTGGAACAAATTATACTACTCGTACGTATATAATTTGTTCGTATGTATAAGTGTATAAACTATCCTGTGCCACGTATTACACATGCAAATAGGGGTCAGAAAAGTCAAGCAGGGTCAAATAATTAAAGAATGGCAGAAGTTCTTCAAGTTGAAAGAGTGTACAAAACTACAAACAACAACAATGCATGTCTGCATGTCATCAATCAAGTGGTATGCAGGCCGATACTAATTTGCTCGTACTTATCTTTTTGGTGAGCACGGCGTACCCGATCCGATTCGTACCAATCCGGAAGAACTAGGATGATCCTGGCCTCTTACACTCCACTTAATTGAGAAGAATGATGACTCTACCGTACCCCTCAGTCCTCAATTTTCGTACATTACAATATCCACGTACTGAGGTACATATATATATAAATTAATAAACGATTTTGACGGTTTTTGGCCTAGTGATTGAAATGTTGTTCGAGCAAATTCCAAAATTTTTAGACAACCATATATAGTTCAAACCAGATATTACAAATGCACCAAAATTAGATATGATAGGAAGAATGATTTTTTATTTTCTTAGGGGAAGGAAGAATAATCTTGAATAGAGGGAATAATGACTTTACGGGATATAATTATTTGTATTACGATTATTCTAACTAACGCGTGTTCTAACTCTAAGGGTACAAGTGAGAAAAACCGTTATTATTATTAATATTTTGTATTCGTAGGGGTGGCATTAACTAGATCGAGGGTGGAGACAAGGACGAAAGAGGCAACTTGTTATACGGCCACCTAGATTACAATTTGCAATTATTAGTCGACATAGATTGTGCGATCATATCACGAAGCCATGTTGTAAACATTTGTATTTTGTACGTACACCATTTGTTTATTTCATTTTTTTTGCAGTAGTTGTTGATGAAATAGTAGTTGCTTATTTGCAACTTGCAAAGAAAATTATTGATTTTTGATTTTTCTCATGCAAATAGAAGCCGACATTGCATGAGCTTGTGAGATGTAATCATCATGTAAGTTACAAAATTGTCGCACTAGATCTGTACATTTCTATTTAGGTCCATCTATAATGCTATTTAGGTCCACGTATAATTATGTACCAAATTTTAATTATGTGGAGTACAAGATCTGTACATGAAAATTTTGTTTGTTGCTATACCAAACCCATATTAGCAATACAATACCTATTAACTACCACACTTAATTATCCGTTACAGTTTATAAGGTAATCACCTGTGTTATTGAGTCAAAAATTCACCTGTATCAAGATCGTTAACGACAATCACACTCAACTGTAGAGTTTTTAACACACGAGTTTTAGCGAAAAGAAAAAGGAAACCAAAACTTAGTGTGCATGTCGGGACTCAGGGTAACTGTCAGCTACTCGCAAGTCGCAAATCACAGCTATATCAATGTCATAATTGGTGAACATTGTGAACAACATAAGTAGAGTATACATTAACAACCGGTTAGAAGTATACAAATAAAAGGTCCAAGTCCTTATCAGTTTGGGGCATTGACAATGATATAAAGCAACTTCTAAGTAATGATCCAAATATCGTTGGGCCATGTGTCCTTGGAATTGACTCTAAAAGCTAACCCTTTCTGAATCATGGAGTCTGACCTCTTATGGGCTCGAGGTCCGCCGTACGGACCCATGTAGGACGTCTATGGTCTTATTCACCAATCACCAGTTCACCACCATGTGCTTAATACTATTCCATTTTGTTTCTCTGATTAACCAATCATTTTAGCTGCTTAACGAGCAAGCTGACATCTACTTGTAAGTTGTAAGTTGTACGGAGTAACTTATAAGTGAATGTATCAATAAGTATCATATGTTCACCAAAACATGGATGTTCGAACTTTGGAGATTCAGTCTCTTACGCGGGGATCAGAGGTTTGAATTGAAACTATATTTCGCTGAATTAGGAAACCTATCTCGTTCTCGACTTTGGATATGGCCATATGGGTAGTCCTGCTTTTCGACAAGATCTTGTTAGTGACACATTAACAAGGTAGTGAGTTCGAGGGCGAGGGGAAGAATTCAAGAAAACAATTACGAGAGGTTAGGAGGGGTGGGGGAAAAGGCGAAAATAGGTTCACCAATATTTGGAAGGTGAAAGATGCACTCCCAATTAAACTACTAGATTAGATACGATCTTGCCCAAGGGTGCAATATAGGTCCATCTATAATAATCTCCGAACTGCGACGAAATATACTATGGGGGAGACGGAACAATTATGAGTAGTTCATGTAGCCAGGAAATAGGGACAAAGGTGCCAAAGACCGAAAAAAGCAAATGAAAAATGTTTGCATTGCATGGAAAGTTTGAGAAAATTACATGATGAAAGACCTACAAATACTTTCCCAGCTTCTCGTTGCTGCTTCCACTTACATATTTGCTGCCTCTGCAAAATCTGGGCAACAAAGATGAAGTAGAAGCAGCAAAAAGAAGCGTAGAGGAAAGGACTACGCTACTAGGTGATTCTACATTACGATACAATGCAACATGGAATACTACTGATTAGTTATTACCCATCATCATCGAAATCTAATTTACGGACCCATGTACCTCACACCTGTGGGAGAAGAGAGAGAACCCAATGGTTCAAACCTTAACCTTCGGAGTGTTTGTGCCATTTTTCAACCACCTGTTCTGGTATATATTTGCCCTGTGAGGTGCAATAATCTCCAAAGCACCGTGAATACATTTCTTATATGAGAAGTCTTCAGCAGTGCCATCATGTCTTTCCAAAATGAAGCAACGGCTCTCTGCATATTCAGAGTGTTTGCCAACCTGAAACCCCAAAACTCTCATAGCGGTCAGACTATGTTCAACAATTTTTTTTAAGTAAATCTGCTGCTCAGCATATTCAGGAGCCGAGTAAGACATTTTCATCAGATATTGATCACAGGAAATATAGGATCAA
The DNA here is from genome assembly GCA_963457585.1 of Spergularia bocconei. NCBI lineage: Eukaryota > Viridiplantae > Streptophyta > Magnoliopsida > Caryophyllales > Caryophyllaceae > Spergularia > Spergularia bocconei. Next base: position 28,584,339 of record OY734942.1, on the reverse strand, counting down.
AATATGTGTGGATCGGGTAACTAGTTTCACATTTTAAACAGGCCGCTGTTCCAATTGATTTTCCTCTTTCAACAGCTTACTTCAATTCCATATAACAGATGAGAAATCTAAAGTTTGCATTGTTACCTCTATATCACCTAAAACCCTAATATTACCTATAACTCTATAAGGGCTTCCACGAAAGATTAAATTGTTTTGGTTCCGGGGCCATTTTGGCCTGAAATTCGCAGACAATATACTTTGGTTTTTGCCAATTTTGACCATCTTATTCAAAGTAGACAAACAAAAATTTCCCATGGACAACCTTAGAGTACCCTTGTTGGATATGGGTGATTCCTCTGCTTGGGATGTTCTTTCAGCCCCTCTATTTGGCATACGCTTTTTGACTATTTTGGAAACCTATCATAGTTTTTGGCTCTGATATTTTGTTAAAAATCGGTAATATTACCCTTAAGGACTTCTACAAAAATTTAGCCATTTTTTATTATCAAGTTTTCTGGGCCTAAAACAGTGGAATACTATGGAGTGCCCCTGATCAATTTGAGTATCTAAATACTTTCAAAACATTTACAATATATTAGTATGGAGTCCCCTTGATGAATTGAGGACCAGTCCCTGTTTGGGGTCTTTCAAGCCCCTTTACTTCTTGTCACCCATTGAGGTCATTCAGGTCAACGTGTGCTTTTGGCCGTTTTGGAGCACACTATCATAGGTGATTAATTCTATTATTTTGCCAATCACATCTCATGATTTCTAGGGGCTCCCACAAATTGAGCCATTTTTTCTTTTCTGAGACCATTTTGGCCAAAAAAAAGTGGATTATATACTTCGGTTTTGGTCAATTCTGCAAACTTTTTTGGAAGTAGCAAAATGTTCTCAAAATTTTACCACTATATCTTTTAGCTGCCCTTGATGAAAATGGGGGCCATTTCCCATGTTTGGTAAGTTCTTTAAACCTTTTCAGTAAACATCATCCATAGAGGCCTATGTGCTTTTTGTGCCGATTCTAGGAACCAACCATATGTATTTTTGCTGTGAGATTTCATCAACTATTATGTTTTTCGTTCATCTGATAATGAGTTTATCTACAATTAAAGAAAATGAATGCTCAAATACTAGGTTCATCTAATGACAGTACAATCTTTTAGATTAGGTCTCGTCCTGTCGTCCATCAAATAAACGGGTTGTGAGAACGGAAGGGAAGAGGGATACTAATATCTAAGTTATTGCAGCACCAGTTCAGATTATTTAGGAACTATGAGTACAATATAAACCCATCAATTCAGACTTTGTCATAAGTTCAAGCACATGGCACCCAGAAAAAGTTTGGCAAATCTAACAACTCAAAAGGTCAGCCAAAAACAAATAGAGAAAAGAAAGGGAAAAACTTGCCTTGATGTCGACGGCGCCATCACCAATTTTCTTGTCTTTGTGTGGGTGAAATTTTAAAGCCATTAGCACCACGGTTTTGTCAATTTCACTCAACCGCTCATCCATGTGGTACCTGAACCAAATTTGAGGCATATAAAAAACAAGACCCTTTCATCAAAACAAAGCAGCGATCAATTACCTGGCAGAGGACCAGGAAATGCCAGTCATCTCAAGGCAGACATACAGCAATTTAATATGTCAGCCAGACTCAGAATTCTCTTTATCGTCAAATTCCAAAAAAAAAAGACTCAGAATTCTCCCATGGATTTGTAGTTGAGTAGGAAAACGATTCATTCATAGAACAGTTAACAAATCCATGGTAAGAACAAGAAGCATATTGTTTATTACAGTGCCGAGTTGATATATAAGATCAAGAGTTTTGCATGCTGGAAGCCTGAAAAATCTGACCACCTAATATCCATACAGTGCTCAAAGCACAAAACCAAATCTTTTAAATATAAACAGAATAATTCAGATATACAAAAAGTATCACCCCAAGTCCCCAATGATAGTACAACTAGCATATGCCCATTTCGGGAGTGGTTTTTTGGTTATATAGACAAGAAGCACTTCCAACACTAGAATGTTGGAATAGCATCGCCAATCTATATCAACAAATAAGAAATGTAATAGTAATATGTTCTTCACCAGGAAATCAAGCCCTGGGGCATATGGAATGGAAAAACACGGATAAGGATGTCTCACGACGTTTCTTACATATGGAGTAACACCCTTTCTCTTCATGCCGACGTAGATGACCAAAGTTCATGGAAAGCTCAAAATACATAAGCAACTTATAAGAAGAGTATGTACTTACTTCTTCATTATCTGTTTGCATAAACGATCCAGCTTCAGTATGTCATCCACCGAGATATGCCTCTCCAAAAGTACCTTTGGTATCCCGAGACTTTTGAGACCTTTTGGCAATGGCTTTTGTAGAATTTGGTTACTAAGCTTTTCTGACACAGGTGTCTGGCCATTAAGAGGTTCCGTGATTTTCACGTCACTCTCGGGAGCACTCATTTGGCTAGCCAGAAGGTTATAGACATCCACAGGCTTCTCAATTTCGTGAGCCTGAGAAGACAACAAAGACAGTAAAAACGCCATTATGCATCATGTACCATCAACCAGATCCTTGTTAGCCATATATCTTTTCTTGTCTTTGTCATTCTGTCTCTTCCAAGTATGGTTGTTCACAATGGTTCAAGTTAGCCAACTCCCAGTTATTTCAAGAATAAGGCTTTGTTGAGGTATCAAAGAACTATCTATTTAATTCTTTTTTGCCACGAATTTCAGAATTTTATACAAACTTAACCTCTGTAATCGATTCAACAATATATAGCGTTAAGTCCAGGGATTCTCCGTAGATAGATAACATGTCACACACAGTTCACTGACCAGTTTGAAGCATCTAAATTTCAGGCAAAAGGGAGGTGTACCTTGCCAGAGTAATAAAAGTTGAATGGTGCCCCAGTACCCAGCCTTGGAACATTACCCCAGGCCAATGCGTCCAGGCTGCCTTGCAGCCCGTCAGTTGCTCCCCGCTTAGCAGCTTTTATGAAGGAAGCGCCTGGATTCTGGCAAAGATCAGCAAAAATTAATTAAATATTTTCAGGGAGTAAACATACTTAGAATTTAAAGACGGCCAGAATTACTGAGCATTGCGCGGTTAATGTTAGGACCACGCATTGACTTCTTAGAGGCATTTGGCTTAGGGTACAGCATGCTGTATCTTATACATGATGACCATGCTATTGGTTAAGCAAGACATAACACGAACAGTGCATTGCTAGCGCAGATCGATGAAAATAGAAAAAAAGATACTATAAAACAACTCACAGTAAAGCATGCCAACAAAAAGGGAGATGAGACTGAGACATGAGCTTTCTGCCGTGCAATCCCTTTCGCACTCAGCCCAACGAATTCCCCGGTTACTGACAGACAGTCTGCCACTAGAATTAAGTGCTCAGGAAGAATAGTCTTGCCAACATCACTTACAGCACACCTCAAATTCTGCATATTTGGGTGGAGTATTAAAAATGGAAAAAGTTCAGAAGTACAAAATCAATGCAGAGAACAAGAGAGTTAATCGTTAAACAAAAACAAACCTCAAGGAAAGATTTCCAAGCAGCATCAATGCCATAAGCTGAAAAAATTTCACCCAGGTCATCAGGGTGACTGCGAGTCCAGTCTATCAAACCCATGATAGGAAGACAATCATCCACTAATTGGTTCCATAATTTTTTGATACTGCCACTTGCAGAGAGAGAGACACTCAAGTATAGTTCACCACTAGGTAAATCTCTAGGCTTTGTTGGCCTTGAATCTCTAGGCTGATCAAGCCACGTGATATCTACCTTGTCAACCTCGACAAATCCTTGAGGAACAGAACAGAAGAGATAAACACTGATGAGCACACAACCATCACCAAGCAAAAGTAGCAACATATTTGCATAGCATTGAGTATTCACATGTCAATGTCTCAAAAAGAAAACCCACATACATGGCATGTATCAGACTTATCCAATCATCTAATTAGCCAAGGAGGAGTAGCACACTGGAAAGATTAGGTATCTGTAAGAAGATGACACAACCAGCATCCTTCAGAAAATTATAGGCACGTCTTACTCTTCAACATATCATCGAGTGACCATGTCTTTGAGGATTTCTCAAGTGTGTGCTTTATTGTCCCACATAGAAGAGGTGGGGTCAAGACACTCCTTCATAAGTCTAGGGGATTACTCCTATTTCTAACTGGTTTGGATGGAACCTCACTACCCTTGTGGCTAGTCTACCTCGGCTACTTTAATGGGGAGGCCTAACAAGTGGTACCAGAGGCAATAGCTCGACGTAGGGGCAATGAAGCAATGTAGGTGCAATGTCGTTCCACCGTACTATGTGGCTTATAAATCAAAAGACGAGCTCATGATGTGGGTTCATATCCTTGGTGCTCTTAACTTTAACATCAACACAAATTTGGTGACTCCGTCAAATTATACGAGGACAGCAATAAGCTTGCCGAATGTCAATGTCAATATACGAGTAATTTTCAACTCATATTAAGCTCTGTTTTTGTTAAAAATTGTTAGAAAGACTCCCAGCCTATAAACAGAATAGGAACTTAAACAGCATAAAGTACCGACACACACACACACAAAAAAAAAAAAAACAAGCCCCAATATGTATGATACCTTTTACTACAGCAGCCAGCAGCCCCGGTATCACCACATCACGAATGTTTTTCAGATCTGGACAGCAATTTCGTGGACCTTCACTGATTGTGGCACTAATACAAAACGCAGCAGTGTTTTCGTTTTCAATATCAGCTAGACAGCCATTCCTGTAATTAAATTGGTCAGGTTCATAAGGGTGTATAACACTATAACTACAAGAAGTACACAAGAGACAGACAAAAGCAACAATATGGTATCTCTTGCACCTTAAAAAGAATCCCAATCGAAATTATACTACAGACCTTGAAATTCATACATTAAAATATGCTCGACATATATTGTTAAGCAATAGGGACGACAACAACAACAACCATAATCGAGCAATAGAAGTTTTAAGTAGTGAAAAACAGTGAACCATTTAGACACATGGCACATGGGTGAACAAATTTGATGATGTCTATCTAAATAGTATTCCCACCTATTTTGAGAGAGAGAGAATCTGATAAGTGTGGTATCAATGCCGAATACAGTGATAGACATGTTGGCTAACATAAGGCCTATCTGCGTCCTTAGACTAAGACATAAAAATACGAATGGGACGCTCATGCCATCGACAATCCACAGTAACTGTCAAAAGTCAAAAGAACATTCAAGTTGTACAATGAAGTCAAGACCAACAAAAATGGAAAAATCACAGTTATAGACAAGACGCTTCATGATATACAGGACACATACATTTTTCTACATGGGAAACACTCCAAGTACTTATCCTATAATGATATCATTTCATCAAATAAGATAACAACTAGATGAAGGCTCCGAAGAGCTCAGAGGCTTACTTTCTGAGTATCTTCACATAAGAAAGGGAGGGAATTGCTTCACACTCCTTGTTGAGGGCATCAATGATAGAGAACACTTTCAGTCGCCTCCTTTTCACAATGTCCTGTACAAAGGGCATTGACTAATTTGGTACATGTGGATGAGATGCAAATCGACTTTTGAGAAGATTGGATTAACGGTTCACATTACCTTGTTCACATGAAAATGGCAAACCCAAGGGCATATATTCATACGATTGCAGGCCTGGGGTGAGTAGCTAACAAACCAGTATGAAATAAACCAAATAAGACCGAAGTAAGCATTCGCAAAGATGGAAACAAGCAATGTGACCAAGAAGAGGAAGAGAATGAATTAAAACAAGAAATACTTACAGGATCAAAACCTTCGAGACAATGTCGGAAAACAAAAGCTTCTCAAGATGATTTTTGACTTCCAAGGCCCCATATTCAAAACCGTAGCGGAACCGTCTGAGTTTGTCAGCTAGAAATAGTGAAACAGTCCTGCATCCTTTGCTTTTCCTAGAACCACTCTCCAGTACTTTCTGCATGATAAATTTTAAGCTAATCAAAACCTCTGGTTCAAGTATGATATGGTCTATAATTGAGCAAAGATGACCGTAATTCGGAAATAGCATAGGTCAAAATCAACACATATGCGTATGTCGCCAGGTTGTTACTTATGTCAGAGAGATTAGCACTTGCTGTGTCAAGTAAAAGTACAATGGCAGAGGTTACATTCACTTGTTAAATCAATGAACTAATTTTTTATTAAGTCGTATACATAATGTTTCACAGATGATGGCTAATTAACTAGGACATCCGCAGGCTATAACTAAATGATGTGAGAAAATTATGCTTACTATATCCAAAAATATAGATTAAGATATAAAAAGCGCCTACTAAATTAACAGATCAAAAGAGAGACACACCCACGCACACACACTATGCATTTCATAATTAATTTACATGAGGAAGTGTTGAGCACCTTGAAATTTAGCAAAGGAGATGACTCTAGTATGCTGATTGGGCTATCCAAAGCACTGTACGCAGCTTCAGAAATGGCACAAGCTGCCAGGGCACCCACAGGGTGACCACCAATAGCATCACATGGATTTATGCTTTCACCAATTGATGTCTCCCCTTCATCATGCTGAGAAACCTTTTCCTTATCCATAGCATATGAGAATTGAATCAATTGATTTCCATATGCACTTCTTACGGTGCCATCATATGCCAGCTGGATATCACGCATGAAAAATGTAAGCTTTCGTGACAAAGTTCCAGGAAGATCAGCATTTCCACTAAAGGAGCTATCTCGACTTGTTACTGAGTGTACAAATGATTCAAGAGGATTCAAGCCTGAAAGAAATGAACTTTCAACCACAGCAAACGGTATAAATGATTTGGCGAATTGAAGATCATATTCGGAACTAGAAGTTTGGTTCTTTAAGTCATTCCATGCAGCACATGAGAGCCTATGAGGAAGCCTGAAGGACAAAGCTACTAGCGAATGTTGTAAACCAAGACACATGCTCTGCTGAACTATCTTCATCAAACTTCCTTTGCTTCCAGAATTAATCATTGCCAGCAAAGAATTATCATTAATAGCATATCGAAAAGTCAAGTTCTGAATATCCCTAAAGACAAATTTGAAGGCAGCAGCAGAAGCTCGACTTAGAGCAGCTGACTTCTGCTTTTCATAACACAGCTTCTCCACCTTAAGCGACGCAACATTCTCATTCTCTTCCTCACTGCCAATGAGGTGACCAATGAAAGACTCCATCAACAACTGTTTCAAATGGCAATTCTTCTCTGCTTCTTCCAGACCACATGAAACTTCATCCATCAGGTTCTTATGCGAGTGTGCATCAGAACAGAGATAAAGGTCAAGTAAAGAAACACTCAGGCCTCTCAATGACAGCCACTCACAAAGAACTCTCTGAGCAGAATCCACATATTCAAGAGCTTTACCACCACAATGATTGATAAGACATTCAAAAAAGTTGCCATCTGCATCCCCTCGCAACCAAGATGATCCATCTGGAGATTCCAGTATTTCTCCTTTACTAATGTGGACACCATTCGATGGAGAGCAATATTCCAAATCAGGAGGCAATAGCAAGCTGAATAATTGCTTCCCAGTCCATAAATCAGAGTTCATATGTGATGTTTTTCTAATGGCTGGTGACAACAGCTGTCGAGGACAAAACATCTCCAGCTGTTCCATCTGGGTCTTGGATAATAGATCACCTTCTGCCATGAGCAAATGCACAGCAGTCAAGCTATCATGAGTGAGAGAAATTAGGTTTCTTCCACTCTGTCCATTTCTCAACTGCCTATCCAACCCCACAAGTTCCTTAAGTTCAACTCTAGCTTCCACTGACTGTGGCACATAGCCATGAAGACAATCACCGTCAAAATCCCCACGCAAGGGAGCACAACATAGAGGGTTAATACAGACTACAGAATTAATCGGGAGAATCTTGACATATAAAGCAAGCAGGGAATGTTGATGTATTGATGGAGGCCTATTTATTAGCATGACATCTCCATCACTCAAAGGCCTGCGTATGAGATCTCCTAATTGGAAGTCCTCCATGCGACAAACACGAACCAACTCGCCTTTCCTTCGCACATAAACCTCTCCCTTCTCGACGATTCTCAAACTGCAACTTGCTGTCAGCTTTTCCCGGTTCCAGGGGTTTAGATGATCAGAGATTTGCAGTCTTTCGGCTATAGAGCAGGGGATTCCTATCTCCCAAATCCCCAGATTAGGATCTCCAGTAACAACTGAGCGAATAATATGATCGCTTCTCTTTGTTAGGACTACTTCCTTCATCCATTTTGAAGCTGAGGTACTTAAGGGGCATTCATTGTCTCTTGAGATGCCATCATTGTTGCTTGCCTTCTCTAAGCGTAACTGCAAAGCATAATAACCATATGGTTTATGAACAATAAGAGGACAAAAGGTTAAGAGATTAGAAATCATTATTACACTCATGCCTTGGAAAGTTTTAAGCAGTCAAGCACACGAGACCCCAACTCGTTCGCAGTCCCTCTGAAATCAACTAACTTCCTGAACGCCCTACTTCGGTCGTCCTAAGATGAAAGAAAAGGTCATAAGAATAAATATATATACTTGGAAGAAGAGGAGGAGAAAAGGATACGAAAATCACCCACAAAAATTATTTTCTGCCCACAAGAAAGGGGATGCACAACTTCCGAAACGCGATGACAGTTGGGTGTCACAGGGAAGCAATTAAGGAAAAGTGCATCGATTTCTGAAACAAACTCCTTGATGAAGCTATGGTCAATGTCCTTCAACAAATGGTGCACCTGCAGAAAGACACAAATTTAAGTCTGTTGATCTCCAGATGATTCAGCATATGCCACGTGGGGCGGGGGGGGGGGGTGGGTGAGGAGGGCACCAATCCCAGCGTCTAACCAGTAACTTCCAGAGCTTGCATATGATCAAGGTCATAGCACTCTGTAGTATTAATAACCTATTTCTGTCTCTCTGATGCTTATACAATAGGGCGCAAGATTTGTTTCTGATTTATTAAATATGAAGTCGTTAATTGCTTCATGAGCTATAGAATTACTAATTTCAGTAAATTCAAGAATAATTATGAAGCAGAAGTCCAAAAAATAAAGTGTCGCATGGCAACTTGGCAAGTTCCAGTAAAATCCATACTATATCACATAATGTAGGACTCTGAAATACACATGCCCTGCTCGTTGGAAAAAAAATACCTTCGAAGACTCAACATCTGCTCCCTACTAGAACAGGAATTTTAGTAAAAGACCATATACCTGAGCTGGTGACAGGACCCTTTTGTTCTTGTTAGCACTTTCTTCCACTTGAACATCGTGGGGAATAAAATCCCAAAAATCATCAAGTGGGAACTTATTCTGGGACCTCTCATTAAGCTCTGCTATAATTGCAGTTTTCCTAAACAGATCGTTTGTGGAAAGTCTAAATCTAATCGATGGAGCCCTTGCCTGCATACACGAGTCAACAATTAGATATATATTTACGGCAAGATAAGGAAAACTTAAAGAAATGAACACTCATATAACATGCAAAAATAGTGAAACTTACAGCACAATATTTGCAAGCCCTTAGCTGATCAGGTCTAGCATTGGTTTTGGCACCCTGCAGGTTTTAAGAAGAATATCACGTCATGACCATATAGAGAGATATAGTGCCAAGACAGAGAAGCCACACCACACCACGTCCAGAAGCAGGAACCTGTACTTGGTAGAATTACTAACATAGCAAAAAAAAAAACAACAGGACATGAATTAACAGCTTAAAACCTGGCTGGTGGATTGAGCAAATTAATACACAAATGAAAAAGAATAATTTGTTCGACCATGTTGAACCAAACAAGAATTCCTATGGCTGATTGTCAATGTTCTTGTTCTAGATGTGGTTGGCCACTTTTGTTCGTCCTAATAAGTAAACTATGTTGGATGGAAATATGTTCGTGGAATATTTAATGCAGCCCAAGAATTCATTGATGCTTAAGAAAAGGAACAATTTCATAAAATGTTGAAGGTAGTGAAAGAAGGCAAGAAGCCCCCCTAACTCCTAAGCCTATTTATAAAGGCACAAATGGTCAAGATCCATAGCAGATAGGTGACTGGAATCCCTTCAAAAAAAGCCCTACCAACTTTCACCCAAGACAGCTTAGAAAAATAACATGCCTCAAAGATTCTCGAAAAAATGAAATTTACTGGAGATTAACAGCAAATTTCAACAAACACAGCAACAATGACACTCTAAACAAGCAGCTTTATTCTCAGCTCTTACCCCAACCCAAAATAAGCCTCATTGAAGGCAACCAGATAGCCAAGGGCTCAGACACACGCACTACTCTCTCAGATGCCTGAACCATAATGAAAGAGCAACACAACAGCAATATGTGAATCGCATTCATCACCTCACCCTCCGGAAGGCATGGGCCATCCAAATCCCATCAGCGATGGGAAGACGAGCTTCAACATTGTAATACTATCTGCTCGTGGGAATGGACCGGACACAGAGCCTTTAACTGGGCCAACATAAACATAATTCCGAGCTTAAAGATATTTGGTCTACACCTCTGTAGAATACTGTAAGTGTTAACTAACCCTAATTCCATAGTCAGCACTCTAAGAGGGGCTTCTGGGTTTCAATACTGTTCGTTACAGGACTCAAAGGATTGGACTTGCCAATTTTGTTGATGTAATAAAGCAAAAGAAAACTAAAAGCACGTCAACACAGGTTCATATGATACATGCAAGGAAAGAAGGAATAAAATAAGACAATAAAGAAGTTCAGACGGCCATCTCTTACTTTAGTATCTTAGAAAACATTTGATTCGATTACAATAAAGACATTACCAATCAGGTTGGGAATCTACTCAAAACCACAATGAAACTCAAATGAAGAAACTCGTGATTCTGACAAGAAAGGTTCTGACCTTGGCACGTTTTTCACTTCGAAGGGATTTACATCCTGGGCAGATTTTGTTCAGAATCTGTACAACTTCGGATATAAAATACGGATGCAATACAGTGTAAGGAAAACTGACGACCCCAAAATGACCTGCCGGGCAATTTGCATCATGGAGCAAATTTAGAAGATAAGTTTATTATACTTATAAGAGATATATTCTATCTAGAGCAACTGACAGAACCACTATATACCTTCACAATACTTGGTGCTTCTAGCACCACAGGTGGCACATTGCGAAGTAGGATTCGGGAAACCCAATCTTGGATCGGTCACACCAGCAGGTGTTTCTATAGTTAAGACAGATATCTTCTCCTGAAATGTCATAATGGTGTTACTGCATCTATTTACTGTAAACGAAAGAAGGTGCAGAACCAGGCGATATAAGAGAGTCAATGTCTCAGGCACCAAACAGGAAGAACAATATCGCAAATCCACTATATGAGGGCAGAATTGCTTAAGCAAACACGACAAGATTATTTGATATGAGGGAAACTGGAAGGCATAAGCATCAACGAAATAAAAGTAATCACATCGTCAAACACACTTAGAGCTCCATTCGTATATACTTTTTTATGAAAAAGAGAAAAAAGAAACAAAGAGCTTATGATAGAGTTCCGCTATATGTTGTAGTTTGAACAATAAGTGGCCCTTCAAAGACTCAACTATATCTGATTTAGATCAGATGATTTCTTTATATTGGAAGAGGCGAAGATGAGACTTATGTTTGAAAAGGGGGTAACTAACATCAAGAACACAAAAGCTCCAACCTAAGATATGAGGCAGAGAGTGCACGTTATTCTTGGAAAAAAAATTGCCACAAGTCTGTACAGAACATTTTTCAGCTTTGCGGAGCAAGCTAAGTATCTAAGAATTCCAAAATTGGCCAAGGGAAAAATGCAACAGTACTTACGGCATCCGTCTCTGTCAGAACACTAAACTTAATGCCAGTTAGGGTCCCGGCTGGTACTTGGATCTCATTATCGATCTCATTGTCCATGGAAGCTCAGATGCATTCACCCAAAGTGAAACTTATCACCTAGGTTTAAAAGAAAAAAGTCATAAGAGTTAGCAACCGCAATCACTGACGAAACAAAAGAACATGACAATTGACAAGTAGGAGTAAAGAGGATAAATGACAACAGCGCAGGAGAGAAGAGAAATGAATGAGAAAAACACGAGATAGGAAATACTCACTCTTGTGCGAATTATTTGTCATACTAGTGTATTGCAAAAATAATATAGTAAGGATTGCTTTTAATGCTTATAAAAGGACCAAAAATCCCCTTATTCATTAGTCGGGTAGGAATAATAATTGGGTAGACAAGAAAGATAGTCTTGTAGAAATATAGTCAACAAAATGTGTCCGGAATCTATAATGGCAACTCATTTGGATCGGAAACGCTGAATGACAAGTGTTTTCGGTAATAGGAAGTAGAGCCTGTATACATTGAAACAGAAACTTAACCCATCATTGCTTACCTTAAGTTCATGCAAATCAGACAATCGGACAACATAGGCATTCAAGCACACTCAAGCTTGACCCTCGCTCAAACACCTGCCCAAACTGAATCACACCTTATGCCTGTTCACATGATAACTTGGATTTAGCAATATGTATGGAAAATTGAAGAAGAAGAAGAAGAAGAAAAACTGATGGAGAAAACAAAAGATAATTGTGCTTAATGATACTGATAATATCTGAACATATATCTGGATGAATGAGCATGATTGCATAAACAAATGGAAATTCATGCAGGTTACACAAGTATTATTTTTTTGGCCAAAAAAGAACTAATGGCGTCTACAAACAGATAGGGAACAAATGTTTATTTTATGTTATCATTGCCAAGGGCAGCCTCAACTTAACGAAATTTCAACCTCACAACAAATCTACTCCGTTTATCTATCCCACAGAAACAGGATACTTCAAAAAAACAAAACAGACAGCTTTTTCTAGATAGATAAACTCTTGCTTCTACAAAGCGAAGAAGAATTGCAGGAATGTAAATTCAAAGATCTCTACTTAAATAGACTTTGGGGCGGAAAAATCAAATGACTTAGCTACTGCACATGTACACAAATTGCTTACAAAGAATAGATGGGGTTAATACAATGGGGAAACGAACAGGTGAAGAGAGTAGCAGATTAATCTAGGTTAGAGGAACGGGTAAAGGTAGGCATGCTCAATGCCTATGCGCAGTGCCAAAACTAAGAGCATGGAACAGCTTCATACTTATAGATGAACACGAACTACAAGTGTTGCATTAGACAAATACTCCCATATGAGCAGAATTTTTATCAACATGACAGCGTCAGCGAATGACAAAAAAGGGTAACGATAACATCACGTCATGAATCAACGGATCCACGTCCCTTTAGGTCTGGCATGTCATAGACCCGTGTGGGTTTATAACATCTCTTAGGCACGAATGATTCATGTTGTGGATTTCTACCTTCCAAAAAAAAGGTGCTCCGACTTATGAGCTCAAATAAACAACAACAACATCTTTAACCCCAGTGCCATAAAGGCTCCCGCCATAAAGCGGGGCAAGGGGGGGTCGGATACAAAGTTAAACGTACAAAGTTAAATACAAAAAGGAACAGCTCAATATGAAGTCATTATGTTAGAATAACATCCCCAAACGTGGATCTTACTGCCATCTATAATAGTGCCATTGACCTCTTTGGAAGAGACTGACATTTACAGGTCGAACCGGCAGGTCTATAACAGTGCCAATGACCTCCTTGGAAAAGACTGACATACACAGGTTCAATGAGTAACACAAAAACCAGAAAATGGGAACTCGACTTGTAGTAATGGCTCTCCAGATTCCATAGAGAATCAAATGCACTCCAGCAAAGGTCTTCTCAAATGAATCTCAGATGCCTACGGAAACTACATAGCTAAACTAATATTACGTTAAAAGTAGCATCCCAATGCTAACTTCAGTCAGCATGTGAACTAAGTTTGATTCCTCATGTACCACAATTAGATGCTGGTGTTCCAACCAACCTGTCATCCTCCTTCCCAGCCTAAGAGACCTGAGGGACAATCTTGCAACTACGATGACAGAGTAACACGCAACCACACCGAAGGAGAGTGATAGAAACTGAGCTACATGTTACCCAAATCACTGATGCCATCATTGATAATTTGTCACATAAGACCTAAAATGCAACTTAGTAACAAAATGCCTGCCCCAACGAAGGTAAACTGCAAAAATGACTGAACTCGGCAAACTTTTAGCTGCTGCCAATGATCTCCAACAACAGGAAACAGCTGAATGCCAATGTGTATCAGGACCTTGTTAATACCCAATCAATTACTTCCTTCCTGCCTCAGACCCTCAACAAACACGTACATATTAATATATTATAATCACTCAAGGTGCACCATAAATTTTCAAATATACTGCCACGATACTACAAAAAGTACTACAACTTCAACAACTCAGTTTGTTACCGCTTCAGGGGACTGACATTATCCCACAGCTACATGCAATTAAAACTCACCACCAATTAGCTATAACTCCAGTTACAAACCCTAACCACAAATGAACTCTCATATCCTCCCCACAGCTACACCAGAACAACTCCGTCCGTTACCAACTGCTGACGGCTGGCGTGATCAATGAACACATCATCCCCACAGCTACATGCATATCAAGCACACCATCAGCCAGCTACTACACCAATTCCAACCCCTAACCGCGAAACTTCAACACTCATACAATCCCCACAGCTACACCAGAACCCAATCAGAACTCCTATAGGCAGACTCCGCATACTCAAATAACCTAACTATCATAATCAATTGAGGACCACACACATACATACCTCCCAATCAAAAAATCAATGCCCCTACTTAAATTCAGGACACAAATGACCTAATACCCAATGATCAAACCCATGAAACTTGTTCATCAAGCTCATAAAACCCATGCATTCATCACACATTTATGAAACACACCCATCAAACAAAATCAAAAATAACCAAAACCCACAATTTTTTTTACCCCACCCATTCTAAAACCCCAACCCTCCAAACCAAACCATATTTTTTACCCAAACATGCAAGAAAACGATCATCATTCACCCCAAAACAAACAAAAAAAAACAAGATTAATCAAAAACCCAAACTTCACCTGGTAAATTGTTGGGTTTTTCTCCAAATTTTTACCTTAAACCCTTCTTCCGAAATTCACCCACCACAGCAATTAAACCTGTAAATAAATACAAACCCAGTTAAATTTTTTTACCAAACAACAAGTAACAATGCAGCATACATACATAAATAACAAGAAAACACACATTATATGCAAAATCTATGAACAAAAAAAAGTTGCAAACTTTCGACATACATGTTGTGGGGAGAGTGAATTTCAGTAAGACGAGAAAACGAGGAGAAGAGAGAGGGTGAGAGAGAGAGAGCGTGAAGGAGAAGTTAAAACTTACTACCCACCAACAGCAGAGAATCAAAGACACTGGAATTCAGGACAAATTTAAGGGCCCCTCCTCCCTACTACTACTACTACTACCCCCTTTATATAATTAATTTTACTATATGGTTTTAATGTGAATATGATTTATGTATCCAATGTGGGAAGATTATCAAAGGTTTAATTTTTTTCTTTCTTCTTTTTTTATGCAAGAAAATTAAAGGGTGTTGGAGCTTTTTGATTTTATTAGTTTTTGTTTTTGGGTGGTTTTGATGATAGGGCGACGTCGAGTGGTAGTAAATTGAGTGTTATCGCATTTATGAAGATTGTGCTTTTTTCCTACCTATTAGAATTTAATTGAGATTTTTTTGTTGCCGTGAAATCTAACTTTTTGTAAGGTTTAGATTTGAAAAGGTTTTACCCATTTTTCAGCTAAATGAGTCAAACTTCACTCTGTGGGGTGTTTACGGGAATGAAGTCGAGTTTGAGGTGAAATTGTTCGAGGCAAAAACTTGATAAAGAGGACTAGAGGAGTATATATGATAGAGAGAGTGTGTGAGTCAAGTGATTTGAGCTTTAAATTTTAACGTACACAGCGTTTGCGTGATAGTTGATGTTAATATGGGTTTTACTAAGTTTGGCCAAATTAAGGCCCATCATCATTACTAATCAAATTTAGGAGCAACTCATTGGCTCGAGTAAAACTCGATCCCTCCGCCAACACTTTTATACTAGGCGGTATCAACTGAATTAGGCACGATCAACCGTCGTAGACTCTTAGAACATGCGTGTTCTGATCCATTTGTTCGTCGGAACGGGAGGATTATTAGTGGTCATCCCCATTTCCAAAACATCTTACTAGTAGTATAACGGATGGAGTAGTTGGAAAGCAAGATTAATGTGGTTAGGATGTGGGAATGACAAAATAAAAGCTTATGGTATAAATAGTACCGAAGTTGCAGAACAATTTTGCATGACAATGAGAAAGTTTCATTAATTAGGGCTCCTCATACTTTCAAAAGGGTAACCAACAACTGACGTTATCAAGTTCCCATTTCTATGCACCATTCCGGTTTGCGATGCGGAGAGTCAGACACAAGTTAATGTTAATTTCGACCCAAATTATTACTGCTTCAATTCGCCTGTGTAAACTCCGCACACGCCACATCAACCCCTTTACACTTTTAATGCTCTATATCTGTTGTTTGAAATCGCAACGTTTTTCGTTTTCGTCCGAAATTAAACGAGCTTGTAAGTTGTTTTCTTCATTTGGCAAAGCATATGACATAAAAACCAAATTTTGTACTCTTTACATTTTGAAATCGAAAGATTTACCCCATGCGAGGGTATGATCCTCTTAATTGACTAGTTACACCGTACTTTCATTAACCGACCTCATCCCACACATGTTTATCCCAAAAACTTGAACCAATGCAAAAGTAAATGTTGCAATTCCATGTAATAGAGGACTAGAGTCTAGAGGAGTACCCTTGATCATTAATAAACAATTATACGTGTCCTTTTTTTATTCATACCGACATAACAAGTTGAAATAAATGACACATGCTACATACTTTGCGACATGAACCCCTTGTATCATCTACTCGACTATTCCGTAAGACTAGAGGATTGTCTCCATGACTCTATCATGCTACTACTCTACAAAAGATGATGAGAAGATATATATCTCAGTACTTTTCACAAGTGTGTGTCCAAATTTGATCAATAATATCAGAAATATGCCCATGATCATATCATCAAGCATAAAATCTAAGCAAGTTTTTTTGGCCTTTTCGTCATCATCCATCCCTATACAGATAAAAAGCTTATTGACATGTCTGATGTCTGATGTCTCATCCTTGAAAGCCTGAAAGATTCACCTCTTTATTCGGGCAATGGTCTCATGACAATTACTATTCAATATTCATACCAAAAAACAAATAAAAACTACAAAAATATAGTACTACATCGAATATGTGAGTATCTAGGGTTCTTATATATTAAGAATGCAATCAACTTTGTTGTGCTAAATATATAAAATTATCGTTGTCAATGCAAAATGCCAAAATTAAGTGTATAATCTACCATTTGGCGCAACTTTTTTTGTGCATTGTAACAATTTTCAAGTGTAGATCTAGCCAAACCTCTAGGTTCAATAAAGAAGTACGGATTTTGGACAATGCTAATTACATTGTAATAAGTACCAAATGTCAATTTGGCCTAACTAAGCAAATATTTTTGTAGACATGTTGAATCATGTGAACATTGGAATGTTTTTATGTCAATATAGTTTTTTGATGATGATCACATCTCTTTGTCTTGGCATTCATGTTGCGAATTTTGCGATTTCCGATTCATGTTGCAGTTATTGTGGTTTGATCGTTTGTCGTTAAGTACTCTTTATCTTGCTTATGTTAAGTCTTGAGCTTGATGATTTTCGAGTTGTATGTTGTCTTAAGTCAAAAGGCTCGAAAATTCTATCCTCAATCCAAAAAGAAGTTTTCAGGGATTCTTCTCATTTTTTATAAAAAAAAAAATTAACGCAATGTAAGATGCTAATGGAATCAGATCCACGCAATATGGTTTACGCCCACTTACCGATTTCCACATTCTAGTTGAACTATTGTGTGGAGTGAAAAGAAAGAAGGATGCATATAAGTGGGATGCTTCGCTTATTTGGTTTCTATCTTCAAATAGGCATCGCACTAGGACTAGGTAATGAATTGATAGGAGTATAACAAAAAGCATAGTTTGCTTTACTAGATTACTTTCGAGCTTGCATTACCTCATTTGGAATACTAGGAGTCTATGACTAATCACTTTATTAACTTTGTTTGTCAATTTGTCATATCTATCAAGTACTGGGTTGCGTTAGTGCGCTATTATATACTAAGGCGTCAATCGTCAACCATAAACACAAATTCTCGGCTCATATGGCTAAGATCTTCCTCGATTATCTCGGGGGTACTCATATGGTTAAGACTTTCCCGTTTATCTCGATGACCAAGTTTTGACTTTTAGGCCAATTTTCCAATTATATCCTTGTGAAGTAACATCTCTATCCTATAAGAGGAATGATTGTTTGCATTTTCTTAAACAGAAGATATGATTATTTTCTTAAAAGGACTTTGATATTCTATAACAGAATACACAAGACAAATGAAGTCACATGTATCTTTACCAAAGCCTTTATAATGGAAGACATCATCACCATGTGGCAAAGAACATAATTCTTTTTACTCTTTCCAATTTTCAGATAAAAATATAAAAATAATATTATAGTACTTGAAAAATAATTCTATAGAAAATATATGGCAAACATTTGACTTGCATTGAAAAGGTTGGGCAAATCGGCCTAAATATTCAATCCAAAATTTACGACTGCCCCGAACGCCGAAAGCCATGCTCAAACAAAATAAAATAAAATAAAAAATGCCAAAATAAAAAATAAAAAATATAGCAATTGGTTAGAAAAAGGGTGGGCCAAAAAATAGCCGCAGGCAAAAAGGGCCCGCAAAAATGTACTTTTCAGGCCCTTTATAAATTGTAATAATCAGGAGAGAGAAAGCCCAAAATCTTGGATTTTGGATTGTTTTTCATGCATTTTTGCCATAAAGATTTTTGTCTGCCGAAATTATTACTCCTCCTCCACTACCAACTTTTTATCTTATGCACGTCCGATTTTGGCACTGAATTCGTGAATCTTGTTTCTTAGCCACTTTTTACTTTCTTGTTTCAGATTTGTTATGCCCACAAAAATTTTACTTTTTACTGTTTGCTAATTCACGGTTTTGAGTTTAGACGAGCACAAGCGAACGTAGTGATGGAAGCATTTTCGTGCTCGTAAACCCGTCCCAGAAAATGAACACATTGGCATATAGTCTCCATCTCCAGACATTACGGCTTATCAACTAGGAAAGTAGTATGAAGGATGTAGGTTTGTCGACTTCGCTTACAATTTGTTAATTACAGGTTCGACTTCTGATCAGATAATAGTTTTCGTATCATCATTAATTCTTCATGTAAAACACGGACAACTGAAAATGAAGAAGATTTAAGACACAATGCAAACACTTGCCTGGAAACTTAATTACAAACAAGTAACAACACATCTGAAGCACAACTATGAAGCATCTATCGCCCCCAAAAAAGGAAAGGCGATGGCAGAGAAGAGAACCCATAGACACCTCATCAATTTAGCCATCAACGCTCTATTCAGCGTTCTAGTTTAAGCTGCATCTTCCTCTTTACCCCTAACTCCTGCCATTTCTAGCCTCCACAAGTCATCGGAACCCGCCCTTCTCCCACCCTCAAAGATCAAATTCACTTGTTAATGACCAAATAAATCACCCCCATGTTGAATTTGGCTACAGAAATTTTAGTGCATCCCTATTCAGCTAGTTAAGCAGCCTAGAGTTTTTGATAGACATGAATACAAATTAGCGGACTGTCAATTTTTATATAACAGCGAATAACAACCAGCAAATAGAGTAACTAAACAGTGTCGCAAATGGCACATTGAGACACAGACAATAAAAAAACAGGGGCATGAAAACTAACAGCTTAGCAGAGTAAATAAGTAAAATAATGAAAGACTTTGAACTAAAACTGAGTTAAGAAGCATTACTCGATTGCTCAGGGAAATAGTTGGACAATCAGCCTGGCGTTACAGATGGCCTAAAGCAGGATACATGACATTCTGACAAACTGATATCATACAAGATCTATGAAAAGAAGTTCTCACCTTGTCAAGGTATTTGATAACTCCCATCTTTCACATAGTCAAATATGCCGATTGAAACCTCTACCCACTTTCAGGGAGAGAAACTCATGTGTACTCGTATCCTACAAGCTCTGCTTCCAAAATTGCAGGGACTAAATATATAGGCCAGATGATAAGCATCCTGCTGAGAGATCACCAAATGAAATGAAAATAAACACAATATCGTGAACATAATTCTTCTTCCTTCAAGCAGCTGGTGCATGTTCACGGATAGCATCTGCCAGTTTATTTGTCTCCTCCGCGTTTTTTGTTTTTATTAGGAATGTATGAGGAGCAACCTTACCACTGCCATCCTCTCCTGCCTTCTCGTCCTACATGGACACTTAAGTATATCAGTGTCAAACAATTTACATATATCCTATTACACATTATATACATTACAACTTAACCAGAAAGCTTATCACATACTAAAAAGTATACAAAGTCAATTAGATGCATGACCCTCTTAAGAAATGTAGCGTGAAAGACCAATCACAGGCAGAGAACTGCAAAACTTTTAAGACTGCATCTCTGTGAAGATAGTCCTACTCACTTCTACAGATCGATCACAGAAAATGTGGGAGAAGGAATAACCTTGTTACAGTTAAACAACAATAAGACAGCATCTCAAATCCTACCTATGTCAAGGTAACTGTGTTAATAGCATTAAGAGGACCTAAAATTGCCTCCCTAATCGCTAAATAAGGTTAAAAGTAAAGAGGGACCTGGTAGGAGTACAGAGTGGAATGATATACACAGAATAGGTAGAAAAAGGGAGATACTCGATTAGGTAACCCAGCACAGAACATAGAAGATATGAGGATTCAGCCCAACCCATATGTCAACAATCACCACATCAATTAAAACGCCGCCAGCTTAGTCCCAAAAGAATTTAGGGTATGCACCACACATCAATTACATTTCAAACAAAAGCAAGTCTTTCAAGTAGCCCCACAATGAAATTTGGAGATGGATAGATCAGTATAAATTTATCCCGTACCAAAGTATGCAGTATAACCATAATCGCATTTTTTGTCAAATTTGTCTTGATGCCGGCATACAGAGAAGCATTAAGCATTATCTTTCCGACCTACAATCAATAAGAGAATCAAGCACAAAGAAGCAGCAGTTAGAAAGGATCAGATTGGTGACATATATAGAAAGAACTAGACTTTGCCTACAGTGAGGAATGGAGCAAAAACCATATACATCAGTAACATACATCATTGCGAACAAGAATTCTTGGCTTGGATTCTTTTGTACCCTTGCTAGCACCTTCCTCGCATTTAATAAAGAGTTGGCCAACCCCTTTATCCTTCCATGGCTCTTTATCAACAGATTCAGCCGACTGAAGAAAGAGACACATTTTAAGAGGAATACAAACAGCTACATAAGCCCTTCTCTAATACAGTACTCAGGCCAAGTCTCCAAACAAGAAATGAGCTACAAATATATCAAGTGATTCAAATTTCTTAGCTCAAGAAACCACCATATATTTCTTATTGAGACATTACCTTCACTGGCTTCACATACAGCTTGCATTTGGTTTCATGCACTACAACAATTCCCTTCTCTTCAGACTGTTTTAAAGATGGGCTGCTCGGCTGCTCAGGTTCATCGTCTACCAAATTACATAATACACATTAATGCTAACCAACCAGCAAAATTAGATATAAAAACAAGAATAGCAAAAACCAGAAAGTTACATACAGATATAGCAACCATTTCAATATAGGGAAAAGGCCAAAGGGAATGATGTATCAGAAACACTAAGGAGTACTAACTCCAGGAATGTTTCCACAAGAAAGAGAACATGACAATACACGAATCAACCTGCTTCTAGCACTCCTGACTAACAGAATTGCACTTGCAAAAACGGGAAGTCAGACAAACATTGCACTCTCACACCGGCAATAAAGAATGGGCAGGCAATTGTCAAGTTATCAGTATGAGAGTTGTGACTTTAAAAGTTGGCTACCAAGACGACAATTTTCTAATATCTTAGATCACAAGTAAAACGAAAAAATAAAACTTCAGTAACAGATTTAAGCCAAAAGTTCTGCGCCTATGTCATGTGACAATAAGGAATCAAATGAACCAGCCTCTTATCTTGACCAGGTCAGACTTGAACTTCAGATTTTCGAGCAAATATTGACCCAACATGCCATTTTAATTTACTTGATATCCGGTTTCAGACATGATTATGGCAAGAAGGTAGACAAATACAATCAACGACATTAAATCCACTAGCTTTTCAATTCTAAAGGTGGAAGACAAGCTCAGGACCAAACAAAATACAAGGGTGAGTACACTGAAAGTTTACACACTCCAAAGAGCACCAAGTTGCTTACACATCAGCAAATCACCCCAAAAGCAAACTGCATGTCTACAACACAATGGGAATTGAAACAGAGTAAAAGTTTACAAAAGGTAAGAAAGCCCCTACCAGAAATACCCAGCAACTAAGACTCAATCCCATTTGTGAAATAATATGCATATGCCATTCCACCAAGGGTTAAAAGTAAAAATAAAGCAGAGTTTATAGCTTTTAATTAAACAGTGGAATATCACAGATAACTAAACATAAAGGGGAAAGGTAGACTCATCGCACTTGACACATGAGAGCGGAAGGGGGTATTACATCAGTTAGTTTACCATGTCTAGATTGTCTACAGTCCTTAATACTCTAAGCCTCGAATTTTCTACCATGAACTCGGAACAACGTATATATTACTTTATCTTTTAAAAACAAACATGTGCAGTACCTTCATCTGCGCCTTCTGTAGCAATAGTTGAAGGTGCTGAAGTTTGATTCCCTGAAAGCAGAACAGCACAAGAAATAGAGTACATTTCAATAACATGAGACACAAGAATTTCTGGCGTTGGCCATGCAGTACTTATGAGCAACCAGCCAAATGCATGAAATATCATTCAACAGAAAATTATCAAGACTAAACTCATAACGACAGAGATATATATTGAGATTTGCTAGCACCTCCAAACGAGAAAGTTGTTTGACTATTAGCAGAAGCTCCAGCAGTCCATGAAGTAGTAAAGCTTGAAGATGTACTGAACGAAGGGGTGAAACTGGTGGAAAATGATACAGGACTTGTGGAACTCGTGAAACCAGAAGCTGACACAGGTGAAGTTGTTTGATTGCCAGACGACATCCCAAAACCCGGTGAGAGCGATGAGCCAACCGCTTGTGCAGAAACTGTATTGGAATTAGAAAACCCTCCAGTATTCCAAGAGGTTGCAAGACCAACACTTGAACTTTGCGATAGAGCTTGGCTACTAGCAGATAATCCAAAGCTCCATGAAGGAGTAGAACCTGAAGTGTTGCCATTATTTGAGGTAGGGGAAACTCCGGAGCCTGACGAACTTGTTAGGCCAAAAAGGTTACCGGACAAACCAGATACAGATTTTACAGGGACTGATGTTTCTTGGCTGACTATTTCTGGTCCATTATTTATATCGGTTGCCGGAGTAGAGACACAACCTTCACTATTAGTATTTGTTTCTAACCAGTTGACAACATCAGTATATTTTTCCTGTAAATGGCAAAATAATAGTTTATTATTGG
The DNA here is from genome assembly GCA_963457585.1 of Spergularia bocconei. Taxonomy (NCBI): domain Eukaryota; kingdom Viridiplantae; phylum Streptophyta; class Magnoliopsida; order Caryophyllales; family Caryophyllaceae; genus Spergularia; species Spergularia bocconei. The sequence continues at coordinate 28,560,609 of OY734942.1, read as the reverse complement.
GAGACATTAACTGGAAAAGAGGCAAGTGGTACTTATCAATATGACGTCGTGAATAATACCCAATTTGAAAAGGACATTTTGCTTATCCACCTCAATGATCTGATATATATATATAATCTATATCTATAAAAAATGTTCGATCCCAGCTGGAGTACACGGCAAAGACAGAGCCTAATTTTAATTTCATCTGCAACCCCTCTATTTAAAATGTTGCTGTCAGAAATTCAGAATTGACAAGAAGCCCAAATAAACTACACGCGTCTAATAAGAATCCAGATTAAACACTGTAAAATACAAATGGGGCATAACTTGATGAAAGTACCAAAATCAAATGTTGTGTACTCACTATGGAAGCTAATTCAAAAATCACTGCTATAGCATATATTAAAAAAAAAAAAAAAAAGGCATTACCAACACGTCAGCAGCATGAGTCAGGTAGTCCCTGACACCATCTTCCCAAAGTTCATCGGGGTGATCTTGCAACTGAGATTGTACCCAACTGCAAAGAACACGAAGAAAAGCAACATTTGAAGATATACACAATAGTGTTGCTCGTAAAATCGCATGCAAGAAAGGTACGTGGAGCTATTGTGTAAACTTCTGAAATATGGGAATGCCTCTGCGTAACAATATGTTAACACCTTAGGCACTGACCAAAGTCCTTTCGAGACACTTTAAGAAGAGTAAAATAAGCATATGTATGTATAAAGCAGAGAAATATGGCATTAGAAGATAAACCTTGCAAATTCAGTATTTAAAGCTCTCACATGTTGTCGAGCAGCTTTACGCCTATCCAGTGATGGTGCTACTCCCAATTTCAAATCAGCTGCTGCTGAGGAGGCTTGACCGCCGAAAGAAAACTGCGGCCCTACCTTCTTATTTTGAAACTGCATAAAAGAAATTTTAATAATAAATGCAATTAGTTTCTTTTCTACAGATACACTCGTACCGGGGAAACATGTGCTCAAGGCAGAAACAAAAAAAAACATTACATTTTCCAAAACCAAGCAAAAGCTTCTAGGCAGGAGATCAATCTAAAAACTGTTCCATAACCCCAACAATAGACATATTCCCATAGGCAAGAGAAAACGCAATTTATCACCGCATTGTCCAAACTCCAAACAAATACCATAAGCCAAATATGCACAAAATTAGATAAAATCATATGTGATAGACCCAACCTAACATACACATTACTGTGCTGTGTTCATAAAACCGAACTATTATCATATAAAGTCCGCAAGCCAAACCAAGGAACTAAAACTTAGCTTCCTATGATACCTATTTCTTCAGCCCTCTAGTCCACTACTCAACTCGACCGAACAGGAAAGTAACCCAAGTGTCACAGTCCATAACCCGGCCAATTGATTTACACCGAAACAATATTAGCACATCGCCATAGACTAGCTATTCACTGTTCAGTGACTCATTGCTCCAGTTAGTAGTTCTGAACCTTCTCTATTAGTGTGACGAATCAAACGCACATTCTTGCTATGACAAGAACAACCTAAACGCAAATGTGCGTCATTTTTTTCACTACTGAGAGCTTTAAGGAAATTCTATACGCACTACAAGACCATCGATAACACCCATCTAAAGAACTTATTAACCGTAGATAAATAGAACACTGAACATCTCTCCACTCTAGGAAAAAGATCAATCTAAGGTACGCGTCATGGTATGTTATACACTTATTTCCGGAAACACAACCCGTAAATCCACCATACTACCACTGCCTACCAACAGAATTCTTAGCTGGACATTAATTTGTGTTACCGAGTCCCACAACCACACAAAACTTTCGCCACCACAAGTTTGTCTCCAAACCAAAATTACAAGAACCATACACCCTCAAAACCCTTTCTGTATTCCGAAAGCAAGCATTACCTTCGGAACCTTCCACCAAAACCGTTCCTCCTATATAGAAACAAAACGCTACCGGATTTCACGTTCTACCATTATCTTGATCTCATATTGTCAGGAACCAAACATTATCGGAATCAAACCCGTTCCTCCTTCAGAGAAATAGAACGCTACCGAATTTTCACATTCTACCATTACATTGATCTCATATAGTCAAGAACCAAACATTATCGGAATCGGCCTCGACATTTTCGACGCTACAACACTCCATGATGAATAACCACACCACTTCAAAATCACACTGAAAACAGTTACTCCACCTAAACACCTACACTAATCACCATTAACTAGTAATAACTCAGTACTAAACCCCGCTAATTAACAACTAATTCTTCGTACTCTTAAATTCATTCCTTCTATATTGCATCTTTTTTTCTTTTTTTTTTTTTGCATTTTTGCCTAATTAATAAAAAAAAAATCACATTCAAACAATATTTTATGCTAAATTAATAATCAACAACTCAATTTAAATTTAAAATTGCTAGTAAATTGGACCGACAAATAAACTTATTATCACGCGAAAATTTTCAATAAAACAATGATAAAATGTTAATTAAAGGCAGAAAATTATAACATTAAATTGATTAATAAAACTTACAGGATTAGCATCAGAGTTGGAGCTCAATGAAACGTTGCGACGCTTTTTACCAAGCATAGCTCTTCGATTTACCGACGAAAATGAAGCAGCGGAATTTTCAAATTGAAAGGGAGAGTGAAGAACACGAGTGACAGAAATTTTTTAGGGTTTTATTTGATTTTGTCCGAGCAAATTTGGGGAAGAAATAATTTCCTTTTTCGTTTATTTAAAAAAAGAAAAGAATAATAATATTTTTGGGACGGAGTACTTTTTTTCTTCTCGGGTTTGGGCTTATTGGGCTTAAATGAAGGACGTTGGCCCATAAGGGCAGCCTGGCCTCTTTTCTTAATTGGGTTTTCAATTGTTCAGGCCCAAATTGCTATTCATGTTCTTGATTTCCCCCCAAATTCTTGAAAGTTGGAAACCTCATTTCTAACTTACGAGCGGGTGTATACTTTAATCGGTAACAAAGCTGACGTGGCGTAAGAAATGGGTAAGGATCCTCTAGAGTTTGTTTTTGGTAGAGTTGGTGGAGTTTACCAAAACAAGTAATAAGACAAAATAAAAAGAAGTTTGAGGGTCACAAATAAATTGTTAAAAAAATTATTCTTGCCTTTTTAGGCAAACTCTACCAAGTAGAGTTCATTTTCAACTCTAGAGGATCCCAACACGTAAGAAATGTAGATATATAGACACAAACCACATATGTGTTGTCAATTTGTGATAGCTTTAAGACAAGGAAAAAAATCATAAGATGAAAAGGGAGTATATTAGCTACGACCAAAAAGGCCATAAAATGAACTAGTACATACCGTTCAGTAACATCATTTCCTAGTTATTACTAGTTAGTACGAGCAAAAATCGTCAATCTTTTTTTTCTCGAGATAAAGAAAAAAGAGACTAACAACGTTAACACGACATAAGTTTGATTATGAGCTCATAATCCTAACAACTTCGCTTAATTTTGGCTAGTTTCTCTCCTACCTAGCTTATTCATTATTCAAGCAGTAATCTACCATAAGAGACCTCAAAATTTAACTATTCACACATATATTTAGTAGTACTAATACTAACACTAATACTACTGCATGTACCAGGTCTACTACTAGATCAGACTAAACTGTGCTTTCCTGCAAATCTTAACCATTCTCAGCAAATTTCCTGCATCATTTCTTCAATCAAAGTTTCCAATACTTGAGCTCCCAACTCAACTGCTACCTCTTCCTTCTCTAACTTAGCGTCTTTCGGCCACCTCCCTCGCTCTTCCATGTCCCTAATGTAAGCCTGCCTCTTATCCTTCACTTCCCACCCTAATATCAGTTTGTCGTAGTGTCCATTGATCCAATCCTCTGCCGATTTTATCAGTGTATCATCTGCTTTTTCAATGACATTTTCGCGGAAAAAGTCTAGTAAAAGATCGTCATGGACACACTTGTAGGGTGATTTTCTAAGGGTTTGGAGTAGATTTTGCACTCTTTTCTCTGCTTCGTCTTCTTGACTCTCTTCTTCTTCATCTTCCTCTTCTTCTGACTCGGAGTCGCTAGACAGTATAAAACTCGGTGTTGAGCACGTAAGAATGGAATGTTTTGGTGAGCGATCATCGGCCTCCATTTCCGTTGATGACATTAGGCTTTCTAGGTTAACAGGTTCTAGTTCTAATCCCGCGGCCAGAGACTCAAATCTTCCTAGCTTCTCCATGAGCCTTTCTGTAGTCCCTGAATTCAGAACATTCAACACAATGTTAATAAATCATCATGGATCACTTGCATTACGCGTTTAATAAAAATATGTAGCTCTAGATGGGCAGAATTAAAATGTATGTCGCGATTTTATGGGGCTAGATTTACGTTTAGTACCTTTTAATCGCGACACCCTGAGTGTGAAAGGTGATGCACTTCCATCGCCATTGTATGGGAAATCCATGACGGAGATTGGACTGAGTTGTTCCTTCTCGGCCTCTTCATTGCACCATGTACTCTGTTCAGTAAATGTTCAATTTAAAGATCAATTCGATGCATGAACATTATATTACTCAATACTTTGTAAGGTTGCTCAATGCTCATGACCGTCTAACTAATACTGCTAAGACGTTAAAAATGCAACAATGTTAAATACGGAGTAACGTAGATCATAAGATTAATATACAGACTGTCCACATTCATATATAGTAACAAGTTGGTAACTTTCTTCTTTTACTCTTTCACCATGAATAAAATTCTGTATGCACAGAATGTTTAAGCATGAGAAATATGTGACCGACATATATGACCCAATCACACAATTAATGCTCACATTAAATCATGATTCTATTTGATCTAGACTTCTAGAGGGGCAAGAAATGTGATCTAGTGTTACGCGGTATATGACAGCCAGAATAGTCAAGCAATCAACAACCCTTAGATGTCAAACAGAGTAAATACGTGGCACAATCTACGGCTGGGAAACACAATTTGGGCAAATCTCAGTACCTCGAAAAACACAGAAACAGATTCACCAATATATAGAGCCCACGTGAGAGTCATGCGCTTTTCCCCACTTCCCGCCGCCATTAATATTTTCACTGTTTCCGCCTAACTAGTAGCTACCTACCCTTTTGCTTCTATTTTACACTTCCAAACAAATTTTAGAAACTTCATTTTCTCGCCTAAGACCAAAAAGTCCCTACAACTATTTTTCATTAAAAAAGAGTATAACCCAAGCTAATTAACGGCAGAGATTGCATCTTCGACTAAGATTGCTTACTTCATCTAACGGCATGTGGACCAAAAAGACCCTAATTACTTCTCATTTTGCTTTTTATTTTATTTTTCGTCGAATGATCACCATATACACCAAACGTCTCCTAGCTGTCTTTGTAGCAAAAAAAATATATCCAAATTCGTTTTCAGCATTATAGACAAAGAATGGAATTGACCGAGCATAATAGTGTGATTTGCGCATATTAAAATTATCGTTTTATCACTAACCCGTACTTCACAAATTATCATTAGTTATTAAGTTTATGTCGTAAATTTGAATTTATTGACATACTTTCTTAAATGCAACTAGTTAGGCAGAGATTCTAAAAAAAAGCTAATTAGAAAAATAATAATCAAAATTAAATAACAAAATGGAGAAGCATTGAATAGAAGCTCATAAGAAGTGTGATGAGTAGAGGATTAAGGTTGGCCTAGTGGATAGGAACTCAACCTGCCTGGGGGTTGTCCCAGGTTCAAATCCTCATACCCCCACCCCCGCAGCATTAGCTGCTCCTTTGTACCAAAAAAAAAAAAAAAGTGTGATGAGTACGTGTCTTTACCTTAGTAACCGCTGTCTCATCTCCGGCTAATACGCCACCACTTTTGCTGACCACCTCCTCCTCTTCACCACCACTAACACCACCAACCATTTTCTCTCTCCTCTCTACGGTGTCGTTTTCACTCAAACTAGTTAAATAATAATCCGACGTAAAAGTCATATCTGACCAGCTATCACTACTCTTACCCTCACTACAAGTAGTATTACTGTTACTGTTACTGTTACTTGTCGTTGACGATACATTTGTTACCGTCGTATCATTCGACAAATCCGACGGCTGGTATTTCTCCGTCGCTACTACTCCCGACGATATCCACCGTTCGATCTCATCGCACTCGTCTACTCCTCCTGCATTACTATCTGTCTTCTCTATTACCGCACCTTTTTTCTCTCCTGACGACGATTTCTTCCAGAAGAAGCTTCTCTTGAACATCTTCTTCGAGAAGCTTCTCGGAAGCAACCGCCTCCCTCCGCCGCCGCTAGCGGCGGCGGAGGTAAACGGAAGAAGCTTAACAGCGTTGATCACCGCCATTGACGCTCTCTGTAACGCGGAGGAAACACTCCGGCTTCTACCGAGCGCCGCCATTTTCTTCGGCGGCGTCGAGGTATGATTTTTACGGCGGTTGCTTTTTCGTGAAGCTTCTTTCTCGATGATGTTTTTAACCACCACCGCGCAGCATTGTTTCCTCGGAAACGACCGGAAGCCATTGGAGGAGCATGAGCTCAAGTCGTCTCTCAAGTAATCCCTTAACATCCACGGCTTTCTCTCTCCTCGAAACGACGATCGCCGCGATTTCTCGTCGTATCCGATACTCGACACTACAATCGCCATTGTTGAAACTTTCAATATTTTGAAAATTATTCGAGTTTTTGAGTCGAATTGAGTGAAATTTGTATAGATATAAAAAAAAGGCTGCAAATTTAATTAAATGAGGAAGTGAAAAAAGCTGCAAAAATGCAATTGGACGGTGTGAGGGAGGTGGGAGGGAGTAAAGAGGGAAGCAAAGAGAGTGTGTGTGTGTTTGTTAAGTAGGGAGTGAGAGTGTGGGAGTGAGGAGAGAGAGAGAAGATTAGGAAGGAAGCTTCCAGGAGAAGCTGAAATGAAGAGTGAAGATCTCTAGGAATTGAAAGGGGTTTAATTAGAAAATGTGTAGGAATCGATCGAACTGTAATTTAACTGTCAAAATTACAGGAAATGATGAAAAAATTATTAAGAGTACGGAGTAGTTGATATGGAAGAAAGGAGGAGGAGGGTTCGATGTGTGGCAGAAAATTTGAATCGTAAGTTTGATTAAAGAAATGTAGATTTGGATTTGAATTGAAAACTTTGATTAAATTTAATTAATTAGGGGTAGGGGTAGTAATTAGGGGAAATGAATGAAATGAGAGACCAAAGTTGACCTTGATCATAAATTTAATGTTTTACTGATATTTGCTGCTTGACTGCATGACTCCACGTGTGTCCAGGTAGGAAGGAGCAGATTCTGTGGTGGGGCCCGCACTTTGGAGGGGTGTTTTTGTCATTCTATGTGGTTTTTCTTTTTGGCGTGATGTGAATATTTTGGTTTTGGGATGTTAAGTAGAATGTTAGATTTGGTAGTGGTGGAAGTGAGTGAAGTGGTATGATTTGAGTGATAATTTTGTGGGTTAGATGTTAGTTGGAGTTATAAATTGATGGTCACGTTTAGTATCACATCGTTGTTGGATTTGTTGGTTGTTTAGTTGTTGAGTGTTGTGAGTGTGTTAACTGCGTTGAAGTTGACGTATCAATTGACTTGCTTATCATATACTCCATCCGTCCCAATTTAAACACACCATACCCAAAACGCACCCTTATTGAGGAGCGTGTACACGCTAATCGGTTAATCAAAGTTCCAAAAAGATTGCATGGAATTTTTGCTAAGATTCTTATCTAACTCACTATGCAATTTTTTTGGAACTTTGATTAACCGATTAGCGTGTACACCCTCCTCAAGATGGGGGTATTTTGGGTATGGGGTGTTTAAATTGGGACGGAGGGTGTAATCAATTCCTTTTCAATTAGTCTACAGTGTCATTGTAGAAGCTCTACGGCACCCACGATTCCAAATAGTAAGTCGTCGGCATATCGTGGGTAACAAATCGCTTAGTATTGTTGTGCAACGTGAGTAGTACATTTAGAAGCGAGAAGGTAAGCGATGAAGGAGAGGATATGAAAACTGGATTCGAAATAACTATCGATTAACCATTCGGTCAACTTTACTCTTGACGGCTTACATTGTGCTAGCTATTGTGCTTTTAATTTAAGCATGCATTAATACGAACATGAAAAAAAAATGTACGGTTGGCACATAAAAAATATTGCTCGGACAAACGGAATTAATGACAATGTGAAATGGGACCAATATAAGATTATTTGGAAAAATTGAAGTACTTTCCATTTAATTTTTGTTAGATTTTGTAGAGCAAGCAAACGGCAAAAAGAAAGCTTGACATTGCATTGCCAGTTTGCCACCCCTGTTTATAGCAATTTGATACAATAATAATCTGGACAAGAAAGCGTACGACCAACTGTGGCGACTTTGGTATTGCATGTACAACCAACTCACTCTAGGTGACCGAAGATGGTGGTTGAAACTATGGAGACTTGGCTTAACTTCCAACTTTCAGATAAGTTTTCCGACAATTTTTGCTTCTCAAAAGTTTGTCCATGGCCTTCGTCTTATTCTTACCCCCCTCCTCATGCATGTTAGTACCTCTAATGACTTAGCCACCTTTTTTGTTTTTAACTGGACCTTTCTTTGCTTTAATGCTTTGATACCTATGGCTTGGTTGTTAATTGTTCCTTCTCATGAGTACCTGTACATTTTTTGGCTTCGTTTGCCTCTCCTTATTATGCCTGTTTTGTTTGTTTTTTCGTATGAGGGTGTTCTTATATGGTCTCTCTATGTCTTAACTAGCTGTAGTTCATGGCCTTATGGTGTATTAATTTGTAACTACTCTTTATGCATTTGGTTTTTATGTTTAATTTCTCTGTTATGTGGTTGGGGAAAGTTGTCTGATCTGCATCACAGTTTTAACTGTGTGGCATGGGCTCAGCCCTTTACTATCCGATGGATCCTTTACCTCCCTATTTCATGGGGATTTGGCTATAATCTGGTTTACCAGGTTAACAGAAAATCTCTTCTTTTGCTTCTTTGGAACTTTACTTCTGTTATTTATTATGATGAAAATCGTGGCATGGAATATTAATGGAGCCAAGAGGCCCAATGTTCTTAGTGAAATTATGTATCTTAAGCAAAGCCTAAACATCGATTTGTTTTTTATTTCTGAAACTAAGTCTGGAAATTTTACAAAGGATCAGCTCAGTCGTAAAACTGGGTTTTCTCTCGTTGAAATTGTACCTCCCCAAGGACGGTCTGGTGGGTTATGGTTACTTGGTAATCAATCTTGTTTCTCTATTCAAACTTTGGCATGTCATCCTAGATATATTCACATGTCCATTAATCATTTCCAATCTCGGAAAACATTTCATGTCATTGGCCTTTATGCTCCAGCACAACTAAGGGAAAAACATGTTTTTTGGGCTGATTTTACTAACTATGTAAAATCAATTACTGAACCTTGGCTTATTCTTGGCGATTTCAATGAACTTTTTGTTTTGGCTGATAAAGCAGGTGGATGCCAAGCTACAACAGCTAGGTGCAACCGCCTTCGTACATTTGCAGCAGCAACTCAGGCTAAGGATATCCCGCCCCTCCGAATTCTTTTTCTTGGAAAAGATCCTTCAAAGATGTGGTGGTTTATGAGCGTTTAGATAGAGCGTTCTGTAACCCAGCCTTTGATAACATTTTCCCTAATAGCGCCCTCTCTTACGGTGCCTTTACTATTTCAGATCATGCCCCGATTGTTTTTCAATCTGATAATTTTTGTCCTCATATTAAAAGGCCTTTTAGATTCCAAAATGCTTGGGCAAAAGATATAGAGGCGGAAAAAATTGTGAGAAATATTTGGTCTACCAATATAGTTGGTACTCATTTCTTTTCTATTACGGAAAGGTTGAAACGCATCAAAGTCTCTTTGAAAACTTGGAATAAACGGAAGTATGGGAACATTAGTCAACAACTTAAGATTAATGCGACCAAACTCCTAATCGTTGAAAAAAAGCTCATTGAAGAGCCGTTTAACCCGAGGTATGAGAGCCATTTAAAACGACTCATTAAGCAAAGAGAACGACTTCATAGTTTTAGTCAAAAACTTTGGGGTCGTTTTAATAGGAAAACTTGGTTGACCCAAGGTGATAGCAATACTAGGTTTTTTCATGAAAAGTTCAAAAACAGAAAACGTCATAGTGGCATTTACAGGATAAGAGATAGTCTCAATTCCTGGACATCTGATCAAAATATGATTGAGTCAATCCTAGAGGAGGAATTTCAGAGCCGTTTTCGCACTGTTGTTCAGTCCTCTAGGCCTCTTAATATTGATGTTCTGCCTAGCATTATCACGAATGAGGACAATGATGCTCTAACTGCCCCCATTGAGGAAAGTGAAATTTATGATGCAATTATGCACATGTGTCCATTCAAGGCAGACGGGTTCGGACCAAAAATTTTTCAAGTTTATTGGCCCATTATTAGAGTAGATATTTGCAAAGCTATTCGCTCTTTTTTTGTGAATGGTAACATGTTACGCCAGCTGAATCATACTCTTATCCAACTTATTCCTAAAGTTACGGACCCTCAACATGCTAATCAGTTTCGACCTATTAGTTTATGTACAACAATTTACAAAATTATAGCTAAGATCTTAGTCAATCGTCTTCGTCCAGTCCTCAACAAGATTATCAGTCCTTTTCAAAGTGCTTTTGTTTCCGAAAGGGTTATCCAAGATAACATCCTTTTGGTTCAGGAAGTGCTTAATACGTTTAATACCTCTAAAAATAAAAAGGGGTGGTTTGCCCTTAAATTAGACATGGAAAAAGCTTATGACCGTATCGAATGGGATTTCCTGTGGCAGTGCCTGAAATCCCTCGGATTCTCTGATCGATGGATCTCTTGGATTAAGGGTTGTGTTACGTCTGTTTCATATTCAATAATTGTTAATCAGAACACAACTCAAAGATTTACTCCTACAAGAGGACTCCGTCAAGGGGATCCTCTTTCCCCGTATCTTTTTATTATGTGTATGGAAGTTTTGTGTAGAATGCTATCTGCAGAGGCAATGTCCGCCAAATCAGGTATTGGGGTGAAAATTGCCCCAAAACTGAGCAAGATCCCATGCCTACTTTTCGCAGATGATAGCCTAGTTTTTTGCCGAGCTTCTGCATCGGATTGTCAGCAGCTAAAAAACATCTTAGACAAATTTTGCCAACTTTCGGGGCAACTTATCAATTTTCATAAGTCCTCCATAATTTTTTCGAAACACGTGGAAGGTTCTAAAAGAACTTCTCTTGCTAGCTTTTTTAATATGACTGCTAAGAATAACCTCGGTCGTTATCTTGGAATAACATTTAATGGTCCTCATCCTAGAGGACATGATTTTGACCACCTTATCTCAACTACAGATAAAAGATTTAGAAGTTGGGCGGCTTCTTTCCTGTCTAAAGCTGGGCGAGCTGTGTTAATCCAATCCAATTTAGAAATATTGCCTAATTTCATCATGTCCTCGGCGTCATTGCCGACATCCACACTACACCAGTTGGACTCTCTCCATCGGGAATTCTTTTGGAAAAATGATTCCACCAAAAAAGGTCTTCCAATGATAGCTTGGGACAGAGTATGTCGGCCTAAGTGTATGGGTGGACTTGGTTTCCGAAAGATGAAACCAACTAATGAGGCGTTGATAGCTAAGTTAGGTTGGAAAGTAATCTCGAGTGAAAATAATACTTGGGTTAATTTTGTCAAAGAAAAGTACCTGAAAAATAGAAGTTTTTGGGAGGCCAATCCTAGGCCTACTGACTCCTGGATTTGGCGACGCATTTTAGCGTCTAGGGACCTCCTTCGTAAAGGTCTAAGGTGGAAGATCGGTAATGGTCGTTCAGTTTATTTTTGGAAAGATAACTGGTGCCTTAACACCACTTTAATGAAATACCTTAATATTTCTGAGGGTGTTGTTGATGATATCAATAGCAAGGTGGCCGACTTTATTAAAAATAATTGTTGGGATATTGCTGCCCTTCGTGCTGTTGTCCCTACTGATGTTGTTGAAATTATTCGAGCAATACCTCTCCCCTCTTCACCTATGAGTGATGAGATATGCTGGGGCCTAACTCCTTCAGGGGTTTTTTCTGTCAAATCAGCGACTTGGCTGGCTCACTCTAAGGATGATCTTGATAATGAAAAGTGGAACTATAGATGGATATGGGGAATTAGCATATCCCCTAAACTTAAAATTTTCCTTTGGCAGCTTCTCCAGAACGGGTTACCTACAAAAGCCCGTCTTGCTCATCGGATGCGTACCGTTGATCCTAATTCCCCCCTTTGCAACGAGGAGGAAGAAGATGATGATCATCTCTTTCTTAAATGTCGGGTGGTGAGTCTTCTCTGGAATCTTCCGCGTAATAGACAGTGGTTAGACCATTTTTGTACGTTACCCGCTTCCCTACGAGCTCTGTTGACTCAGTTTCGTAATTCTAACTCCAACATTCTTACTAAGGTAATCTATATCCTTTGGTATATTTGGAAGGGTAGAAATGCTGTTGTCTTTAAAAATGAACGGTTCAATATTATTGAAACACTTGTCAAAAGTATGAATGCTTTTTATGAATGGACTTACCGTTCTGAAATGACTTCCCTTAACCCTTACTCCCTTTTCCCTCCCCCTGCTAAGCAACCCCGTTCCTCCCGCGTGCAGCCTTCATGTCGCAACGATGATGCCATGAGTAAAGAAGATCGGAGTTCAGCTAGGTGGATAGCCCCTCGGGATGGTTTCTGCAAGCTCAATTTTGATGGGTCGGTTATCAACAAGCAGGCGTGTGCCGGTTATGTTATCCGAGATCAACGTGGTAGTCCTATTCATATGGAAGCCTCCAATCTAGGTCGTACAAATGTCCTGGTTGCTGAAGCGACTGCTCTTAGGAATGGCATTAATATGGCATTTAATCTTGGTATTTCCCTCATTGAAATTGAGGGAGATAACTTGGCTGTTATCTCAGCTTTACAAAACACGTGGAAGTGCCCCTGGCAAATAAGCACTTTGGTTAAGGACTCTGTTTCTCTCCTTCAACATTTTCAAGAGGTGTACATTCATCATATCTTCCGTGAATCAAACCAGGCTGCCGATTGGGTTGCGCGATGGGGGCACCAAATCCTTCATTCTCAGGAGGTGCCCTCCCCCCTCCCCAATCCCTTTGTATTATTCTTGATGCTGACAAGTTGGGTGATACCCTGGGTAGAAGGGTCACCTAACTTCGCTGTTTGTTGTATTTCTTACCTTTGTAAAAAAAAAAAAAAAAAAAAGAAAAGAAAGCGTACGATCGATAACATAAAAGTATGGTACTGGCTCAGGAGAACATACACCTGCCATGCATGATGCATCATTGGCAAATTGCGATTGTCATCTCAACTTTGTGTACCTTATTCATCATTCATTCATTCATCCAATATTGTCGCTCCATTTCAAATTGCATCTTAATTATTCATTGAAGCATTGATCATTTGAGCACAACATGTATGCAAGTAAACATACATTGATCAACATGTATCATGTATGCAATCAAACATTGTATGCATGTATACGTTTATTGTGGATTTGGCCTGATCTTAAGTTTTGTTTTTTTCGAACCTCTTTTAATTAGTTGAATATTAGTGTGCAGTCTCACTAACTATTACTTAATTATTCTACATCCAAGTGAGGGCGAGTCGTAGCCGGTAGCCCAATATGGCTATGTTTCTATCGTGCCAGGTGGCAGGTGGTACATTAAATCATCTCATCTAGCTTACTCACATCGAGTTTTACCTTGAAAGTTTATCATGTTAAGATTAAAAATGATAAATAAATGAACTTATCGATAACTTGGCAAAAGTCTGTATCTAGTGATACTTATGATCCGAGTTCAATATCCGTCAATATTAGATAGATTTACATATATAGTTGCTTCAGTGCTCCTTAACATATACATCCAAAGACAAAATGTGACTAGGTAACAAACCGCAATATCGTTTTTTTTTTTGTCCCCTCTAATCTAGTAAAACAATTGTTATGAACTCCTTTGAAAAGATTGTACCAATATACTATGAACAAATACATACACACCTCAATGCACAAGTACATTACAACATAGGACTTGCTCAAATTTGTACATCTCTAGATAAGAACACCTTCCTAGTAATTAAAAAAAATTATTACACATACATGATACATCTATATAATCTACGAAAATTTCATATGGATCCTAAACATTAAATAAAATTAAATTTCATGATACGAGAAATCCCTAGGAAGATATGCTGAGGTGGGTTAATCTTCCGGTTTGTTTCTTTGTGGTTCTTCCTGGACAATATAAATGGGCCTATCTTGAGATCCGAAATCCACAAAGGCCCATGAACTTCCATTGGGCTTTTCGGCCCATTTATTTACGTGGGTCGAAAATGTCCCTTTTCGCCTAAGCCGTTTTTTTCGAGGAGAGAGGGGACAGAAAGTTCAAAAGTAGCAACTTTTCAACGAACAGTACTGGTAGTCTGGTATCAGGTATGTCCTAATCGAGTAGTTGAGTACTCTACAATCTACATTATTTTCTCGCACTTTTTTCGTGTGCTTTCAATCATTCATCGTTTGATACTCGCTTTCTATACGTTTCTACTGTCGATACGGTGTAGTACTATTTTTCTTTTTTCTTTTTTGGAATTTGGTGTAGTACTATTTTTCTGGAGTTTCCTCAACGGTCGATATTTTTACCCCTGGTTTTCAATTGTTATATTGTTGGACTTGTAACGCATAGCAATATGTCATGGTGGTTTGTGAGATCACTTGAAATTCAAAAGGAATTTGCGAGTTGAAAACGAATTTAATTTAAAAGTAGTCTGTTTATTGTAATATTGCAAATCGCTGCTTAGTGTTGTATATACGAGTTTAGATTGGATGATGATGTGATTTTAAAATTGTTTTGCTAACATAGACACATAGTCGTATTCTTGATTTCTTGTTAATCTTAATCTTTTCCATTGCCCTTTTATAAGACTAGTAGGAACTGCGTTTGAAATATTTAAACTCTTCGTAACCCCATTACCCGTGTGTTGTAAGACTAGTCAAGTGGGTGCTAGGGATGTCATTTTAGAATCTGATTCAAGCTAATTTCGGCTTTGAAATCGGAGAATTTGTTAGAGTTAGTTTGGTTTATCTACGTTAGATGTTTTTCACCTAGGCCGTAATTTTTATTCACGTAATTTACAGCCACTTTCCTTTGAAAGTGTTTACATATTTCGAAAAGGTTTACAACGTTTTGAAATTTCATAGCGTACACAAGACGGTTACTAGATGACGATTCATGTTAGCCGACCCCAAATCATTTGGGAATAAGACTTGGTTGTTGTTGTTGTTGTTGTTGTTGTTGTTGTTGTTGTTGTTGTTGTTGTTGTTGTAATTTACAGCCACGTCAGGCAATTAAGAAATAAAGCTGCCCATGAGGCGACTCATATTAGAGCGGTGGACTATTCTACCGAGAGTGGGTGGATGGTGGCCCGGATTGGTTTTATAAAGGTCACGTATCTAATACTATATATTAAAACCTGAAACCAAGTCTTTCCTACGACGACACTTGGCATATATTAATTGGATAGAATATAAAAATAGCATTAAAATACAATTATCGGTTAGGATATGGTAATAAATTATCATACATTAATTGGATAGAACATAAAAATAGCATTAAATATAATTATCGGTTAGGATATGGTAATAAATTATTATAGAGTAATATAGTATTATAGCTAATATATGGAAATTAATCATTATGGTGATTTATTAGAGCAAATATAAGGCAACATTTTTTTTTATAAAACGTGTATAAACTATATAAATAATTAAATATATAACCCGGGCGTGGCACGGGCATGCAAACTAGTTCCTCTAAAAGAAAAATATTGATCGTACGGAGTATTACTCTAGCTTGATCTCTTCTATTTCTTTTTTTTTCCTTTTGAAGAGAGAGTAACTTCGAATTCACGGGAGACTCAGAGTTTAGAGGGAGCGAATATGTGTCTTGGAATACAATCCATAATATTTAGAGGATCAGCATTACGATATCTTTGTATATTACGATATCTTTGTATATTTGGTTAATATTGTACCAAATATACAAAGATATCGTAATATACAAAGATATCGTAATAATCAGAACATTACATCGCTTCAATACTAATTATTATACATTGGTACTCCGTATTTAGTTTAATCAACCATCAAAATAGAAATCTTGAGTGCCTTAACGTTTTTGTGGCCGGCCGGCCAGCTTCAATTGCTGTTGTTGGTCCTGCGTGCTTTTTTGTGCTGACCTAGTTGTGCAGGGGACAGGGTTTATGAATCAGTAACAATGTCTGTCAAATCCCACAAGTCACCAATGTAAAAGTTAATCCTACTGACTTCATATTTCGTATTTCATCGTAGATAGCAGAACACGATATTTTCTCATACGTGTAAGAATAAAGAAATAGAGACAAACATATAGCTATTCAAGTTAAGAATGATAGAAGTAATCAAGTACAATACCACTTTGGTTTATAAGACGGCACGACCAACCCTCTTAATACACTTTGCAACAGTGGAACAATACAATCAAGATGAACTTAGTAATATAGCACAAGTTTATTCAACATACGACTTCACCAACAATATATAAAACCACACTACTGCTAGCACACAATAAAATAGGAGTAAGCTAGTACATCGATCAAGTTCGCCTGCATGAGTTATGAGTATATATATTATACCCGTGCACACTCCAATCACTCAAACTTTTCGAGTGAATGGAAGAAACAAAGAGATTTTCTGAATTCCGTCATTCTAAGAAGAATTCCTTAGCCTAGAAAAAGTCTTCTACCATAATTTTTGGTCGAAATTCCTTGGCTTGAAAATACCTGGCTAAGGATACCCAAATGAATGGAAGAAAGAAGAAAAAACAAACAAATTAAGCATATTCATCTCGAAAATTCTTAATCTTCCTTGCTTCTGAATGCAAAGTATGCATGTAGAAATTAACATAGCTCTAGTAGTTCCATAGGGAGACCTCACAGTCACCATCAGTGTCCTCCCACCCCCATGAAGGATTCTGCGGTGGCGGGAGTAGTAACCCTTCAGCCATGCTGTCTATTAAACTCGGCATGTTAAACATAGCTTCTTCATCAACATACATACCTGAGGAGCATGATGTTGCTGGTGCAACTTCATTATTGTAATTGTAATAATTGTTGCTCATTTGGTAGTTTTCACCTGCAGAGTTTCCTTCGTACTGAGCTCCTACATTGTTGTTTTGATCTGCAACAACCTCCGACTCGTCTGGAGGGCGGAATGTCTCTGCAGCCTCGGCCGCAGCCCTCTGAATGTCCCTGGCGTCTGCAGACGCAGGGACAGGCAGACGCCAGGCCGAGTCTGCAAAGTTCAGACAAGCTGCTTGGCCCCTAAGAGCCAATGCAGCTACATCATGGGCTCGAGCAGCCATCTCAGCCGTAGGATATGTCCCTAGCCATATCCTAGAGTTGTCGACAGGTGTGCGTACTTCGCACACCCATCTATCACCATTCCTCTGTCTCACTCCCCTATACACTGGGTGCCTCGTCTCCTTAAACTTCTTCCTCCCGGCACTCTTCTTCGGACAACTCGACGCCAATCGAACGTTGTTGTCAGAAGGCTCGCCGGAGGACTGACCGTAAAAGTGATCCATAATGTGTTTGGTTTTGTGTATGTAGAAGTAGTGTAGTAGTAGTGGAAGTAGAAATGTTGTTTGTTATTGCATGGAATTATTATGGATAACACGAGACGAATTAATAGTAAGAATTTAGCAGTGTATTGGCATAGGTAAGACACGTGTTTCGCCATGGTATACGCGGGAATCTGCTAAGATACTAGGTTTGTAGTAGAAAAATCTACCCTTTTTTTTAGCTAGGAATCGTAAA
This sequence comes from Spergularia bocconei, assembly GCA_963457585.1. Lineage (NCBI taxonomy): Eukaryota > Viridiplantae > Streptophyta > Magnoliopsida > Caryophyllales > Caryophyllaceae > Spergularia > Spergularia bocconei. Next base: position 28,542,726 of record OY734942.1, on the reverse strand, counting down.
ACCAATTCAATTATTTGTCTTGTAGCTGCCTCACTCAAGTGAAGTGGATGATTTGGTTATTCACCACGTGTCTCAATTGTAGTCAAGGTGAGTTGAAATTGATCACGTGTCGAAATCATAGTGGAGGACAGTTCACAGTTGGGAGTTAAGTGAGTGTGTGAGAGTGTGAGGATTTGTTGCTTTTTCTGGAAGTTTTCTTTGAAGGAAAAGAGGGGGACAAAAAGCTCACTCTCAAGTTTAAATATAGTTAATTATTACTACGTGTCCACTTCGAGTTGCCACATGGCACTCCAAAATTGGAAATAAAGTCCTACCTGCAGATTTAGTTGTAGTAATTAACTTAATTAATTAATTGTGATTAATATGTAATTAGTGCACTAGTGATTGGTGTGATTGAGGCTAAATATCTTTTCTAGAAGCAGAAGAAAGTTGGGAGTGATGGAGATATTTTGGGTTCAACTCAATTTGGATTTACTACTAATATAGAGGGGATTTCGAGCCTATGAGGATGGACAAACACGTGTCTAACTGAATTTATTGAGTCTGGATTAAAAGAGTTGGTTTTTAAGTGAATTATTTGTCTTAGTAAGGCAGTCGCAAAAGATGAGTGGAGGTCATGTTTGAAAGAGGAATCGATAAGCAACAGACGCACTAAATTAATCACGTAGATTATACTTAACTATTAGAGATCGACCTTAAAAATACGCAACCATAAATTCGAGCAATAATTATTTTCATACAATTATTAGAGGACTTAATTAAGGTAACAGTCTTCGAATGCGACTTCCCTGTGAAGTGTGGACCGTGAACAAGACCACGAGGTTAACATCCTTGGTTCACCCCCACACAGTCACAGTCACACTAATTATTCACCTATCAGAGCAGTGCGCTGACTTATGTGATCAGCACGTCTGCTTATCAGGTCCTTTACAAACACGGGTATCCTCGTATAATACGCGACATAACCACGCGCACGTGTTTTGCTTTGCTCAAATATTCATAGCTACGTAAAAACTTTGGGTCTTCTAATTAGCCCACTTTCCTCACAGGCCCATACACAAGCCCTAATAATTGGGCCTTTTTACTTTTTCCTCAGCCCATATTAAACCATTTGTGGATAATGGGAAGTTGTTTCGGCCCATATTTGATTAGGTGAATAGTTTACCAAGGTGGCCCGTAACCCATATGGTCATAACTCATGAGGACCTGGTGGGGATTCGCGGATATTTCTTGGGGCCGTCCGAGAAATTTTGAGATTCACGAGCAAAATTGTGAGAAGGGGCGCCTTTAATCGTTGTTAACTAAAATTTCGACTTATAAAATGGGTCCTCCTAAAACATTGTTAACTAAAACAAATACTCAAAATATAAGCAAAAAACAAAAGTAACGAGTTATTGTGTAGATTCGAACCCAATGTACTACCAAACATACATGCATGCCTTTCTAAAACACACTCAAACCACATGTGTAAGCTTTGAAATGTGAAGTATAGACTTTGCTCGTTCTGGTATACTTGAGGTTGCAATTTATATCTATAAAGTGAGTTGACGGATTTTATTACAACGATACGAGGTACAAAAAATGACGCATATGGTCATATGGAGGATAAAAATGTGCATTGTTTGTAGGTGTAGGTTTTGAGGTAAATCAACATATTATTAAAGAGTTGTTCAGTGGAAAATCACTTACCGTCTTGAACATATAGAAAATTCAAAGTCCTATTAATCTATTATGATGCCAAAAGCTGGAGGTTTAAAACAAAGTCCTATAATACTTAGTATGATTTTGTTTGTTAATCTTCAAAGTTCGAACTCAATATTTACAATGAAACTATTTCGGATTATCTGTCATAAAATGGTGTCATATTCCCTTTCCTATTTAACCATAATTTGGCACGTTACATTTTCAAAGTAAAAAAAAAAAAAATAGAAACAATTTCTATTTAATGGGATATGCCGTGGAACACCGTTTTGGGACAGAAGTAAGACTGAAGATCTCAATTGAAATAAAACGGATTATGCGTATGGTGAAGTACTTATGGGTTGTTGGTTGTAGAGTATCCCTAATTAGTGAGAATCTTTATTATTGATCAAGGGAGGAGTTAAGCTTGGTTAGTTAAATACGGTTAAATGTCTACAAATGGAATGTATTAATTCAATATGTACCAATAAAGTATATGATGAATTATTACCTTTATACACTAGTGTAGTGACCTGCTTTTAGAAAGTAGCGTGATAATTAAAAAATCTGGCTCAGGAAATCAGCAAATTCATCACCACTCACATGGTTGCTGTAATGCTGTTATGAAGATTTGGAAAATGCTTTTCTTTTTGACGCTACTATAAGAGAAGACAAAGTAAACGACAATATATAGTATAGTTTTAAGGACATATATTCTCTTATGATGATGATATTATTCTTCGAAGTCGACACCCTCGACACCATACCCAACATAGGAACAAGTAAAAAAAAAAAGAAAAAACTCACTCTAGTAAAAATGAGCGAGAATTAATATTGATCTAATGGTTGATACCGATGTTGCATGTTTGTAAGGCTATATTAAGATATTCGAAATTTGAATTATCAAGGTATAAAACCACTGTTTGGTCCTAAATTATCGACGTAATTAAGTTTTTGGTTGATTGCTAACAATTTCGCGAGAACGAACGACTAGATAATCAAGGTAAGTGCTAATTAACATACAAAACTCAAAGTTTGGTAAATTGTCAAAAGAATTTGGAGTCAAACCTGTGGCTAATTAAAGCTTCCTATAGAAGGTCATGAGTTAATCAATTTCATGGACACTGAATTCTAGTGAAGGGAAATCTTACCAAATATGTAGGGCACTATACAATCATGAAATTTGACTTGAAACTAATTAACCAATTATTTCTGTAGGAAGGCGGCAGATTAACGACTATGCACTTCAATAGGATCTTCAGGCTTCTTCGGAAAGCTTATTTTAGGGAGCATATTTGGGGGTTGGTGGTCAAAGTTTTACCAAAATTAACAAGTAGGAGTAATTAAATTTCAACAAAATTAATTATGATAATAATCAACTAATGAAGTTGAGAAGGTGGTCATGTCGGCATTTTCCTTGTAATTACTGTTTCTTATTTTAGTCAAACATTATTATAACTCATTTTGCTATCGGCCTATCACGAATATTAGACACCCAAACTAAAGTATGAGTAAATTGAAAGCGTATGTAATTCTAAGGTTCTTAACAAGTACCGCAAATTGAGGATCAAGGTTGGCCTAGTGGATAGGAATTAAACCTGGCTGGGGGTTGTCCCGAGTTCAAATCCTCATACTCCCACCTCCCGCAGCAAAAAAAAAGAAAAAAAAACAAGTACCGCAAATTACATAAAAGCCTTAATCTCAACCATACAAATTGTTAGAAATCAATCTATAACATAGCAATGAATTTACTCGTAGAATCTTTTAAGATGTACTCGAATTAAAATGGAAACGTAAATCTTCAAACATCAAAATGAGTTGCCTCTCATTGTGCTTCATTTTTACGGAGTATATATTTAGTTTCAATATGTAACACGTTAAATAGTATAGAGGCAAAATCAGAGGTTACTAGTTACTACCTCAATCCATTTTCATTATGACCCACATATTTGAACACTTTTAGGTGAGATTTTACTTATGCTAGAGTAGAGCGTAAAAGCAATGGGTGCTGATTTTGCCAAGGCAAGGATTACCGTTGCCAAGGCAAAAGTAGATAACTTCCATTTTTGCCCTTAAATGTGAAATCTACATCCAAGGATTATTAATCTTATTATTATTAAATTATGAAAATCCCCTACTAACTTTATCTCATTTCCAACGCCAAACACCTCTTGGCCGCCTCCACTCCAACATCCGCTTCGACATCACCAACGCTGAAGTCGTCGTCGGTCTTACCCCCACCACGGACCTGCGACGACACCCTCCCGTTTCCCGTTGTTCTCTACCACTATCTTACTCGTCCTACTCACGTTTCCCTCTTTTCCACCGCAACAATCGCCACCTTCGTAAGGCAACTGATTGAGGGCGGCAACAATCCCCTTTCTCGCAATCTCGTCGTAAACAACTGTGGTGTGACGGCTATCAAAGCTTGTGGCTGACGAGAGGGTTTTGAAGCTTATACGATGGCAACAATTGAAAGGGCGATGTTTAGGGGTGGAGGGACGCACGGGGTCTTGGCGTAATTAGTGGAAGGAGTGGAAGTTGCAATGGTGAGGAGTGAGTGTGGAGAGTCGTGGGTTGAAGATGATGATGAAGATTGTGGATGGTACCGTAGGACTGTAGGGGTGTGATTACGTTTCTTTTTTTAATTAATAATGTTATTCATCTTGAGGACAATATTGGAAGTTACTTATTTTTGCCTTGGCAACGGTAATCCTTGCCTTGGCAAAATCAGCACCCAAAGCAATAATGTAGTGAAAATCAAGATTAAAAGATAATAATGTTCTATAAAAATAAACACACTTTTTGGTCAACTCCGTTATAGTTAACTTGACACTTTGAAATTAACTGTACGTGCACATAAGGGTATGGGTCATTTAGAAATAAATAGAGTGTATCGGGATTATTTGGAAGAGTACTGCATACGAACATATCTAATGATCTTCTTCTTTCTAATATATCAATCATGAAATAAAAGGTACTTGTAGCCTTTTAATTTGAATCCTATTTCTTTTAGTTCCCTACCACTTTTGTTTTCTAAGCCGACTGGATGTTATGTCTATGAATAGTTGTATTTCCTTCAAAAATCAGTTGTCAACATCTCTTTTCTTTTTTTTTGCCGTTGATGGGAAACAAGAGTCGCTTTGCACGTCATTTTACCGGCACTTACTCCTAGCTGATGGTTTTTTCGGGTGCGTGCCCATATTTCAAAAGCGTAAATGAACTCATTTTCGCCTTCGATAAGTTAGGCGTGTGCATCATACGTGCTAGTAGTGCACACGGTTTGCTCATTGAGTCATTGTGACGATGATAAATTAGTTCATTAGCTTCCTTTAGCCTATAAATGTTGTTGATCAAACGTGTTCTTTCTCCTTCCGGTTCTATCTTCCTTTGGCGGATATAAGCTCAAGAATTACGATTATTTATCTATTTAACATTGATGTTAATACTCGAAAGCATTGCAGTTGATGGAGCATTATACATACGGAATATAAGTATATATATTAAAAAAAAAAAACATGACAACAAACGGGTATGAGCACTACCCATGAGAAAGATATATAGTAAGAAGTGCAATTTATAATCCAATGATGATGTTTCATAATAAAACCAATTATCAAGACGAAAATTGATCAACTCATGAAAACTTTCACTACCTCGATCTTTCATTACTTCAAGTCTCAACTGCGCATGACAAATCCGAATAAACTGTTGATAAAATTATCCACATTTCGCCACGCAAAGGATATGTATGAAGAACTATGCAATATAAAAAGTTTTAAAAAGAGAAGTCGACTGAAAATGACTTTACTGGTAGCCGTACAACAATTTGTTTATTTTCTTGACAATGAAACCTGAAGGTGTTTATTATAAGAGCGTATCATTCGCATATAAATGTTTTGACATTTCATAAGAATTTACTCGCAAGACTTAAGACCCATCAAATGCATGGTTTTGGGTTTGTTTTCTCCATTTATCAAACACATACCAAAAATGTAGAAGCGAAATTCAGTCCAGATTAAGAGAAGTTATAGAAGTTCTTCAAGTCGAATTCAAAGGAAATGAAGGTAAACAAACCATGTTTTAGTAGTCGTTTAATTGCGTAGGAAATCAATGGGAAGTGGTAAGTTTATACTATGCATGAATTACACTTGTTGTTTCGTAAAATTAGATGAAATTGAGTTAAAAGTTATAACGTAGTCGAAAGCATTTACCGTATCAAATAAGTTCGGACCTCATAGTACGTGATACTTTACAATTATTTTTGCATACAATAGTGAATCCATTTAATTACACTATATAAATATACATATTGCGTTTTGTCACTTCAGCGAAAAAATTCACATAATACCATTTAGGCAAAACGTATGAAGTATAGGAGTCCTTTTCATTACGAGTATCAAGCATTCAAGCTTAAATTATGGTCCCGGGATCATGAGTACCGTTTTAATCCTTCTCACATAACCGAGACCATATCAACTATGGACCTCTAATAATTTTGCAAAATTGGTGATGTGACAAGGTGAATAAGACTTGGGGTCACATATATATGACATAATTTTCCCATACAAGCTTTGTTGATGGAAACAAAAACTAGTGGTCCATCGTCAAACATATCACAAAGCCCGATCCTTTCAATTGAACCTTAATTCTTTGCCATTATCTCTTGGGTTAATCTCTTGCATTTATTACCTTTTGGTCTAAAGTCCAGGTAAGAGGATGCATGTTGTTATAGGACATAGTACTACTGCTGGCGTATCTAGTTAGTTAGGCTTGTCATGTCAGCGACCGTTTTCACCTGACTTACATTTTTGTTTTGTACTGCTGATGTGACGAGCTTAACTAACTGAATGGGCTAACTGTACCTCGTACTGTGTACTAAAAGTCAAAAACTCTCTATCGGGGTATTATCGGATATTCGGATGTAATCTTACATTGCATATAAAGTTTTGTCTAATGGTCACCGATATATAGGTTCAATAATTTGTCACTAATAGTTATCACTTGTTTGTCATCGTAATTTTATTTCATGTCAATAGCAACTTGAAACATCGATAACAAATTTGGATGACTTTGTGATAAGTTTTGACCTATATGAAACCGTTGCGAAAGACATTTTATATGTGCAGAGTTACACCAAATTTTATATAGTAGGTTAGCTTAAGCTAGTGATATAAAAATCCTTGGGAATGAACTTCTGGTATACTCACACTCCTTTACTGTACATTGAAGGATATCACCATACGTCCATACGAGTATATGACCATACCCAATCAAATATAAGGAGCACTCAAAAAATAAAAATACTACTCTCTCAGGAGAAAATTTCCATTGTACGTAGTAACAATTCAGACTGCCCCACATTATGTTGTTGCTTGTGGACCATCTCATTTGCCATGTGATTTCTGGGTAATCGTAATTTACTGTATAACTGGTTAATTGTATTTTAGATGGAGAATTTGGCGAGAGATTATTAAGTCCAACATAATTCATAAATTACCCAAACCAATATGAAAAAAAAAAACTCGAATTTAGCTTTACTCGACAGTGGTGTAGACTCAACATACATGACGGTCTTGACGGATTTAATTATTCAAAGTAACTCCACTTGAATAATAAGAAATTAGAATGATTCTACGGAGTATTCAACAAATTTGAATCGAATGTATAATATGACAACTTCAATCACGTAGATAACTTAAAAACATATTTATTGTTAAGATATAATGTGACAAACTTTTACTAGACTTAACACAACAATTCGCAGTTGATCAATTTTTTTGCTAAAATTATTTTGAATTGATGTTAAAGTTTTTTCCTTCTTATTACTTGTTAAAGTAGGACATATATATCCATTTCCAAATCCTTCAACTAGCAAATTCGTGAATTCATCGATGCTTGTTCTAGTTTTGGTCATGTTTTCTTCGACTGACGATATAGTTTTCGGTACTAACCACTAAGTTTTTAAACCATGCCTACATCAAGTGATTGGTTGAGAATGGAGTCTAATTCCATATGGAGAGTGCTAAGCTAATTATTAAGTGGCAGAGGAATTATCTCAATGCACATTATGTTATATAAGTTGTCTCATGTAATCAAAAGTTGTCTACATACCCTGTTCAAGCACAAGAAGTTGTCTACTCCTATCAATCTTCTGAGTGAATCTACTCTTTTGTCTCCGTCACAAGATTTTGTTATCGTTGCTGATGAGGTATGTACTATATAACTAGATTAAGAGATTTAGTGCATGTGATTTCACATATTTATTTGATAGATGATGGTACTATATATATCTAATATTTTGAATTGTTAACTTTAAATTCAAATACATAATGATACGAAGATTTCAAACTAAACGTGAATAGTTACGAGGAACACAAATGGAGTAGCTAGCCCATATTATACCGACCTAATTTAATAAAAGTTTCATGACTCATTGCAAACCCTAATCATCCAAAGATTATAATAATTTAAAGCATTAACCCCCTAAAATATCTCCCTAATCAGGCTTTGGCACTTGAGAACGTGATTAGTACTTTAAACACTTTTTACCCCATTAAGTAAAACGTACAGCACACTACAATCAAGTTTTAAGCATTTGTATAAAAAGAAAGGCAGTATTAAAGGGTGATTCTTTCTTAATTAGCACCACAAATGATCATGATTGTCTGTCCAGAAACGGAAATATCTGATTTCACCAGCATATAAACCATTAAATTATATCAACAACTACAAGTTGGGTCCAATTTCTTCTTAAAAAATAGATCAAAAAGACATTCCTGATTATGAAATTAACGATTCTTTTGATTATTAAACACAAATGGTGCATATTTATATCATATATATAGATCAATTATACATTATAATGTAATATTACGGTCTCCACTGCTCTCTAGTCGCACTTACAGCATCATTAGCAATAGTACAAGCTAAGAGAACGCTGGTAATTAAATCATATAAAGAGATATATAAAACAAATTAAAATTGAAATTAGATAGGAGATACATACAATCTTCAATTTTATAAATTTGAAGGTTGAAAAAATCCCTATTAATCTCATTATATCAAACATGTAGTTGCTAGCTAGCATGAAAAAAAAAAACTTACCGAGAATTTATTAACCAAATGACGACAACAAAGCTCCTCCGCCAGTTCAATAAATGCATCGAATAATATATAATCACCAAAAGTAAGACCACTCAACCACTTACAATAATACCAGACCACTAATCAGAACCAACACCACTGAATAGTCACCGTGTAATCAGATAGAACCGCGAGGCCACTCAGCCAGTAGTCGAGTACTAATAACAATAACTATAGCTAGGCGCCACGAAAGCAAGACCACTCAACGACTTACAATCGTAACAACAACAATATATAGAGATGATATATGTGTTGTAATGTGACTAGCTTTAGTTATATATACTCCCTTCAAACTAATCATAGCTCCACAAGCTACCACCACAGCCGCCACCGGAATCGTCGTCACGATCATCGGCGGCGGAGCTCATCCTAGGAGGGCTAACCATCATTGCTCCGGCCATGTCAACAAGCAAGTTCGGCATATCAAACAACGCCTCGATATCCTCAAACTCCTCTCTTACGCTTCCACAATAATCTTTCCCAACCTTATCCAACTCATCAGCATCCTTGGTTTCCTTGGCTTGTCGCAAGACGGCCGCAGCAGTGGCCGCCTTGCGAATGTCTAACGACGAGGAAGAAGCCGGGACCGGGTACCTGATAACATCACCGGGGAAATTCAGCACTGCTTCGCCACCTTTCAAAGCCAGGGCCGCAACGTCGTATGCGGCCGCTGCCATTTCAGGGGTGGCAAACGTGCCTAGCCATATTCGAGTTGTTTTCCTTGGTTCCCGAATTTCCGACACCCATTTCCCGCCTCGGCTCCGTATCCCCCGGTAGAGTGGGTGTTTTCCGGTCGGGGACCCGGAAGCCGAGGCGGTCGTTGGTCCCACCATGGTAGAGGCACTAGCTGGGGATAACGAAAGTGGTGGTTGAGGAAGTTGGCAAGGAGAATTCGAATGTTGGTCGGGTTGATTAATAGGTGGTAGTGTTGGGATAGACACAGATAGTGGAATAACTTGGTTATTAGGAAGAGTATTAGGTAAGTTTTGTTGGTTTAGATTTGATGATTGAGATTGGTCAGCCATATATATATAGGGACACACACTAGACAATTAAATAATGTAAATTTTCGAAACACCTAAGTTGATAAATAAATGTTGGTGGTGGTGAAAACGAATATGATTCTGATAATGTATAGTATAAGATTTAACTCAACAGTTTTGTGCAGAACATACTTTATATTATATCTGTATAGGATAATATATGATAATTCGGACTCGAAACTGACTCGAGATAGGTTGTACTAGTAGAGAGTATAGTGTTTATGGGGTGGGAATGAAGAAAATGCGAATTGATGAAAGGGGATGACATATATGTAGCCAATGGAGGAATTTATAGGGTGATAGATAAGTGGTCAAAACGTGGGCTATTCGCGGACTAGTAGTGGTCAACATGGGGGAAAAGGGCAATATAAAAAAGGGGTCATATTATTGATTTCATTTTATTGCATGGCGGTTGAAAATGTGGTCTAGGGTTTTCATGATTAAAACGTATAAGTGAAGATTGAGGTTAAAGCACACGGATTAGGCGCGAATTATGTTGGTAATTAGGATGTATGATTTAGATTGATGTGTTGTATATTGTGTACAGAAAGAAAAAGAGCAGCATATCACGTCTTCGTAAGGACTAATCAAATTGATTATTAGACATTTGTCTTTGTTGTGTATGATCTTTTTGTCTAATTACAATTTAAAGGTGGGCCTTGAGATTCATGTGTATTTGTTGTGCTTAAGAAGTAGGGACATAGAGGTCAAGTATAGGCGTATAGCCAATTGGATTTTGTAAACGAACCAATGCAACTTATGCTATCTTGTACTAACATTGAGTAAATATGGTTAACTATCGCTTTTTGAATTTATGCTTAAAATGTGTTACACGCGTTGTTATTTGTTACTTTGTTAAAGGTCATATATATTGATAATAATAATTATATAAGGTTAAGCTAAATCTGGTTGAACTATTTGGAATGATATTTCGTAAGTAATTAAGTATGTAGTAAAATTGGAATGTAGCAGTTCAGTTGTTTATGTAGTAAAATGTTCAACTGGAAACAAGTCAAACAACTTAAGTGTTTACAGTCACGGTTAATAGCGAATTTGAGAGGAATCTCGAGTATAATGGGTTTTACGAATGTTGCTTTCAATTTATTAGAACGACAGATAAAGTTTTAGCATAAATCAATTTTAGAAAAGCTACATATAGCATCCAAATAGAGAGACAACCTTTATAATCCATCCTTAAACTTCTAAAAAAGAAGAAACAATTGTATGTGTAGCATTATCATCAACAGATCAACACCACTCCAACAAAACAATACACTTACCAACAATGAATGAATTTGTCATCTTATATTTCCCGGGGTTTCTCTTGGATTTTTCAATACTCTTATCTTAAGCATATCACCCTTAATTATCCTAGTCATGATACCATGTTTTTTACTTGTTTTTTTCCTATGGACTAGTAACACCATGGAAATTAAAATCCCGAAATAACGTCAACTCGAAATAGAGGAGCATCTAGTATTTGGCCTCCGAAAAACTTTAACTTAATTTCTCATGCGCTCTTAATTAATACTCCCTCCATTTTTTTTTGTTCTTTACGTTTGGTTTGAATTCCTCTCACAGATTCAAACCAAACGTAAATAACCAAAAAAAGTGGAGGGAGTATCAGATGTAAAACATAAGATGTTCATGAAACTTGTCGGAAAAAATTAGCTCCTAAACCGTAATTACTAGACGAGTAATTATTCAATGTAATGACATTTGGAATCGATTCACATTCATCAGTACATGTCACTTCTGAGTCACATTAGGTACACTACTAGAACAAAATTATTGTGTGATTGTTAGGTTCATACAGTTTATGTGCCAATATAATGATCTGGCTCTTTTATTGATACCATAATAATTGCATCATTAGGTCCTTTTTTTTAGGCCCATCTCCGATTCATTGTTTTGACCCCATTTCTCAACACAATTGATTATACTAGGAAACTTTGGAAAAGGCTGGCTTTAGTTATTCTTAAATAGAAAAGGTCCTAAACAACAAGGTCATAGATCGACCAAATGGCTGGGCCTTTTTGATAATATGAGTCAAATTAAAGACCCTTTTCTATTGGGTTAGGTGCCTCATATATATTTCCTTGGATAGTATTTGGCCAACAAGGTGCCATTGCCCCACTTTTTTAGCCATATCATTTCACCATCCAGGGTATCCACATTGTATTATCCGGCTAATGCGCACATCTGATACCACTAGAGAAACATAATTAATTACATTTTTGATGGGTTTTTGTCGACGGTTAACGTTTGGTCTGGATCGCTTTTACATTTTAACTCTAAATTGTCTAAAACAACGAAAGATGTAGTAAACTAGAATGCTTTGTATTTTACGGAGTATTTTGAATGTACATTTCATCTTCTATGATCCTCTTTTGTTAACACTATTGGGTTCACTGATGATGATTCTCCTATGTCCACTGTTCTAGTGTGGTAGCTGCTCTTATTACTACTTTGGTTTCAATTTATAGCGTTGAAAATTAAATGGGGAAGGGGATCTTTTAGATTTTTCTTCGGGGTTTCATCCAAATGCTCGTCACGTACACCGGTATACGAGTGTTTAGACCTTTAGCAATTGACAAATATATAATTCCGCAATAATTTTCCAACTGACCTTTAGTACTAATTGTTCAATTTCTATTACGCATAGCAGGTTTGGGGTAAGCGGGGACGTGATAGATTTAGCCTTCATAATAAGTGGTTAATCCCACGTGAAATCTTGCCGCTAGAAGTCCGGTGTGCCGCATAGAGCTTCAATGTCTCGGGTAAACATGTTTTTCACCTTCATTGTAGCTCAAGTTTTACTGCCCATGTTTTGTGTTGTGCCGTCAAGTTTTATCTTTTTTTTTTCTTTGGGTTTTACTGGTGGTAATGACGTATTGACTTACTAACCACTAAATCAACATTACTTCTCGGTAGGAGACGAATAATGTGCCCGTTAAAAAGATGGTAAGAAGCATGACTTTTGGGGAAACTTCATTCCTGATGATTCAATTTCACCTGAGCTACACAAAGTTTAGATAAATCAACGCAATAATAGCCCATCATTTTTGTCCATGTTTTTGGTTGGGCCCTTTTCTAGATCTTCAGATTTTTTATTGGCCATTTAAGCCCAGGAATAATTGTGTAGCCCATTTTAGCCCAGTAAAATTGTATTGCCCAATTTAGCCCATTTTAGCCCATTTTAGCCCACTGCCTTTGTTAGATAGGGAGTATCAAAGTTGGTTTTTCCCCCCTTTCTCAAGGTAGATAACATTTCTTTTTAAAAGAAGGGCTTTGTTTGGTAAATTAAAGGAAATAATACATGAATGTTGAAATAATTGTTGGAATCTGAAATAGTAGCAGTAGAGGTAGCTGGGAAAAAAAAATAGCCCATCAAATTAGGATCATTTGATAAATGTAGCTGAATTAGGCCTTATACGATTGAACTGCATTTTTTTGATCTGGTCTGATTTGATCTGAATTAAACTGATTTGATTTGAATGAACTTGATTTGATTAGATCTAAACTAAATTTATTAATAAATTGACTGTATTTATACGAATTAATAACTAGAAACATATATACTATATTCATTGATTGTTAACTGGATAATTTTGATTTGATTGGATTTAATTTGAACAAGACTGATTTGATTTGATTTGAATAAATCTGATTTGATTTGAAAACACTGTTTAATAACTTGAATCGCACATGGTCTTAGTAGCTGATAGTTTGTGAAATGACAAAAGTAAATAAAATTTGACTCTCAAATTACTATTATTAAACAAAATAAATAGATGATGGGCATTTAGGAAATTGAAATATTAAAAGTAGCTTAAATGAAATAACGGTTTTCATTATTCAATTGTTTATTCATTCCATAAACAATTAAGGGCCTCTATGATAGGACTTAATAAACTATTTTTTCGGTTCAGATCATATTTATTCAATTCAGATTAGAATTATTCAAATTAAATTTGGTCAGATCACATTTAAGAAATTTGATCATATCAAAATTAATACTAATCCTGAATTTTATTCAGATCATAGTCATTTAAATTGGATTTTATCATACCATAATTAATAAAATCAAATCAAATCAGAAAGATGCAGTCCTATCATACAAGGCCTAAGGACTGCATCTTTCTGATTTGATTTGATTTTATTTTAATGAATCTGATCTGATTTTATTGGCTCTTATCTGATGAAATCCAATTTGAATGACTCTGATCTGATCTAAATAAAGTTCGGGATTAATGTTAATTCTCATAAGATAAAATTTCTTAAATCTGATGTGATTTGAATGCCTTTGATCTGATTTGAAAGATTATGATCTTACCAAATTTGATTTGAATAATTATGAACTGAATTTAATAAATATGATCTGATTTGAATATTCAGTTTATTAAGTCCTAAGGCCCTGTATGATAGGACTGTATCTTTCTGATTTGATTTGATCTGATTTTATTGACTCTGATATGATGAAAACTTGAAAGACTCTGATCTGATTTGAATGACTCTGGTCTGATCTGAATAAAATTCGGGATTAGTGTTAATTATGTTATGATCAAATTATTTAAATCTGATCTGATTTGAATGCCTCTGATCTGATTTGAAAGACTCTGATCTGACTAAATTTGATTTGAATAATTCTGATATGAATTTAATAAAAATTATCTGATCTGAATATTCAGTTTATTAAGTCCTATCATACAAGGGCATGTATGATGTTACTGTATCTTTTTGATTTTATTTGATTTGATTTGAATGAATTTGATCTGATTTTATTGACTCTGATCTGATGAATTCCAATTTGAATGACTCTGATCTGATTTGAATGACTCTGATCTCATCTGAATTAATTCGGGATTAGTGTTAATTATGTTAAGATCAAATTACTTAAATCTGATCTGATTTGAATGCATCTGATCTGATTTGAAAGACTCTGATCTGACCAAATTTGATTTGAATAATTCTGATCTGAATTTAATAAAAATTATCTGATCTGAATATTCAGTTTATTAAGTTATATCATATAGGGTCTAACTAGCAAAGAGAGGAAGAATCAATTAAAAGTTCATTTTGCAACTTATTGAACTAAAATTAAAGATGCAGAAATATATTCTGAAAACAACAGTAATACCGAACAAGCCTAGTGATTATGCAATTATGCCTCTGAGGTCAAAATGATCAAAACTTTATTCGAGTGCATGGAAAAAGCACTTTATTGAGAATTTTAAATTAAAGGACAAAAAAATTAAAAAAAATTAGAAGAGTTTTATGGTTTTCGACCGCTGCATGGCCCGTCGCCTGGGGCACAACAACAGAACGTTGGCAAAGGTGGAGGACAAATGCCGGTACACCCGGGCCCACGCCGAGCGTCGCATTCACGTTGACATTCTTTTTCTGTGCAATTCTGCGGTACATTCACGTTGACATTCTTTTTCTGTGCAATTCTGCGGTACATTCACGTTGACATCCTTTTCCGGCGCCGTTACTATTATGCGCTTCACCCTTAAGTATGCCTATCGATCGCCATTGTATACACAATTAGTTGTTACATTTAATATCAGAATAAACAAAAATGAAAAGAAAGCCATACACTCCCTCTGATGTACTCGAGGAAAAAGAAAAATTTAAGTGAGATGTGATCTTACCATTGGTACCGAGCATAAAGGCCAGAAGAAGCATCATTACAATGAGGGAATTAGCGGATGAATATGCCATTGGTGACTCTACGTACGAAAACAATTGTTTTACAGAGGAAAAAAAAAATCATGCAATTCAAGCCTTAATGTGACCTAGTTCATGCTTATATAAGCCAGATTGTGTACATTAGGGAATAATTTGTTATTTGATGATCTTATGCTACTTTTGTCATAAAAATACACCCAAAAACATTGATTTCTAAAGCCATGTTTGATAGGACTGAATCTTCCTGATTTGATTTTATTTAAAATGAATCTCATTTTTTTTATTGATTCTGATATGATAAAATCCAATTTAAATAACTGCAATTTGATTTGAATGACTCTGGTCTGATATGAATAAAATTCAGTATTAGTGTTAATTATGATATGAAAAAATTTCTTAAATCTAATCTTATTTGAATGCCTCGTCTGCGTCTGACCCAATTTGATTTGAATAATCTTGATCAGAATTGAATAAATATGATCTGAACTAAATATACAAATTATTAAGTCCTATCATCAAGGGCCTAAATCCAACCAAAAACATTAATGTCTAGATCCACAACTTTTTATCTATAATTCCATATATACATCTCATTCCTTGTTTAACCAATTTTATACTTTTAAGTACTAGGATCTACTAGAGGTGGCCACGGGTCGGGCTGGTGGCGCGCTCACCCGGGCTAGTGCCCACAAATTTGAGCACTAGCACTAGCCCTACTTACCCGGGCTAGTGACATGGCTCGATTTTCTGGGTACTGGCACTAGCCCTCCAGTGCTTTGACCGGGATTGACCCGGGCTAGGGTCAGGGCGGGCCAGTGATCCGGCCCTGCCTCGGCTGAAAAGAAAGAAGGAAAAAATCGAGTTTGACAAGTGCTTGAGCGGGCTTGACCAGGGTTTGACCAAGGCTAGTGCTTGAAAAATCGAGCACTAACACTAGCATTACCTAACCCGGGCTAGGTAGTGCCGGGCTAGTGTCGAGCTGGGCCGTGCGTTGACCAGGGCTTGACCAGGGCCGACCACTGCGGGCCCGGGCTCCTAGTGCCCAATGGCCACCTCTAGGATCTACAATGAATCCGTCAAGTCCTCTTTGTCATAAAATTCACCCCAAAACATTAATGTCTAAATCCACCCCAAAACAGTAATGTCTAGATCCACAACTAATCCGCCAAGTCCTCTAGCTTGCCAATGTATGTTCGAGTCCTAATCAATCGTAATGTGTCAAAGCCCACACTAATTTATGTTTTAAGTCACGGAAATGTTTTTATTTCTTCTTTCTACGAGCTATTGTTTGAGAGCCACAAATGACATAATAACATCTATACAATAATGCCTTTGGCGTTCCCTCTTAGATTTTGTGCCTCGCCCCGAGAAGAGGAGAGTGGCCGAATGGTTAAAAGCGTACAACTAGCTTTGGCACTATGTAATTGTCCGAAAGTAAGATCATGAAGATGATATCTTATACGGAGTATATAGGAGTACTTATGATCAAGATTCGAGATTCATTTTCATCAAGCATGCATGGATTAATGAGCTAGCTGTTAATTACTAGATAATCACATAGCATGTTGCGGCCTTGCGGGAGTTAGTAGCGTAACACCAATCGTAGCTGTTAATTACTAGATAATCACTACTTAATCAAGTATGAAGTGCAGTACCTTGAACAAGAGAGAGCTTTTCACCATTTGTACTGCACAGTTAGTAGTACATCAACATGCATGTCGTGGTAAATTATATAGATAGTGGCACTTACGAGGCACTACTACGTAACAATTTGACTTATTTTTACGTAAGACAGTGACTAGAAACATACTTTAGGTCAGATTAATTATTTCTCATCCCATTTTAATGGAATTAGACACTGATTTGATACACAAAGATTATCCGATATTTGAAGCTCCCATGTGAGGTCTAGTAGAGCTGAGCTCAAGTGATAGAGCAGAGGTCCCCTGTTTTCTCTTTGGACTTTGTCCATTAGCTTTTGTGTTAACGAGAGGGGCATATGTTTACTGGTACTCAAAAGTCTAATCTCGATATATGAGTGCATTTCAAACGAAACGCAAACAGTGGACCTATTATAACTTAGAAGTGCAAGTGCATTACACCAATTTCATGATAAGAAATGCAAGAAAATGTCACGAATTAATACTTGGACAATGCTAGAGGTCTACAGTGTAGACACTTGAAATTGTCTACGATTAGCATAAATTTTACTACACTAGCAAAATTTTACTACTCAAACAAATAATTTTACTGCATGATTTTTTCATCACAAATTCATTTTACTACTCCAATATCAATTTTACTACTATTTACTTAATTTTACATTGTAGACAAATTAATTATGTCTACACTGTAGACCTTTAGCAATATGCTTAATACTTACCTTAGTAACCCATGAGAGAAAATGTTTTTGATTACGGGTATATGGTAACCCGCGTGAGATTATTATCATGGTTATTTGCATTATCATTATTTATCTATATATCAAATGTGGTTATTGTCATTCAACCACTCTGAATATAACAACAAATTGTATTGAAATTTTTTAAAATTAACAAAATAAATGTTATTTGTCTATAAAAGCGAAATAGAATTAGACGATAATAAAAAGTAACGATTTTTTATGTATATCCAAGACTCACATGCATGGAACATGAAGTGGGATACATTACGCATACGACTATCAATCCAGAAGTCCATGGGCACATGGAAGCAGAGCAAAAGGAATTATGAACAATATCTCTTTGAGTTATCCCAACTTTATTCATTCATTCCTAGGTTGTTCTGATTGAACAACAACATGAATCTACAGTGACCATAACAAATGATTGGTTGGTCCATCGGAAAAAAAGTTCCATCATCTCCAAATATTGTGACAGGCCAATGTTTGCATAGTTCCATGCCAATTATATTTATCACTCTACTAAGTTTTTATATTCTTGTTTTTGGCTGATAGTTTACTTTCGTCTTCTTTGACATTAAGTGTAACTTCTAAGGAGAATTCTTCAACTCTTTCTAATTTTCCATCAATTTAACTTTGGTTCTAGTAGGTGCCTACCAAAATGGGGATAAGATTCCATGATATTCAAATTTATCAAAATTACTTTTATTTCAATAAATCACTAATCCATATTACATCAAAATTATAATTCTTTTATCATCAGATGATTAGATTAAATAATACAGATTACGATACTCTAATCTATCTTTATTACAGTGGAGATGGAGGCTACGTACGATAAAAGATTTAAGTTTTTTTTGTCATGTTTTTTGAACTCCTATTGTAATGGGGAACACTATGTTTGTCATGGTGCATTATTAACGTCGGGTGTCCTTAAGAATCAACATTGAGAGGCCTTTAATACTTTTATTTTCTAGTTTGGAGGTACTTTATACATATCTTTCACTTGATTGATGTTGTAAACCCGACATTTTCATCATTTCATCAACGTGTTCGCAAAAAAATAGTTGATAGCGGATTGAGCATATTATATATTTACGCGGCTAAAATCACCCCTATTAATAAACATTATCTAATTTTCACCATTGCATGCACCGAAGGTGTTTTTAGCACAATTTGACCAAGTCCCATGCACCACTAATCGCATCGCATGGATTTGCCCTTTGCTTGCTCCATTAAAAATTGGGCAGTTGGAGATAGAGGTTAAAAGAGTAAAAAGTAGGTGCTCGTCAGCCAGAAATCGGCATGAAGCCATACCACAAATCAATTATTACAGCATGCAACAATCAGATGTGATGGCTAACAATAGAATGCTTGAGATTTGACGCAATTGGGCCTTTTATTTACATCTGATTGACATACAAGATTAGAAACTTTCCAACTTGAGGAATTTCTAACTAATGACATGTGAATGTTGTACTAGTCTTCCAGATTACGACTCTCTTTTCCTTTTTGTTCTAGAGTTTTAAACTCTCAAGTCTTCATAGAAATTTGCCTCTAATTTGGTCAAGTGATGGAGATAACGATTCTAGAATTATAGACGGCCATTCCAAGTTCTAACTTCTAAGTTGAAAACTCATTACTCCCATTGTCTAATGAAAAGCATGACGTTAAAAGTGTCCCACGTTGGTAGAATAAGGGCGAGGAAATGACTTTCTAATCTAGTGGGTTTCTCTTCTCATTGCCAATTAGTTTTAAGATGGGATCGCACTAGACTTGTGGCCTTGTGGGCTCATTTGCCGCACCTAAGTCTATGATCGAGCCTGCAGAGCTAACACGTAACTTATATGAAATCGCCTCTCAAATGACCTATTAGAGTTGAGATCAAGCACAATTCAATCTAGAAGTCCCCAAATAGAAGTGACAAGAGATACTTATATAAAATATAAGTCAAATAAGAAAATGTTACTTTCCATGAAAGAAAAAAAAGGGATAATGAGAAGATTTTCTTATTTAAATTCCCCTGACTCCCTCCCAGTTTCCCTCATCAGAAACACTCATTTTTCTTGTACTTTTCCCCAACAAATCTTCTTCTTTTCCAACATGTCTGCAGTCAACCAACTTCCCTTTAACAAAACTCAGCAAAACCAACCCACAAACATCACAATTACTCAACCTCTGTTAATTAAGAAACACCTTGAACACGCCACCTTAAACCCTCCAAAAACCCACCTCAAACTTGCTATAAATGAAGCAAGATCAATCATTCAACTAGCTCTTCCTATGGTACTTACCGGCCTACTCTTGTACACTCGATCAATGATCTCAATGCTATTCCTCGGCCAAATCGGTGAGCTAGCCCTAGCCGGTGGCTCACTAGCCATAGGTTTTGCCAACATAACTGGCTACTCGATTTTATCAGGGCTAGCTATGGGCATGGAACCCATATGTGGCCAAGCATTTGGTGCTAAAAGATACAAACTTTTAGGTTTGGTCATGCAAAGGACAATTCTCCTACTACTCTTAGCATCAATACCCATTTCATTACTTTGGTTCAACATGAAAAAGATCTTACTCTTTTGCCACCAAGATGAGAAGCTTGCAACACAAGCTCAAATTTACTTACTTTTTACCCTCCCTGACCTCATTGCTCAATCATTACTTCACCCCATTAGAATTTACCTTCGGGCGCAATCTATAACTCTCCCTTTAACCTATTGTGCAGGACTAGCTATATTCCTTCACATACCCATCAACTATTTCCTTGTCATACACCTAAACCTCGGCCTAAAAGGTGTCGCCTTGAGCGCAATTTTAACCAATTGTATTCTAGTAGCATCACTAATCATTTACATTATTCACTCAGGTATTTACAAAAACACATGGTGTGTAATCTCTTTGGACTGCTTAAGTGGGTGGGAAACCCTAATAAACTTAGCAATTCCAAGCTGTATTTCAGTGTGTTTGGAATGGTGGTGGTATGAAATCATGATTTTACTATGTGGGTTGTTGTATAATCCTCAAGTTACGGTAGCGTCAATGGGAATTTTAATCCAAACTACTGCATTTATATACATTTTCCCATCATCCCTAAGTTTTAGTGTGTCAACAAGGGTGGGAAATAACTTGGGTAAAAATCAACCCAACATTGCAAAAATTACCACCATCATGGGCTTTTTGTTTAGTTTCATTTTGGGTTTTACTGCCCTGTTTTTTACCATCATTGTTAGAAAGAAATGGGCTCGTTTTTTTACCCAAGACATGGAAATAATCGCATTGACTTCAACAGTTTTACCCATAATTGGGCTTTGTGAGTTGGGTAATTGTCCACAAACTACTGGGTGTGGTGTTTTAAGAGGTGCGGCCCGGCCCAAGTTGGGTGCTACTATTAATTTGGGTAGCTTTTATTTGGTGGGTATGCCAGTTGCTATATGGCTAGGGTTTAAGGGGGGTTTTGGGTTTATGGGTTTGTGGCTCGGCCTCGCAGCGGCTCAAGGGTCGTGTTTAGTTACAATGTTGTTAGTCGTGGTTCGGACCGATTGGAAGGTTCAAGCGCAACGGGCTCAAGAGATGTTAGGGTGTGATGGTTTAGTTAATGGTGAGACTTGTGAAGTGATAGATTGTGATTTTTCCAACATTGTATGTACTTGAAAAGGGGGATATAGTTGGTGAAAGTGATGTCATTTGAATATTTGATACTCCCTCCGTTTCTTTCATTTCTTTACGTTTCGTTTGAATATGTGAGAGGAATTCAAACGAAACGTAAAGAAATGAAAGAAACGGAGGGAGTAGCTAGTATACCTAGAACTCTAGAAGGCTCATTTGAGAGTGTACTCCCATTTCTCCAAATACTTTGGATCTATTGGATGATACTTTATGTTGATTTTCAATTGTATTTTATTATTAGTAACATCCAAAACATTACTTTGATTCCCTCCAAAGAAAAGAAAAGAAAAGAAAAATATTCGAGATGAAGTTGGAGCTAAGTAGAGGTAATTACGAGCGACGAGCAAAATTGAATTCGTGTCGGATACGTGAAGAGAAGACTAGGAGATCTTCTGTAACGGGCAGTCCAAGTCCTTCGTACGACTGTTCGAGGTAATGCGATATTTCACATCACTTCAAGCTTTTTCCAAAACAGAAAATAGATACTAGTAGACTGACTAGTAGTTACTTGATTTACTAGTGTATCATGTATGTATGATAGTACATTTCCATCATCAATCATAACAAAAGAATAGTCGAATCTATTTATTTCTCTTGTTTGCTACAAATGCTCATACGTTTACGGTTTCAACATCCTATTATTATCAATCATATTGAAGAGTATAAATACAAATGAACTAATGTAGTGGAAAGTAAAAAAAAAAAACCATATGATAAATTCTGACAAAATTCCGCCCGTCCAACTCGGGGGATCGTGGGTGAGCTAGTCGTATGGTCCCGATTACAATCTGTCACTCACCATGCACATGCCACTCAAGGTATTTATGATGTGTCTAACCCCTCCAACTAAGAACATATGTTAACCTACACCTTTGCTTTTGCTTTCACCTTTCTCCAAATTTTCACACACTATTTCTTGGGACACTTCCTTACTTATTAGATGCTTCAACCACATGCCATATGCTCATATGCTCATATGCCTTGCCACATACAGCTGACCCCACTCGAGAAACCCGTCTCATAAATATTAGAGAAATCGATATGAGTTCTCAACTTCTCGATTCACAATTCTAGAAGTTTAATTTTCCTCAAATAACTTAGATTATAAAACAACAAACCACCATCACAGACAAGAAAATAGGCTTATTGAGATTGATTGGAACTACCGTTCTCATGTATATATCAAGAGAACAATATAACTCAAAAACGATCTGAAGATAAAGAGAACCATTCCGTTAAAAGCGATTAACCTAGCTGGATTTGTCCAAGGACCATGGTTTTGGATAGCTAGGCCTTAATTTATTGGGTTAGTTTATAATCTATGCTTACATTTCTTGGCAACAATCATAATGCAGGGGACCAATTTGGCTACAGAAGCTGCCAGCAATTCTCTTCTTATCCACTAATGAAAAAACATTATGCCAATTGAAGAATATACATGTGATGTTGCCGGGACAATGATAATATAGAAGTTGATCATACAAGCAAAAATTAGAAAGCATAGCTCAAACTCTTACACCAATCTTGAATTGACCATTTCCTGTTAATATATAATTTGATTTCCAAATTCTACATCATCATGCATCACAAATGTACTACTAAGAATAACATATTTACATGCCCCGAGTGCACGACTATACATTTAATTATGTCATAAAGCTAGTCTCGTAGTAAGACTTTATGTTTTTTACCGCAAAATAATGAAGATTTTCAAATGAAATTCGTATTTTAACACATTCCAATATCAACTCCATACATTGTAATTGTAAAGTCGCAAGACTGAAATGAAAAGAGTGACATATCGGCGCCGATATCACAAATAAGAGTGACCAAGAAGCTCCTCTTGAAAGTCATGGTCAGACAAGGGTTGAATAATAAAACCATATAATTACATGAATACATGCCATGGGCACTAGTAGCTCATATTTTGGCGATATATATAGTGGCTCTAAAGTCAGTCTTTTTTTTTTTTTTTGAGGGTGGCTCTAAAGTCAGTCTTACTTTGGCTTAACATAATTAGTGGTTTGAATTCTTAGTTAATTACTTAATTATTACCATTTGCAAAAGCTAATCTAGCTTTAGCAAGATCACTACTATTCCATATCTATTTCTGCAACCTTACGAGAGACATGTACATATCTTTTTAACTTGATCATGCTATTTTGTCTTCCTTGTTCACTAGTGTCCAATTTTGTTGAAAAATGTGGACTTGATTCCTCGATCTGTTAATGACGACAAATTGAATTGGTGAAAATATTCATATTCCACCTCAATTAATCGTCAAAGAACGAAAAGAGTACTTCTTTAGGTAATCGTGTAATCGTCAATGTCGAGTGTATTTTGAGTAATATATATCCAATTCACCACAATTTTTCATTTCTTTCTTATAAGGAGTATGCCTTTTTTATTGACAAAACATATAGGTCGATAATTATTATTGACAAAATAGATAGGTCGTCGATAATTATTGTTCATTTCTTTCTTATATGGACTTCCTCGATCTGAAATGACGACAAATTGCATTGGTGAAGGTATGCATATTCCACCTCAATTAGTTGTCTATTTGAAAGAACGGAAAGAGTATTTCAAGTAATCGTTTAATCGACAATATCGAGTGTATTTGGAGTATGCATTATCATTGACAAAACCAATAGGTCGATATTAAACCGTGACAAATAGCAAGTTGTACTTTGTAGGCTGTAGCTAAAACGACCCTAATTACTAGCTTTAATTTTGACTATGTACATTACTTAGCCTCAGCAGAGCTGTTCAAGAAGTTCATAAATTGAATTATTAAGATGTTCAAGAGTACTTTATAAGTAATGATATAATCCATGATTTACTAATTACTCATATTTTTATGATCTTAAACTTCAATATTTCTCCCATTTTGAAGTTAATTTCATTTGTCCACTTGAAAATGTCCTCTGCTCTCTTTGCTGCTGTACTACTAAAGGCCTTTGCTGTTGCTGAGACACAATTAGCCCAACATGACCCCCTTCTTGTTTATTCGCCATTGTTGCGTTCCGAGCTTTCAATCGATCGAGACTTTCGATATATTTCTGGATCCTCATAACCTTCAAGTGAAAAAATACGCGTATTATTAGTTATAGTTACTATAACCAACCGTTATGGGATAAGATAACACCAAATCACGAATAAAAATCATTCATAAATGAAAAAGATAATTTGACAATTTAATTAATTGTACTAGTTGACGTCTACACGAAACGTAGCGTAATTGTATAGATACCTGCAATTTCCTTTTCAATTTGACATCTCCATCAGCAACAATACCATCCAATTTAATCATTTGAGCCATTAACAGCTCAATCAGAGCTAGCAATTCCTTCTCGGTCACTCTTCCACCTTTACAAATTACTGACTCCACTGATATTACCTGATTAAACAAACAAAGAATAATCCATTATATTAAGAAAACATGACAAACATGCAACAAAAATAAAAAAAGGTTGGAATAAAATTACTAAAGAAAAGTGTACCATCAAACTTACCTTAGAAGCTAGTTTATCCACTTCAATGGTGACCTCTGCTACTGATTTCAGAGCTCTCTCCATGTTAGAATTGCGTAGCGATTCGAGAAACCGGCTTTCTTGGCTAATTATATCTTGAACAAGAACAATCTTTGATCCATCTTTAACCCCACAAACATCAAGGAATGACTTTGATTCCCTTTCCTTGTCTTTGTAGATAAGCTTTTGATCTTGTGGATGTAACCCTGTTGTTTGTGCTAACATTTTCTTCAATTCCCCTGCCACAACAAAGAAATCAACATATATATGAGAACGTACTTCATTCTCTAACACACTATCCATCACCGCTGCACAATAATGCCCTAAGTCTTATTTATGTCGTGTGATGTAGCAGTACGACTATGCACGATGCATCACCAAGTATTTCTCCGTTTGTTTGAATACTTACCAAAACTTGCACGAGGATTGATGTAAATTTCGTGGTAAGACGAGCCATATTTCACTAAGACTTTGATGGTGAGAATTATGGGAATCGGAATAGAAGAGCGTCTAACGGAATCCAAGTTTCGTTTTTGGACTAACATTCCTCCTGGCCTCATCTCACAGTGTAAGCCTCCTAATTTGGCACCACCAACATTATTATTGCTTGTTTTCTTCATTGGAAAATAAATAATTTAATGGGTTTTATGCAAATTTTTGAGAGAAAGGGTATGATTACTTTTCAATGGGAAACAAAAAAATGTGAGGAGAGAAATATAGAGAGAAGGAATGAGCTTAAGAAGAAAGGAAAGGGGTGGAATTCAGTGAATGATCATTTAAAGGTAGACAACTGGCTCTTATATATGATTCGTCGAAATAAAGCACAAAATTTATAATGCAAGAATATAAATCACATGATTGGGCAAAAGCGAAATAGTGTATAGTTTATGTTTTTCGTATGGACTATGATAGAAGTATATATACGCCCGTGAATACTATATCAAACAAACTACTCCAACTTATCCATAGGTTTACATGTTGATGATTTTCTATGTACAGATTAAGAAGCGTGTCATTTCATCTTAATCCACGGTTGAATTAGACTCAAATCACGAATCCGTCGTAAACTTGTATTAATTACACAAATTATGGTTAAACGTAACAAATAAACAGTTAAAAACTCCCGGATTTCCAATTATGACATAAATATTTGTTTAGACCTTTGTATCGGCAAGTGTAATTGTTTGGGAGTAATTCACTAATTCTTTGGTACTCCGTACTATTCACTCGGTTTTTTTAGTTCCTTCGCATTGTGACATTGTGTGATTTATTAAATATCTGAGAGAAATTAAGTCGACCAATAATAATACTAGTGAAAAAAGTAAATGAGAGAATTAGGGAATACTCCGTATTTTGTTGGGGCACGTACTACAGACCGCGGTTCTCCCTTTGGACAATGAAGAGGATTGCATTGAGACAGGTAGAAGTTGGTATGAGGCCGTGTGGGGTTATTTCAATTGAATCAATTCCCATGTTTTTCATTTTTAACAAGTTCTTACAATTTTAAAGAAATAGAAATTTTATGTAGGTCAACTCCAAATTTAATCAAGAAACTCCCATTAATTATTACATGCGCTAAGACAAGTGTGATATTTTTCCTTTTGAAATAAGGAAAAAATAGCTCGTGTATAAACTCATCGGAAAAAAAGGTTATTCTACGAATATAAGTAAACTTTTTTTTTTCTTTGAGGGATTGTGATTTACTTGAGGGAGGGTGTTGAGGGTTGATGACCTTGACCCAACTAACCAACTTGAAATAACAAATTAACAATAGTGATGGCTGATCAAGAGTCTCATGCATTGTTATTAAATTCATAATTTGTTGGTAGATCAGATGATGGTCTCAATTTAAAAATTAAAATCATTTCGTGGGAACAATTAGGTTTCATTTAATTGTTTGACACATGTTGGTATTGAAATTAAAAGAACTCTATTTCAATGTTCAACTTACGAGTTCGTGTGGACTTTGGTACTTCTAACTAACTTTCTTATCTACCATCTATGATCATATTCCGTACTATGTAATTACCACCAAACAAAAGAACAATGAAAATGTTTGACGTGTTCGGAAGTTTCTATTAACGTTTTTGTGTGGGGTATACATACATACATGCATACATGCCGCAACTATGTACATACGAGTAGAAATGAAATCAGCTTTAGCTAGAAAAACGTGTGTATGAAAATAAAATTTACGAATATAGGTAAGGTCCCCCGATTCAATTTTTCTCAGTTAAATCACTTGCTCTGAGAAAATGAATTAGAAAAATATCATTTTGTTCCATTTTCTTTTCGACAACATAAACTCGTAAGGAAACAAAAGAGAGAATAATAAAAAAAAAAGACAAAGGAGGATAGTGAGAGAAGCAAGAATCAAGTATGGGATGGTGTGACATTACATTATATTGGTAAGGCAACATCAATGGGAGGAGGGATATGCTAAGTATCTAAATTAATTCTCATTGTAAGGGCAACAAATTTGGTGTATATAGGCCACCACTAATTATTTTCCGAAATGTTATATGTCTCAGATCGTGATCCTTTTCTTTTCGACTCTTTTTAGTTCTCATGCATATACATTGTTTTTTCTATCACTTTCGTTTTGTTTTATTAAAGTCGTTTTAAAATAAACGGGTTGTAAAACACCAAACGAGAATTGAGAAGCAACAGCCAATTTGTGGGGAAGATGCCGGTCAATGGGGGAAGTGCGACATGGCAGGCAAAGGCAAAAGACTATATTTGCCGGGCCGTCTACGAGACTTCTCTGTTTGAATTGGGCCATATTTGGGCCCATAGCCCACCTCTATCTTGGCCCACTTCATGCTTCCTAGTTCCCATCATTATCTATGCTAAGCTGTTCTTACTAAGTACAAATTGAGCTTTGTCCATTCCCTCTACCTTTGCTGTTGGAAGTAATGTAATTGCATAATATTATTTTAATTTTTTAGACTTTTAAAAAAATAAAAATACAAAGATCTGTAATTTACATGAATATTCCTCCATTTCATTCAATTTGTCTACGTTGACGTTGAAGCGAGTTTTGTGAGGGGAGCTCAGACTCAAAGTGAACAATTGAATAAATTAAGGGAGTGCGAATTTTCTAGAAATGTGGATGTAGTTGCAAACATTGCTAATTGTAAATTTGTGATCATATAATTACAAATTACGCCGATGATGGAGAGTAGGAACAATAATAAAAACATGACCTATGAGATGATCCAAAGATTTATTTACCAACGTTTTTTTTTTTTTTTTTATTGTGTGCCCTATGTAAAAGTTTATCTATCACCTTACTCAAATTATTTATGTGATCACAAACACGATAGAGCGATACTCACGGAAATAACTAAATAAGGCCACATAACACGATTTTAATGCGTATCTTTGGAACACACGTTAGAAAACCCGATCTAGCAATACCGAAATCGGACTAAAATATGGGTCTCCTATCCGGGTGTAGCAGATATCAATGGCCCATATTACTTCTTAGGTAAACAACGAAAAAAAAAAGTTCCCGATTTTTCTTAATCAGAAACCACCGCCTCCAGCCGCCACTATCACCAGCCACCGCCGTGTTCACCGCCTTAAGCGCCGCCCATCACCACCGTCATCAACCCTAATTACCTCCTCCTCCGCCGCAACCTGCTCAATTTTGTGCGCCCTAATTAGAGGTAAATTTTCAGTCTACTTTTTTACAGTCTTACTGAATTTTTACCCCCAAATTAATTAATTAACTGTGCCCTAATTTATTTAATTGATTTCGTTTGTTTTACTATTTGATAATTTATTCGTAATATTGTATTTAGAATTGTGGAATTGTATTGGAAATGAACAAGGGATTTGGTAGTAAAATGGCAGCAGCAGCAGAAGCTTCTTCTTCACGCAAAATTAAGTTTGAGGAGAGTGAAGAGAGTGATTCCCCAATTGAACACAACAACGATTCCTCCTCGTCTGATGATGTGAGTTTGATAGTGTTATTCTGTTTTAATTTGGGAATTTAGGGTTAGGAAGTGATAACCGTGTCGAAAATCGGGTTTTTATAAGTGTTATTCTGTTTGTTTAGGAGGAGGAGGCTGAGATAGAGAATGCACTTGCTGATATCCCCTTTGAGGATTTGCAGAAGGCGCGTGCCGATGGTAGTATTTCTTGGCACCCAAAGCGGGGTTCCGAGGTTAAAACTAAACGAGCTAATAAGAACAGGTGTTGTGTTTGTGTCTTTGTGGGGTGTTTTGTGATTTTGTGGTGTTCTCGGGTTTTGAATTGAGTTTCGTGTGAGTTTGACGTTGGTTTTGTGTTTTTATGAAGGCCTACTGAGGTTAGTAGCAAAGTTAGGGTTAGTCAGTTGAGAGAAGTGATTCAAGCTCCTAAGAGGGTGAGTTCCGTCATTGCTCATGCTCGACTTTTTGATGTGGTGGTTCTTAGTTATTGTTGCATTTGAGGAAGATTGGTATTGCTGGATAAGTCGATATGGTAACTGTTTGATAATCTTTTGGTGAGAATTGAGTGGTGTGATTTGTGCCTGCCTCGCATCTTTGTTTGTACGTTTTAAAGTGGTTTAGAAGTCAGTAGTTTGAGAAAAAAATGTTGGATTTTCTCAATTGCTCCAACATGAGAAGATGTGCTAATTTACTATGCAGTGTGCTTTACGAGCTATGTTTGCTGGTTTCCTCAGTTCATGATTGTAAAGATCTATTTGCCTCTATTGTCAGCTTCTACTTTTGTGATATGTATGGTGTATGGTGATGTATGGTGAAGGGGCTGTATTTTACATTTATGTTTGTGTCGCTCACTGAGCAATGGCCTAAGTGTTGCATATGTCATACTTCCCTGTTTCTTGACCTGACATATGTGAACCCTTCATTGAAACAGGTAATACGTGATCCACGCTTTGAATCTCTTTGTGGCAATTTTGATGAGGACGGGTAAGATTTCTGCTTTGAATTTTGAGACTGACTTACGTTTAATGTTGGCAATTTGTTGATGCAGCAGTTCCCTGAGGCACCTTTGCTGTTTTCTGTTTATTATGTTGCAGGTTTAAGAAGAGATACAATTTTATCTACGAAGAAACCCTTCCAGCCGAAAGAGAAGTATGATATTGTTTTCTTCATTATTCATCCTTTTTGTTCAATCGTTCATTTCTTTCAGTTTGTAATATTCATACACTTATCTTTTGGATACTCATAGGAGTTACAAAAGGTGCTGAGGACGACAAGAGACCCCAAAGTTATTGAGGAATCAAACGATCGTATATCGTGGATTGTAAGTTTTGTTACTTGATAAGTGTTGAGTTTGTACTTTTTCTCAGCTTGATTCATTTTCTCTAGATTTTTCGTTCTATTTACAATCAGTCTTTTGACGAGCAATTATTTTGCTTTCCCCTCAGAACAGGCAGCTAAGAAAGTCTGAATCTGCTAAGCGCACAGAAGCTCAAATTCTTGCTGAACACAAGAAGAAAGAAAGGGAAGCAACAAAGCAGGGAAAACGTCCCTTCTATCTCAAGAAAAGTAATTCTCTCCCTTGATTTCTTTTTATACTCTTTTGGTCGATCTTTCCTTATCTCGTTTTCTGAGAAAGGAGGCTTTGGATATGTGCAGTCTTTACTTCGTGACTTTGACGCTTCAAATAGGCTAGGGCCTAGGTGAAATTATAGTGGCCATTAGAGTATTTTGTTTTTTCTTTTTGAAGTTAAGCTTGTTAGATCTTAAGAGTGAATCATGGCCTAGCATTCTAGTATGACCCTGAATGATTTCCAGCTCTGCCTGTGAGTCTGCACACGTTATTTTTACCTTTGCTGTCTTGGAGAGGTAGCTTATTTCGGCCTGCTAAGTATCTGGCTGATTGCTGAGAACTAAGGGTGCAATTGACAGATGGGTATTCATCAAAGAACCTTTGCTAAGAAGAAGAGAATTATAGCCCTTCTCATTTGCTTCATAGCCTGCTTTGTTAGAATTAAAACCACACAAGTGTAGAAATGTAGCGATTACTAAACTAGACTCTGAGGGTTTGCTGCCGTGCCTTTGACTGTGTGAGACATGGAGCAAATCATGGCTAAACTGCCTAAGCAGATGCTCATGCCGTCATGCGCATGTATATTGTTCTTAGCTATGTGTTGAAATGCTTGGTATGGGGGTGGTAGGGTTAAGGGTTTGGGATCCCTCCAAAAGTTTGCCACGGTTTCTTCAAGAAGAACATAACTGTATTCTTAGATAACACTTGCATGTATATGATACTTTGCTGCCAAGCTTT
This sequence comes from Spergularia bocconei, assembly GCA_963457585.1. NCBI lineage: Eukaryota > Viridiplantae > Streptophyta > Magnoliopsida > Caryophyllales > Caryophyllaceae > Spergularia > Spergularia bocconei. The sequence continues at coordinate 28,511,320 of OY734942.1, read as the reverse complement.
CGTTGCTGAGCATTTCTTTTACTCTCAAAATGAAATTTCTATAGCTGGAAAACACGTTAGTAGATGAGCTTGTTATAGACTATTACTGATAAACTCGTTTTATTTTCTTTTGCAGCTGATATCCAAAAACAAATACTCCTTGATAAGTACCATACGCTCAAGGTAACTAGACGTGCTTTTCTTAGTTTAAGACCTTGTTGGTTTGATTAAGAAGCCAATCAGCCAATGCATCCCCTACTAATGGTCTAATGGATATGATTTTTGTTTTGCGACCAGGCTGCTGGCAAGCTAGATTCGTTTATCCAGAAGAAAAGGAAAAGAAATGCTGCAAAGGACCATAGGTTCATGCCTTATAGTAGGCAGTCTAACAATGACTCGTAGAATGCAACTCTTGCGGGAGTCACAGGACCTTCGTTCACATGATCATGAAAGCCTCGTATCTCTCTTGTGAGTGGCTGTAGATTTTCGATGATTGTTCCAATTTTGCTTGATTCAGGCATAGATCATAGTCAAGTTTCTTCCGTTTGTATACACAATAGTTAGTGTTCTCCCCTTTATGAGGTTGATACCGATTGCCGCCTCACTTGTTCTAATTAAGAAGAATATGGGAAATTTTGGTTTGTAAAATGAATTCAGGGAAACTGACTTTTCGAATTGTTTGGGCAAGATTGTGTCAGCATAGCTCTTGAGCCCAGTCCATACACAGATACACACTGTTCGACTAACGTGACGAGTTGGTAATCTGAATTTCTAGAACCAATTTAGCTCAGCGCTCATTACAACGACGACAACTATCACAATTACTATAAACCGTTTTAGTTTCAGAGTTGTTTTGTGATCGTTCAACATGAATTATCGTATGGAACCATCGTATATGATCTGACTCATGAGCAATAATTAAACAGTTCGATAATGCAAACTATGATTATCTCCTTGCTCTCCTAGCTAAGGTATTGTAAAATGATATGATTATGATTGTGATTATGATTTGGGAGTGCTAATTTCTTTCATCCAGATATCATATCTGGCTTGATCTCTTTCCATCTCCTGGGAAATGACGGAGTACTTGACCTTTTACAATGTGTACAATCACTTTGGATTTTCTCCTAATATGAGTTTATAACCTTTTTTGCCTCCATCATTCTTAATTTTATTTTTATTTTTCTTATTTGAGAGAAAAAACAAATCATTATCCACCAAAATAGCTCTACCCATTAGAGGTAAACTGTCATCTTATTGCTAAGACAGTAATTACTTCTAACAAGGCGCATTCATCGAATCTGGTCCGTATAATAAACACATACTGGTATGCACTAGAAGGTACTGAGATGCATAATTTAGTCGTGCCTTTCAATTTTGTGAGTTTATTCACAAGTTCTTTCAACAATCGGAAAGAACCAAAAGCAAAAAAAAAAATTATATAACAAAACGACTCACAAAATCATAGACTCGTCTCCTTCTAATGTAGAACGGTCTCACCCAAATCGACACGAAGATGAATAAACTACTCATGTAGCACGTTGTTGCAAGAAAAAAAGAAAAAACCCCGACGTTGGTTCGGAAAGCGTATATAAGAAGCCAAACACAAAAACAAACGCCAAAACCCCTCTCTCTTCAGTTCTCCCACTATTTTTCTTCAACAACGTCCACACTCTCTTCTTCTTCAAGTCTCCTTCTTTTCTCCCTTTTTTCTCCCCCAACTGTAAAAAAATTAGGGTGAGCATTCATCTTCTTTAATTTCTTTTTTTTTTAATTACCCTGTTTATTTCGTAATTTATTTTGCATTATACCGTCGTTTTTTCTCCTGGTTGCGTAAATTTGCTGCTTTTTAACTGTTTTTGCTTGCTACCCTTTACTTAATTACTTGTTAATTATACACCCAATTGATTAATTCATGATTTGGGTGATTTTTTGCTGTTTAATTTGTGGGTTTTAATTATTTTGTGAACTTAATTTTTCGTCGTCAAATGTACGTAGGTTTTTTTTATTAATCTTGATCGTCTTTAAATTTTTAACAATTTCAATTTTTTTTTAACAGAGTAGAGTAGAATGTAATTATATTTATTTTTTCTATTTAATTTAATTTTGTATTTTTTACTCTTTGTAGTGAGAAAGAATTGGAACTAAACAAATTAATATTGAAATTATATGAATTTAATTTGATTAAATTCTGCCCTTATTTTATTTTATTGTATTTTTGTGCACAAATTGGTGGTTCATTGTTGATTTTTAGTACATATATGATTGAATGAATTGCATATTTCTTGTAGGATAAGCTACTGTTACAATTGCATAATTTATTTTTTTGGCATTGTAAGTAAAAAGGGAATCAATAAATTGTATATTTGGGGGGCTATAGAAATAAACAATTGCTAGGGTTTAAGATTAATTCTTGGTTTGTCTTGGTGTTTCGATGCTCGATATTTGGACATGGGTTTCTATACGATAATTGGTCACTTTAATCCGAAACAGGAACATAGGACCTCTAAATTGACTAGGTTTGAATTTGGGGTTTACAGTTTACGCCGTGAAGTTACATGATCAATGGTTCTGTGAGGATAATTAGGGTAATCCTGATGGTGCAATGTAGCTTAGTTAGTTACTGCTTATATAATGATTATTTTGATGCATATACTATAATTTAGGGATTGGTGATCATGCATGTTGATACGGAGTATTTCATGTTGTTGAAGTCGAATTTCAGATTATATGTTTCCCCTGATTTGATGTATAATTATGTAAGGATAAGTTTAATAGTACAATTTTGATTGTGTGAATCATCATTGGTTAATTAGGATGTGATCTGCTTCTGTATGTTTAATCATGGGGTGAACCTTCGTTTGTCACGAGTGTTATCTTTACATATTATACGTGTTTATTACATTTCGTAACCAAGCTATTTGAGATAATCATTCTGAAGAGTTGAAGTGATTCGAGAATCTGTTTACATGTTTGTAGATGGTATTTGATTCATGGCATATAGATTGAATGTCATGTGTTGATGCTGTTATTTATGAATTATGCTTTGTCCTCAGCATTTAGGAGCTTAATAAAAACATGTTTTTCCGTCATACATTCACCACTGATATTCAGCATGTTTGCAATCTGTAGGTATTTATAGGCTTAGAGCAATGTTGTAACCTGACTGTCATTGTCCCTGAAGTGTCATCATCTTAAATGGCACCCGACAACTACTTCCTGTCTGACCAACAACTCCGGAACCAGCAGTATGGGGAGAACATCTCGGGTATCACACATCAAGATGGATTGTACAACATCGATGGAGGCTCATCTCTGCACGGTGTGTCATCAAACTTCTGTAATTCAGGTGCTCAGATGCCATACCAAATTGCACAGTATGCACCTGGGAGTATAAACATCAGTGTACAGAGTCACCCAACAAACTCAGGGACAAGTTTTGATGAAAGCTCTTTGATCACTGGTGTAGATTCCTCATTTTTTGGGGGTTCATATACGCAGGGACCTGGTTTTAACCGCACAGACTCACATGCCTCGATTTCAGGGTCATCAACTGTGAATCAGTTTTCGCCTCAAGGGCAAGGGGTGCCGTTTCAGAACCATACTTCTATGCCGCAGTTCTCAGTGCCAGTACATAATGCTTCAGCTTCTCCTGTGATGAGGTTTAAGAAACCGGGAGTAGAAGAGATGCCGGGGGATGTCCTACATCCAAATTATCAACAGCAGATGTCACACTTGCAGGGCATGCAAATGAAATCTTTTAATGATCGTCCTATTGATGTTAGATTTCCGCAACTAAGTCCACATCAGCAACAACTAAGTGCACATCAGCAGCAACTAAGTCCACATCAGCAGCAACTAAGTGCACATCAGCAGCAACTAAGTGCACATCAGCAGCAGAATGTTGCGAATTCAAATAAAAGGACGATGTTCAGAGGAGGGATGGCTATTCGAAGGCTGACGTCTTATGTGCATCAGCGGAGGCAGAGGCCACCCGTGAGTATTTTATCTTTCATGAGAAGCTTTCATATTTTGAATAAATAGTAATAGATCATCAAGCATGTGTTCTGTGTTCGCGTATCTTTCTTTCTATTCGTTGTTTGTACAATGTAGGATAACAACATCGAGTATTGGAGGACATTTGTCGCACACTTCTACTCCCCAGACGTTCTGAGAAGGACCTGTTTCTCTAAACATTCTAATGTTAGCAGTCAAGGAAATGGTGCTTTCACAATGGAGGTCAGTTTCATGCTGTGTTCACTCTTGCAATTTGAAATAGTTTTCGTCTACAATACAAGCACCCTATTGGCTACTTCTTTGCGTCATTACCATCCGTCATTGTGTGCTATATACTCAACTGGGGTCATCATAAGTTCATAACTGTGCCTTCATTACAATAGTATATGAGAAAATATTTATTTTCAGCTGAGATTTCAGGAGATATATGTTGTCTTCTCAATTGGATTATTATGTCTGCCTATAATCGTTTAGTTTAAGCGAAATTGGCCTGGTGTTTTTGCTTTGATAGTTTGTTCAGTCATGTGTTTGCCTTGTTTTTTTTTATCACAAAAGGTCATGGGTTTTCTTCTTCCAGGATACTTGGAGTTGTGAATTGTGTGGATCGACACCAGGCAAAGGATATGGTAAGCTGCTTTTAAAACCAGGTTCCTGACTGATGTCTAAATGACTGGCTGGATATCTGTTTTTTTTTTCTTTTTTCTGCAAACATCTTCAGTAGTCCTGGAAAATCATCTAAAGTCGAACTATGTCAACAGTGGGCTGTTTTATCTTTGAAATACATCGTCATCAATTCATGATTCGAAAGATTTGATTTTCTGATTATCCTTTTCTGATGATAAACACTTGGCAGTGGAAACATTTGAAGTTCTTCCAAGGATGAACCAGTTGTACTTCAGTAAAGATGTCATTGATGAACTACTGTATCTCAATTCTCCAACTGAAAAAATGCTTCCAGATGGATCCGTGATGGTTTATTTCGATAAAGCAGTCCAAGAAGCGGTCTATAAGCATTGTCGTGTTATCCATGAAGGAAAACTTCGAGTCATTTTCACTTCTAAGTTTCAGGTTTTTGTATATTTTGCACTGAACTGGTTGTATACTTCATACTTGCATAGAACTATCCATAAACATTATGATGTTATCCATTTCAGAGGACTGTAAGCGAGTGTTTTTGTTTTGTGTAGATAATATCTTGGATTTTCTGTGTTCAAAAACACGAGGTGTTTCTACCGCGAAGATTGATTACACACCAGGTACTGATGCTACCTTTTGCACGCCTGTTCAGTGGTTAGTCTTGTTTTTGCTGGCATCCCACTGAAACTCTTGTGTTGGCTGTTTCTTTAGTCTCTTTAATTCCTATCACAGAACAATGCTTCATTGTTTTGCAGTTAACTGATGCTACAAAACCTGTAACAGGAATTACATCTGATGTTACAACTAGCAAACCATCTAACATCAGCTTTTCAATTTTCATATTATTTCACAACTTCTTATTTATGTATTTTCAAGTTTTGTTTTTGCTGGAGTCAATCAACAAATGTTAATGCATATTTTCCGGTAGTATAATAAGCCCTGAGTTTTGCTCCATGATTGCCTTGGTATTGTATGTAACTGAAAGCTAACATCTCCGCAGGTGAACGACTTAGTTAAGATTGCTACAAGTCTTAAAAACAATGCTGATGCAATTGATAGTGATGGTGTCACAGAGAAGGATTTGTCATCAAATGGCAATAGGTAGCCTAACTTTTCGAATTCTCCCTATCCCCCTTCCCGGCTGGCATTGTTTCCTTTGGCCATGGTTGCTTGCTGCCGTGCTGGCAGTGTCAATAGCTTATTTCATCACGCCCTAGAATCTCGGGAAACAAAGGTGTGGTGGACTATTGATGTTTGTAATAATGAACTGTTTATTTTCACTGTAGGATGGCAGCTGCTGAGCGTAGTCTAGCAGGACTGATGGAGCAACCCGAAATTAGTGACTTGGGATTTTCGAAACATTTTTTACGCAGCTTGCAGGTGGGGTTGAATGCTATCTACACATGATAGAGCCACTTTCATCGCAATGTACGTATTTTATCCATCAATCAGCTAACACTCTCAATATGGCTTTTCAGGTATCTGAGGTTCTCGAGAACATGAAGGATTTGATGGCTTTTAGCATGACCAACAATACTAGTCCAATAGGTAAATGTTATACTGTTTGTTACTACATTTTCCTAGCAAATTTTACTACTCTCTCGGGATCATTATGAGCATTATGCGCTCATAGCTTATACAGCTTCAAAGATCATATTTTTCCATGATACGAATTTGTACACGAGAGAAGCATGCTTATTGTGGTCGTTGGACAGCACTACATTCTAAATGCTAACTGTGACTGCTGATGTCCAGATTCTGATTTTCCAACTGTTTATTTTGGCGCTTGCTTTTCTGTCAAGTCTTGCACTAGCACTGAATCTATAACTTCGTTGTTCTATTGGCACTAACCTATGACATCTATTCCAATTGTGTAGAGACACTGAGTCTATATGGTAGGAAAGCTGCTAATGATAAATTTGAGACGAGACAAATGGAGTCCAGATTACCAATCCCTCAGACTCCTGGTCCTCCTGTTCGTAGAAATTTCCCTGCGCAGAATGCTCATCTTACAGGCAAAACTGATCGTATTTCACCAGCGGCTAACTATATGGCTCAGGCACCAGTTAGCTATGGAAACCAGGTGTGCAATACTCCCAGTCCCAACAAAAATTTTCCGGTGCCACAACAGATGAGGGACGGTGTATCGCCTTTTTCTCCGTCATACCAGAGCCCCATTTCACCAGCACAGAGCTCCCCTGACCCCTCTGCTGCTCAGAGAAGCCCCATTTATGCGGATTTCATGCTGAATGATATTCTGTCCAAAATTCGTAGCGAAGGGACCAAACGAGCACGAAGTAAGACCACAGGGAGAAGGTGCAATGCGACTAGTGACCCTGTTGGTGAAGATGGACACACTGCGCGTGGTTGGGCGAAAAAGAAGAGTAGACTTCACGCCAGTCAGCCGAACAATGAGCTATCAAATGGTCAAGTCTTAGGTGGTAAGCCGGAAAATGGTAAAGGTCTCAACTCTTCATCTAGCAGCAACTCTTCTAAGTTTCTCCCTGATCACAACTTCTCAAGGAAAGACACAGACTTGGATGAGGACTTCACTTCACCTGCTCAATCCCAAGGTTCCTTCAAGACTACTTAATCGTCCTCAGTGAATCGCCCTCGTAAATGGGTACATAACGTTATACATACAGTTTTTTGTAGTGCATTGTACATGTCCAGTTCTGTCTCAGGCTCTCTCTCAGCAGTAAAGAGACTCTAAGCTTAGCTTGCTGCTGTTGGTGAGGTTCACATCAAAAACACAAATGTGTGTAGTAACTAATCATCTTTAATCTTTGGGTATCGATCAATGGTCTTATACCTTTTAAAAGTTTAAACTCGTCAACATTAGCTCGTGTTTCACCTATCCCTAAACGTTACGGACTCAAGCCGAACAAGATCAAAGCTTGACTTGTTAATGCTTATTATTCTGTTGAGTTCACGTAGCTAGAAACCATGAAGCATATATTCCTATAAAAGTTAACTTTTGTAATAAGTTTTGTTTGGACACTTCGGTTGGATATTGTCGGACACTTTGGGTGGAAAAGGCACCGTCCTCCAAATCAAAGGATACCAACCAAAATAATGTGCTGGTTTTCCATGACTAGTACAGTATATGACAAGATACCAAAAACATAAATATCCACATAAAGTGCCAAAAACGTAAGCCCACCATGGCATTGGCACCATCTCTTCACACAAATGCCTACCAACCAAATACACTAATTTTTGTGCATTGCCTTTCCGATGAAACATGTATGTCCACACATTTAACCTTGCTTATCTCATTGTGTTAGATTACTTTTACTTAGGTGAATCACAGAAATGTAACGCATACCTTGTAAGTGCAAGATGGCGATATGGCATATACTTGATGCGATGTTTTAGCGGCTAGTGTTTTCGTTTCTAAGAGCTTTTTGTTTGTTGAGCATAATTTTCTGTTAGGTGTATAATTTCAATAAACATTATGATTTGTGCCTTTTGGGAATAAGGCTTGGTTGTTGTTGTTGTTGTTGTTTGAAAATGGTTTGTGCCAACTGATAATCGTAATTTATCATAATAATTAAGATTGGATTTGGTTGGAAAAAATGGACTGATTGTGCACCCTATTCAAAGAAGTTGGACAATGTTTAGTCAATTGACTAAAATTGGCAAGAAATTGACTTGTTATTGCAAATCATGTTACCAACCCAGGGTTAATTAAAGAAGCATTTAAATCAACATCATTATGTCATCTCCTAGTGATGTTGAAATAAAACGAAACCATGACAAAATAGACAAAGTTTGTTGAGACACGTCCGAAAAGTATTATATTTGCGCTTTGATTGTGTTACGTAGAATATAAGATGTGGTACCATCCAAATGATCAGCACCCACGCTTTGCTAGCAATCCATCACAATCTTTATGTAGAACAACAAGAACATTTGAAAAATCAGATAAGTTTCGGCAAGAACTTAAGACGGTCTTAACAAGAGATTTACGATGTATTGTCCTCGAAAATTGATAGTTATGCTTATGCAGAAACATTGAAGGGGGAAAGAATACAAACGCAAGAACTGCGCGATTTCCACCCGAATACATTATATGCACATTACTTGCGTAATTCTTCATTTCACACACTATTTTACAGACTACAGAGGCTTAAGACCAAAAACCATGCCACTCTGCCTTGCTATCTATTACTCTAAGACCTTAACTACCTACCTATATTACCTGCCTAATTATGGAGAGCTAAAGCCCTTTAAAAACGCTTTAGCCTTCCCTTGAACGAACTAGGGTATATCGCTACAGAGTCTACACATAACCCACCTTTTGTGTGGGTGCAATCTATCTGGGTCATTGAAAACTTGACCCGAGTAGGAGCTTTAGAATCTTCCACCACAAAGTCCCCAGCGTGGTAGTGAAGCCAGTTCCCAGGGCCTTCGAGGAAACACTGGGAGACTGTGCGCTGGCCCTCTGAGGTAGAGAGCTGGAATTGTACAGGTTTGATGTCCCATCCATGGATCTGCTCGGTATTGCAATGTCGACGCCCAAACTTCTTGTAGGGCTTTCCCAGTTGCAGTCTGAAGAATACACTATATGTACCTTCAGGGAACGGGAACTCCACCTCACCGTCAACTTCAAACCACCAGATCTGCTGCAGATAGGCCACTGTGGAGAACCTGTGTATCAAACAGGGATACTCTGATCAGTCACTGGACAAACATCAACTGTAATGAACTAAGAAACTACAATTTCTTAAACAACTCAGCTCCACCAGGTAGGACTGTGTTGATCAAACAGCTAAAGGCCGTTATTAATTAGTTTTACACAAAAGGGAGCACCAGAAGCTTGTTTTGCAGATTAGCTGTCTGAAAGTACACCAATATATGTACCAAAAGCCTACAAAAGCCGATGGAACGGACCTCTAAACAGGAGGCGGCCAGCAAGAGCTGCATCCCAAGGGATATATGCACGTTGCAACAATATCTAGACAACCCAATAACAGATATAAATACACAATAATAATCATGGAGGGGATAGAAAGCATGAAACATCTTGATTCTTGGATATACATAAGCGACCATAACGTTGGCGGTAATACATAAGCATATAGATCACTAGAAGAAGGCAAATGCCAGCAACGTATGAGTGTATGACTACATCTTGCATATATCATATCAAGCAGGAAGCTTACGCCAACAATTGCCCTCAGACGTTTCTTATCACAAATGTTATGGATCATACCAAATTTTCTAGGGTCCTAGTACTAACATTCTGATATTCCTACCTTCAATCTAATTCATATTAAGATCGAAAAAACATTCAAATCCGGAAGCAAAAACGTTAGTAGACTCATCTCCTCCTTGACAAACGGAATTCACAAAGGAGACACGAAAAAATAAGTCCAAGTCAAGGTAGTACAACTTAATCTAGACTGAATCAAACATTCAATTACGTCGAGAGCAGCAATAAGGAAGAAACATTCTGGCTCTGATAAAGTCTATCTTGGATAACAATCCAAAAACTTATCCTAAAAATCTCCTAATCTTGGTAATTCTAGATAAACAATATCCACAATCACACTATAATCAGAAAGAACAGGTCAATACCAACAAGATGGTTTACATCTAATCTCGAAAATTTTCGACTCCGATGGGAATTACAAGATGCATACACTCATCAGTATCACCTCATGCCGGATCAGAATCACAGAGTAACAGAACCCAATCAAGCAGCAAACAATGACCGAAATTCGAAACAACGACAAACATACGATTAGGGAGAAATTCATCAAACAATTGACCTCAAACAAAAGATTGTAGTTCACGATACCAATCTAATCTAAACCAGTCATCTAATTAGTGTGGAATCCTCACCTAGTTTCCTCAGTGGGGATTTGGCTCCAATATCTCCGATCATCAATCCCAGTGATTGACAAACCCTTTGCAGAAATCGCCATACAAATCCCACCTGTGCTCTTATCCAACCACACCTTCTGCAAATTTTCCAACACCAAAACCCCATCAATCACACACCAAACAAAATTGGAAAGAAATCAACCAAAAACTTCAACAAGAAGTTACTAAAAATTCACAAAAATGGATAAAGAACCAACCTTTAACCCATCTTCAAGTGAATTAAATCGACTTAAACTGGCATAAATGTCTCTTTTACAAGAATAAACCGGTAATTTATCATCATCATCATCATTACTACTAATCTCATCATTAGCATCATTAATCTCATCATTAACAAAGATCTTCTTAATTATCTGCTGATAATTAGAGGGTAATTTCGACTCCCAAACAAAATCAGCAGAAGAAGCACCATGAAAAGCCTTGTTTAATTTCGCCATCTTACAAATATCTTGTGGGTCCAAATTCATCAAAACCAAAGCTACACAACTTTCTGGTAAATCACCTAACCCAGTTTTTTTCTTCATTTCTAGGGTTTTTTCCCCAATTAATTCCTTCCCAAATGCCGACCCCATCCACTTAAAAAACAAATCAGACAATCTGGGTCGAGTTTTTTCGCAGATTTATAAACTGGGTACCAATCAGTTTTCCTTCTACTTGACGCTACCACTTCTGGGTCGAAATTTCAATCAAATTGGGGGTTTTTGGGGGAAGAGAGAGAAAGATAAGGGAAGAGAGAGAAAGAGGGTGACTTTCTTTTCTGGGTATGTTTAATTTAGTGAAATGAATAATGGGTATGAATCAAAATTTGATCTTGGTGGATCTTTGCTTTATAATTTGGGGGTTTTTTTCGAAGAGAGGAGAGAGAAAATGAGGAAAACAACAAAAGAGAGATGAGAGAGGGAAGGGGGGTGGCACTGGAGAGCTTGTTGTTGACGGACGCGTATGTGTGAAGATTGAAGAGAGACTAGAACTCTACAAGTGATATATATGAAGAAATTCTGAGAAAAAAAAAATCATGATTTGTTTGGTATTTAACAGCATGTTTGGTAGAGAGAAATTGAACGGAAAGAATTGGAAGGAAGAAAAAGGAACGGAAAAGAAAAGAAGAGAAAGGAAAGGAACTACGATTTCCTTTGTTTGGTTATTTTTTTTCAAATTTGGGAGGAATTGGAAGGAAAGTGGGTGTTTTTATGTTGTAAATTGGCTTTTCGTCCAATTCCGCCCGTTTTGGGATGAAAAGGAAATGACAGTTTAATGAAGGATCATTTCCTTCCATTTTCTTTCCTTTCCTTCCACTTCCCAGGTATCTTCATAAACCAAACGTAGGAAATTTGTAAAATCTATTTCCTTTCCTTTCCTTTCCGTCCGATTCCTCTCTACCAAACATGCTGTAATGAAAAAAAAAAATAGGGGAGAAAAAAAATTCATGACAGACGCTGAAAATGTTTGTGAAAACTATTTTTTTTGTTTTATTTAATTGACAACTGTGAATTTTTGGATTTTGGGGGTTTTTTTGGAGTTATCCACTTTCTACTTCGGTCAGTTCGGTGTGTACTGAGGGCATTTATGAGATATTTTTTCTCTTTTATTTGTCAATCTGATTTTTTGTATTTTTTCCCTATTTTGTTTGATTTTAATTATAATCATATTGATTTGTGAAGGATTGGGAATTTAGGATTCTCACAAAAAAGATATTTCTAGTTTACAGTTGGTAAAAATACAAGAATAATGAATGTATTATGGATTGTAATGAGTTATTGAAATTAACCTCATTTGAGTATGGTTCGAAATCGTTCATGAGGTCCAATGGCGGCTTTGTGGCGTCGATTGTTCTAAGTGTTGGACTCTCAACCTCGAGATTGAAGAATGAAACGTGGATAACAATGAGCTAAGAGGTGGTAGCTCTTCAATTCCTTCGTGCGTGTATAAACCTAGTAGGGTCAGCGCATAACTATTAAGAAATTGAAAAAACGACTAATATAAAGAGTAATTGTCCAGTATCTAGTGGTTTTACATTTCTTAGTAGCTATACTCAAAGTAAGAAGTTTAAAGATGGACAGAGAAATTATGTATCGTCAATAGACGTTTTACGCTTCCATCTTAAAAAGCTCGGACAATAAAACAAGTATATACTCCCTCAGTCCCTTAATCTCTAGCTTACACTACCGAAATATACTCTTACATATTTAAACCAAACATCAACAATCGACCGCAATTGAATTTACTCTTGAAAACTTGACAATACTTGTACAGTTATACTCCACAGAAATCGTACGTATTGAACCACTAGTATACGGAGTAATGAGTAGAGTACTAGAGTGACATGGTAGAGTGTGACATAGCCCAGCACACTTCGGGTACCATGAATCAATCACGTTCATGAATCATGAATGTCGGGCTTATTTTGGACGTGATGAGCAATTTAAGGTCTCTAATTTTCCAATTCGACAAAATTCAGTTTATGCATGCCAGCAGCTACACACGTTCGAATGGACAATCGTACCGTATGTGGATCTCAGCCTGAGAACGAACCTAACCTATTGTTACCAATCATTAATTGCTCATTGCTGACAGTGAGGTGTTGCAACCGTAACTTCGATAACTTGGTCATATTTGAAAGTTATTTTTCGATCTCTCTTAATTTTCAACTTTCTTCCTCTAAATTACACTGATTTTTTTTTTGTCAAATTGAAATAATTAAGTTTCATAATTTCGTCACAAATTATAATAGTTGGATTTCAAATTTAAGTCCACCCATATTAACCTTTTTTGTTCAAGATACGTTGAAACTATGGCTAATTTGAAAGTAGCGATTGTGTATTTTCATGTATGTTATTGAAAAAAAGTTTTATCTATCCTACATTTTTCGTAGTAAGATCATTTATAAAAATATTCACAAACTCATTTGTTTCTTAAAAGTTTAGCAGGTGGTCTAAGCTAAGTTCTTAAGGTTTACGTAGTTATCAATAATAAAAGACTTTCATATTTTAAATGAAATTAAGTCAAATTCGTAGTACAAGCCAACAATCGCAAAACATACGAAAAAAGAAAAATAATACAATTATGCTTTGCATATATTAAAAACTTTTACTATGATTCTTACTTTGTCATAAGCTTCTCCTCGTTCACATACATATGTAATACAAAGGTTTAAAATGCAAACAAAAAAATTAAAAAAATACAATTTCGTTGATGAAGTCCTAGGTTATTTAACAAGTTTTAATGCTTGATTATTAAACAAACCTCAATTTGGCCTTGGTGGGGTAGTATTATTATGAAATGTTATAATATGGACTATATGGTGATGCCATTTATAAACACATAAAATATTAAGTTAGTAAGAGTAAAACGTGTGAGTAAGTCAGCAACAACGTGGACACCACTCGCTCAACAAAACGAGATTCCACCAATGGTATTCGACACCGCGGCTACCAGTCAGCTTAAACTCGTATAATTTGGATAAGTGCTTAGTTGGATTTTATGTTTTATTTACATCAAAGTTTACATCAAATTGTGACATTTTGGTGGTATGAAAAACTCAACATCAAAATTACTTTAATATACTTTTGCATTATACTACTAATGAATTATATACAATTTAGTATGGATATTTGGATATAATCTTTATACATAATCATCACATTTGACCATGAATAGATTGTTTATACTATTTCGTCCGTGCGGCTATAAACTGCATAGGGTCACTAGACGTAGTGTACCAACTAAATAGTAAATAAAAAATCCAAAAAAGTTGCATGGCAGGTTAGCTCAAAGTCACCCTACATGCAATTTTGTTAGAATTTTGATTAATCGATTAGTACTCCTTTCTTTTTATTTAAAAATAATTTTCATAGAACATAACTTATGGTAGGCTCTCTGAACTCAATACTCAGATCAGTTCATGTCAGACCAAGGTAACCGTGTGCCGAAGTAGAATTCTAGACAAGTGGACGATCAACCAGTCCGTAGGACAGGTTCTTAAACAATAGAGAGTCATACAAGTTATTATTGTTAAAACTCGTAAGTCGTAACTTCAAAACTCTCACGGTCTCACCCCTACTAACTCTAATTTATTTAGGTCAACTGAATATATGTATTGTATATCATACTCAGTTCTTATTATTATAAACAAAAATACAAAATGAAGGTATCTTTTGGTTATGTGAATAGGCAAAGGAAACTTCGGGGGTGAAAGAGTAGAGACCAAATCTGGACATATCAGAGTTAGTTGTAGATCGATTTAGGAAACGAGTAGCAATCTTTGACCAATACGAAAGGTTGTTGTTCATGATAAGTGAATGGTCTTATGGCTTGTGGTACCAAATTATATTGTGGCGTGCAAGCTGCTACGATTGTGTTCATATACGGAGTACGTACCTCACTGGTCCACACTCTTGGACATTATATATTATTGTTCACAGTATATTACTTGTTAATGTTTTTAATTAAGACATACAATACGTCAATACCTAATGCAAAGGGGTATGCATCCTTGAAAATGTGACTTTCGGTTAATAGATCGGTTAAAATTACACTTTTTGTATTTTTCAATTGTGAACAATAAGTTTGATTCACTTTTACATATTTAAATCCACACGTATAGATATCGAATGTCTCGTATATATAATAGACAATATTCTCGATCACGCTCGTTTCCCACTTGATCGATATTTGAGAGTTGTTGTTGTTCAATTTGTACAACACATCACTGATTTTTTTATGTAAAAAATTTGTGAGTATAAAAACCATTTCTAATGGTCAATCACCCTTATCACTAGAAGAATTGAATACGGAGTAATAGCTACCCAAACTGCTTATATATATCGATGAGTTTAATTTATCCGTGTATTAAATTGAGTATATAATAGGTATGTAGTTTATGAATCAACTTTGACTCTTTAGATTGATAATCATTGCACATTTCTAAATTGTGAGACCTACTCTACTAAGAACTACACATTTTTTTTGGTGTATAGCTAGTTCGATTTCCGACAAGAAAAGGTGCACTTGAAGATGCATTTGCTAGCAAACAAAACAACAAAATTTTGTAGAGTGATGATTCATATGTAAAATCAAAACATTATTTTTCTCTTTTGCCTCTTCGTAACCTAGCCGTAATTATTATTTCCAGGAATCAAAACACGCTATAACTTCCCCTTAAAAAGAAAACACACACGCTATAACTAGTTTATTCCATTTACTAGTTTTTTTTTTTTGGAAATCGACCATTTACTAGTTCAAATGCACTATTTTCACATGTTGTTCTGTTGTGAAGAATGGGCTGTTTTAGATGCCAAGTCCACACAGTTGGGCCTATAATAAGTAGGCCCGAACTCAGAACAGAAAAACTCGGCCTTTATCCATAGTATAAAACGGTTGTACCATAAAGTCAGGTGAGACGGCCTTATATGAGACTTTGTTGTTATCTGCCGATTATTCAACAGGAATATAATCAAGGTTGATGCTTTCTTAGGGCATGCTGGAATCTGAGGGCATAGTTAAAGACAGGTAAGACCCTGATATCTTCAGCTGGAAGACAAAAGGCTTCAACATTGCTGATACACTTGACAGTATAAGTCGAGAGTGGAGTGCCTTGGTTAGGAGAATTAAGCTGTGTTGCCCACGGAAGTAGTTCTTCCCCAAAGAAGTCACCTACTTCAACAACTCTCGAGTTGGCGTGGCCGCTTCTATGATGTGTTAGCTGCAATAATCCCCTGAAAATGAAGTACATTTTCTCTAGTGGATCACCTTGTAGTAGTATGTATGTTCCTTCTGCGCCAGTGTATGTCCTTAGGTGTCCGCACACGAAATCGAGGAGCTGATCATCCATCCTACTGAAGGGTGGTACCTGTAAACAAAGAAATTGTGTGTTTCGTCAGCCAAACAACTCATATTTTTGGCACTTTCCGAAAATTTGGAATTTGTATGTGTTTTTGTTTGACAACCAAACGACCACTTAGGACTTACATTGCAGAGTCGTTCTTTGTATAAGTGATGCCGAATATCATGACGCAAGTCTAAGGGAAGCGAACTCAACATACCCTCATCGTCTATGCCTTCAGTGGTCTGCCAATCTGTCTGAACACTCTGCCTAACAAGCCCCTTTAGATCAGGAGGGAGATGGTGATAATGTGTCCATTCCTCGAGTTTTCTCTGCTTTATCCTCTGCCCTTCTCGTCTGGCTCCTGCAGATTGTACACTGGTCTTTGCCAAAAAGAAAAGGAACATCACTAAAAGGAAGTTCTTTGTCCAAAAACAGCTAACAAAATGCAATTTCTATTAACATCAGAGTAATGTAGCACCTGCATCCTGGCTATCAAGTCTGCCAACAAGATGAGACCAATCATCATAACTATACAGCTGAATGTTGTCTCCATGACATGGAAATTTGCATCAAAGGTCTGCCCCAATGAACTGCACGGAGAAAGTTCAACTGTGAATGAACTTACTGAAATCCTTTCTGCTAAAACCCTGTCCTATACAGTTCTACTGAGTGAGCAATAGAAATTGTCGTGCAGGCTCTCCATATCATACTGCATACAGAAATTTATCATACTGCACACAGAAATTGTAGTTTGCAATTGTAAGTCACCTTAAACTCCTGACACCCCACACAAAGCAGTAGATGGATTTCTGGATGAAGCTCCTTGTGCCAATTTCATTTGCAAATGCATCAGAAACCATCCCTTGTTCAATTTCTTTGCGTTTAGTTATGCATACTTTATGTACTTCACTGCAATCTAGTCCAACAGGATATTTAGCATGCATCTCGTTCTTAAATTCTCGAAACAAGCATTCCTTCAAAATGTCGAAGTAAAATTGATAGAACAAAGCGCCTAGAAACTGCGTCAACACAGGAAACTACAAGTAAGTTATTCAATCAGGAGGCCAGAACAGCAAGAAATTGTGTACTAGTTCAAACTGCACAATTTATATCTTACATGCCCGATCAAAATGAAAATGAAAAGATTGTATATCGCTCCTGACCAGACACTCTTCACTGCGATACCAAATGCTTGTACGATTTTAGTGTGCCAAGGAACCATGGCTAACATCCTTGGACCAAACATGTACAAAATTATTGAAGGCAAAAACCCACTGGCTGCAGTAGTAGACTTTGACCAAATAATGATCTGTTACATAAGGGTCAGTTTCATTGCATGATCTTGTTGGGACAAATACTTGCTTCATGCATACTACATAGCTCCAGCAAAATGGCAATAAGATCGACAATGGCAATGGCAAATGCTCGGTGACATGAACCTCATACATTGGATTACTTACCTGTGGCAATGGCAAAATGGCAATAAGATCGACAATGAACGTTGATTTCATGTAGTTGATGGCGATCAGACGAGGATCCTTGATTAAGTTCTTCTTCTTGAAAACTTTTGGCCCGATTCCTTCAAAGGGTATATGAAATTTAAGAATTACATGAAAGAGGTGAAACAAATCTAGGAGTGTTCGTGAAAAGGCGAGGAAGAAACCGGCCTGAAAATCGATACCAAAACACTTGGAGCCTTTTACATGAGAAATGTACAAGAATAAAGGGTCCTGGATCATGCTCAAGACTCCAATTATAATCATTATGCGTTTCCATTTCATCAAAAAGGGGCTTTCCGGATCAATAACCTTGATCCGTAATGACGTTATGAGATTCCCGATAATGTTCATCTTTGCAGTTGTGAGGTAAAACAATGAGGGGGCAAACACACTGAATGTGGAGAAGGCATGTTTTCAATTTGTTGGTGATCGGTAGTTAAAGATGTCTACACATTTTTATAACCATTAGGAAGTACGATCATTCATTAATTCATTCTCAATTAGTCGAAGACTCGATCCCGTTGTAAAAGGAAGCACGAGGCTATAGTAGTGTGTTTATTCGATATTTCGATCTATAAGGCTCAGTAGACAAACCAAACTTCAAACACGTGAAATTTATAGTCACTTAAACTAGTCATCGGACGACTTATTAAGCATGGTTTTCGGAGTACATTCAATCTTCTTCTAATTTTAACTAGTATTCGAACGATTATAATAATACATAAATAAAAACAACTTTTTAGAGTCTAGAGGATCAATTGCTCTGTTGAAACTTTCATTTTAAATTTTTAATGACCTTGAAATTCAATAATGTCATGCACTCTTATTGGCATTTCTTTCGAGCTTAGCCTCAGGGATCCAGAATAAAGGTTTGTTAAGGCTAACAATATGCGAAAAGTAGTTGTACTCTTCAACATCATGTTTGGAATCACGCATCACAAACAAGGGCGTTCGAATCTTAGCAATTACACTATGAATCCCACCTCTTTCTTTCCTTGCATGTATCTTTCTTATGAGAAGAACTGTACCTCCATAGGCGCCAAGCACCATGACAGCACCTATAGTCCACCACGTGTATGCTTCTATAACTTGAGCTGACATAATCAATAGAAGAAGAACCAGAAAACCCGACTTCGAATAAGTGGTTGTACTCATTATCTCCACTGTAAGGTCACTCTTGTAGATGCTGTAGCTAAGGATAAATGCTGCTAGCTGCATTTGTCTACGCCTTATAATCGCGTTATCTTGGCTGTTACACAAAGCAGTGAATGGTCATTCATGGGAAAATGAAGGTGCTTTGGTACCTCATGAATGGTCATTCTAGAAAAGGTCCTCTCTAGTCTCTCCTTGTGCAGTTACACAAGAGAAGATATTGAATGCATCTGAAGTTAGCATCAATAGCTAAAACTGAATCCGGACTGGTGACGGAAATGGGTATGTATCTGCAAGAAAGAACTAACGAGTTCTTCTAGCTTGTTTACCAAAAAGAAAAAATAAAAAGTTGGAGAAAATCAGAGTTGCGAAGTACTCTGAACTTGAGATATTCTTCATGTACAATCAGCAGAGAACTGCACGACAGCGCCTTTAATTTTTTTTAGCTAGCTTCTAATGTAGTGCAGACCTTTTCAAAATCCAAAACGAAGCCAACCGAAAAAGTAACAAAAAGAAGCGATATTGCATAAACTGATAAACTATAACATGGACAACTTTGGAGTGTTAGACCAACCTCAAAATGGAGGAATGTTATTCATATGATCTTGACAGCAAATGAAGTATACATTGGACTGATTTTCTGATATTCCTGAAGTAACATCATTGATTGAAAAACTACAAATAATTCAGTACAAAAAAAAAATCGAAGAATGAAAATAATTAGAAGAAGAATTCATTACAAAAAAGAATCTAAAGCCAATATGTATGAACATGAAGAGTAACCAAGTTTGTATTGAAAAATTGCTACTGCATACTCTAGAAATGAACCTCTGGCCGATCACAATTTTTTTTTATCTGCTTGAAAAGAATCAAAGATGTCCTCTAGACCTACAAAGAATTTGAAATCCCTACTGTACTTCCTGTACAATGAGCAAAACACCACACCGAAGCTGGATCAAGTCGGCTGGGAAAAACTGGAAGAACTCCCTGCAGCAGTAGTAGTAACCGGAACCCACAAAGAGACAGTATAAAATGGCTCATCCAACTCACATGGTGCTTTATGCTCGTATTGTCACACCTGCAAGCAGTCGTTCCATGAACCAAAAGTCTAAAACATAAAAAAACTTATAGATACAACCTCTAAACACATAAATGTTGAAACTTGAAAAGCAAATGCAAAATAATTTTCACTGGTTTTCTGATATTCCTGATGTAACATTGTTTATTAAAACTAAGCAAGATTTTGATTACAAAGAAGAATTGAAGAATGAATATGAATATAATGTGCTTATACAAGCTATCTAAAACCAATATGTATGAACCTAACGAGTAGCCAAATCTGTATTGAAAAAATGCTACTGTATAATGTAGTAATGAATCTCTGGCTGATCACAAAAAAGAATATATCTGCATGAAAAGAATCAACGAATTTCTCTAGACCTACAAAGAATTTGATATCCCTTACTGTACTTCCTGTACGATTAGCAAAACACCCCACAATCGAAGCTTGATCAAGTCGGCTGGGAAAAGCTTGAAGAACTCCCTGCAGCAGTAGTAGTAACCGGAACCCACAAAGAGACAGTATATAGCGGCTCATCCAACCATCTCAATGTGATTGCGTCCTCCCCTTGTCGTTCCACACTGTAGTTCTCATTGGAGTACATCTTTAACAACATTTGGCTTTGAAACAGTTCGGTCTCACTTGTTGTCTTACACCTGAACCCTTCTTGCTCCATCCTCCTCTTCCAGCTGCCAAACTTCTCGTGTCTTTCAGTCCTGTCGGCCCCTTCACAGGCGATTACATTCCTGATCTCGTGCCCAAAAATCTCTTCAATCTTGACCCTAGCCGGGCTATCAAAAGGAAGGCTGGAGTCAATTGAATCAAAGATGGCAGAATAGTATTTGAGCGAATTACAAACCCTCATTTCCAAATTTTGCTCGTTATGGTCGGCTTCTTGCTCAGCCATAAACAAAGCTACAGGGTTTGTGCTTCGGATAACACCCATGAAGTCCCTGAAAGCACCACCACTGGCATCATAAAGGGTCTTATGGAGCTGGAATATACAATTGACTGCTACACTCTCTCCTTCCTTCACATGAAGCATCCACAACCTGACGTCCTCCAACCGGTCCACAACTGGATGAAACTCGAAATTCAGATTGAATGCCTCTGCAAACCCAGCTAATCGGTCTCCTGTCTCGATTAAATCTTGCTTGGACTCCCCGATCCCAGTGATCCTGACATGACTTGGAGGGTTTCTCCTCAATGCCAAACTTTGGAAAAAGCCTGGCCATTGAAGCCCTTGCTTGATATCAAAGTCAATAATATGCACCTTCTCTTTCCCTTCAAAAGCTCTCAGCAACATCTCATTACCAGCGAAATGAATGAACTTTGGGATAGGACTGATCTGATTCAAAAGCCTCAACGCAGCTGCACCAGAATCATCATCAAACCGATCAAACTCTCTAGGAACACTGACGTGAAACACATGAGGCCAAGACCTTGAGACCCTCAATGCCAAAGCCTCAGTGAAGTAAGCTGCAAGACGGCTTATGATAGACCGCGCCCTTGGAGAAGATTGATCACCCAACTTGGAAATGAAATGATTGATTGCTGCAAAGTTCCTTGACACAATTGCTTCAACACAACCCACTAAAAAGCTGACTAGCTCGAACCCTTGTTGCTCGGTCTGACCATCATCGTTGTGATTCAAAGCATTCCTTGTTCCCTCACCAGGGTTAGCCCAAGTAGACCCATTCCCAAACCCATGTTCAGAAGTAGGTTCACTAAGCCTAAGCCCTAAACTATGGCTCTCAGAAGAGGAACTCGAACCAGATGATGTTGTTGTAGTCTCCCTCACCGGCCCATGGCTAGTCTCCGCGTCTTCATCTCCACCATATTCCGTAATCTCAGATTCCACCCAAGGATTGTGTGACAAAGGTGGCAATGTAGGAGAAATCACACCAGTTGGAACATAACACACCCTTTCCTCATCTCCTGAACAAGTCAGAGAAAACGGCGTATGTGGGAAATTCACAACTCCAAAACCAGGCTGCTGCAACCAGAAACCTCCACCACCACCCAAATTCCCTACACCATCACCTTCCCCAAACTCAAAGCTACCACCTTTCTTCCTCTTCGCTCTCCCACCATACGAATCCTCATCATCTTCATCATCAAAACACCCCTGATCAGTCAACCTCCTCTTCAAGCTCTTACCTTTCTCCCTCCAAAACTCACTCCTGATCTCCCTCCTCCCCTCTGGCGAAGGCGGTACCCTAATACTCTGCTTCAAACCCTTTGCTTCAATCGGTTTCTCGACAGACAACCCCACTGGACGGACAGATTGCGGCCGAGACACATCCTTCCTCGGGAAGGAACATGGTAAATCCAATCTCTGTGTGCTCATTGAAGGATAATGACAAGCCTGAAACTGTGCTGATGCTTCACTCCTCAATCTATGCCTTGGTGACAGTAATGTAGATGAACACCCAGCCAACATTCTCTCCCCCACTCAAACCTCCCTCACTTTTGTTTCCACCAACCTCCAAATCTCCTCAAATTTCCCCCCTTTTTCCTCACTCACTCACTCACTCTCTCTTTTTTTCTGTTCTACAACTTTCAAACAATGCACATACAATGCAATACTATAGCAGTGCAACAACAATACAATTCTATGATATTATATCAACAAAGAATCTTATAACACAAGTTAAGAACAGATTATATATTAATGTGAGTGAGAGTGTGTGTGTGTGTGTGTATATTTCCAAAAAAATCCAAAAATTATCAGAAGTTTCAAGGGGAATCCGATGAGTGAAGAATATATATGTGTGTGTTGGTGTGATTTTATAACTACAACAAAGAATTATATGTGCACCAAAGAATAAATAATCTCTAAAATTTCTAACAAATTAAATCAAACTTATAACAACATTTACCAAAGAATTGTCACCAATATAAACAAATTTAATCTAATAATAATGAAAATAATAACGAAGAATTCATCGGATTCCTAAAGAAATTTACTGAAAATTCATTTTACAAATCAAAGAAGAAGAAGAAGAGATACATACTTGATCAAACTTGTAGCTGAAGATACTCTGAAGATGAACAAACGAACCCAGAAATCCAATCGATTCCATCAGAAACATTTACACCCCCAAATTCAACAATCTAATCAATACCCAGATATTATTTCATCAATCTAACAACACCCACATACCAAAGATTCAAACTTTATGCTAAAATAAATATCATGCAAATTTCACCCTTACACTTACACCCTTCACAAACCCAAAAAAAAGGCACAAGATAAAATGGACCGTTGTATTTATATAATATGAAATAATATGAAATGAAACTTACCTGTTATTATCTCACTAGAAAAGGCACACTCACTATAGTAGACTAGAGTAGAGTAGAATAGGCTTATTTTCTTCTCTATTACGCTTCCCATGGCCTGTCCCTATCAAAAAGCTAATGGCTAATGTTGACTGTAATTTGGGAGGGGGGGTTTTATGTGCCCCATCATGGAGAAAAATGAGGAAATGGGAGTGTTATAGCCGTTGGATTGAGATCAGACGGTTGAGATTTAGGGTGGGAAATTGGGGATATGACCGTTGGGATATGTCGGTGAAATATGACCGTTGAGGAAGAGTAGGGGAAGGGGACCTATTGAGGGAGTTAGTGTACGGACACTTGGGGAAAAGGCGGGGTTTTTGCTGATTTTGGGTTTTTTTTTTTTTGGGAGTTTGTTGTTACTCATGCCAAGCACAAAGGTTGCACGTGTTTGTCTCCATCACTTGAGTAAAGTAGTAGTAAAAAAAGAGAGATGACAAATAATTACATACTATAGCAGTAAATTATGTTTTTTTTTATCCTAACTAGTGTTGACAAGTTACGAAGTATTAGGGGTCGTTTGGATACCCTTCAAATCCATAGGCATTTCATTTTCCTAGGAATTGGGTTTTAGTGGGGTTGTTTGGATAACCCAATTTTGTAGAAGTGGAGGAATTGGAAATTCCTTGGGAATTTCTAATTCCTATGAAGCATAGGAATTCAATTACCTAGCCCCCCCATGGTAATTCACAATTCCTATGGCATAAAATGTATCAATTACTACTTTACCCTTTAATTGCTTTTTTTTTATATTTTTATTTATCTACATATATAGAGGCTAAGTTAGTCATTTTAATAACTACCAAGGGAATTCTTGTATGGTAACCAAACAAGACATGGGAAATGAATTCCAAGGAATTCTAATTTCCTAGATGGTATCCAAACGATCTAAGGCAAATTCCCGGGAATTTACCATAGGAATTCATTTCCCGGGAAATTCTATTTCCTATAGGAATTTAATTCCTATGCTATCCAAACGAACCCTTAGTATGTTGTTAAGTTCAACGAGTATATTTCAAGTTTCAGCTAATGAGATTGTACTTATACGTTGTAAAGGATGTTGTCAAAATGATTAAGTATGCAACTGAAACAGTTGATCACTCTGTTAAGTTGTAACCATAAGAATATTTTCGTGGTTAAAAAGGTCAATTCACTCTAAATGTACAATATTAGCAAAAGTTGCGACTTAGATTATCCCAATTGCAATATTTAGCATTATCAACCTACAATATCAAGTACGGAGTACTATCTCAACTTAACTTTCATGCTTCTAGTTGTCACCTATGAACAAGTTAATGTAAAACCAAATTATATAGGAGTCCAAGTCAATGTGAGTGCAATATGCTAGTCTCGGTTGCACCTAATGAAGACTCATTTTGGCATTCAGGTGATTAATTGTCCTCACCCTAATCACGTGGGTTTGTGTAACTTTACCAAGAAAAAGAGAAAAAAAAGAAAAAGAAGGAAGAGTATTGGCGATCTACATAAGTCTTTTAACACTACTCCACTCACTCGATGTCGTACTCTTCTAAAATGTCTACAATTCAAGTGTATTTTAAGAATAACATCCAACTCTCGTCCAAAATATTAGTTAAAATGTTATCGAATTTCAACTATAAATCGAATATTCGAGACTTGCTAGAACCAACAACAACAACAACGCCTTAATATGAAATGACCTGGAGGTAGGTACAATAGGAAGTAGCTTCAACTGTAATCCCCCCAACAACCTTTTTGAATACCACAAATATAACAATCTGCAATTTGCCAAGTTCTATTTCCATTAAATCCAGCCTATAGAAATTAAAAACAAAATAAATAAATAAAAATGAAGCACCCAATATCTGAGGCCAATGAGAAGAGCCCATTCGGAGACCTCTCACCATCCGAGTTCTACACGCGCCACTCAGTCACTCACTCGTCCGAGTACATCACTAACTCACGAGGCCTCAAGCTCTTCACCCAATCATGGGCCCCACATTCCCAAACACTAGGAGTAGTATGTCTTGTCCACGGCTTTACTGGCGAGTCAAGCTGGACTGCCCAATTAACCGCGGTTCACTTTGCCAAAGCCGGGTTTATTGTTTGCGCAATTGATCACCAAGGCCACGGCTACTCTGACGCGCTTGGTGGTCTCGTGGCTCACATACCGGACATCAATCCTGTTGTAGATGACTGCATTGCGTACTTTGATGCCTTCCGTGAGAGCCACGCGCTGGGCATGCCATCATTTTTGTACTCGGAATCACTTGGAGGGGCGATTGCGCTATTGATCACACTTAGGAAGCGCGTGGGGGAGAGTGGGTTGAACAAGAACAAGCCTTATGATGGATTGGTTCTAAGTGGTGCAATGTGTGGGATTAGCCCCAAGTTTAAGCCACCCTGGCCGTTGGAACACCTCCTTGGACTCGCCGCTACGCTTTTGCCGACGTGGCGGATTGTTCCCACTCGAGGCTCCATTCCCGATGTGTCGTTCAAAGTGAGAATAATTTGCCGCCAATAATCCCAAGTTTCATCGTTCTTTACAAAATAATTTTAATATATAATTCGAAACTCTCACTCGTCCACTATGTTTAGGTGTATCTATCTAATTGACGTGTTTACTTGATTCATGCAAAATGTTGTTGGACATAGGTGAAATGGAAGCGTAAGCTAGCAATAGCAAGTCCAAAGAGGTACATAGGAAAGCCAAGAACAGCCACGGCGCATGAGCTGATGAGGATATGCAAGGAAGTACAGGGCAGATTCGAGGAAGTGAACGTACCTCTCCTGATTGTGCACGGTGGTGGTGATGTTGTGTGCGACCAGGCTTGTGTGGAGGAATTGCAACAGCGGGCTTCGAGCAAGGACAAGACCCTGAAGGTGTACCCTGGAATGTGGCATCAGATGGTGGGGGAGACTGACGAGGATGTTGATCTCGTCTTTGGTGATGTTGTGGACTGGTTTAAGACCAGAGCTTCAAGCGCCCGCCACTAACAGTGGCGTCCAAGATCAGCCCGGTGATGGAGTGGAGGTGTTAATAAAATGAACTGTAGTGTTACTTATTCTCATGCAAGATCAAGCAAATAAGGCTATTATGTAAGATGATGTAATTCACAATAAAAATGCACCACAAATGTTAGTAGCATTCAGACTCAGGGATCAGGCCAATTCTTCTCATAATTAGTGACGTTATTTTGGTAATTAGGAAAACTTTCATAATGCAGAAGACTTGAAAACGAAACATGATGCTGCATGCCTGCAACACACCGGAAAAGAGGAGATAACACCCAAAAAGAGTAATCGATTTTTCAGAAGGATTGAACCCAAAAAATTATTGACATCTTGTTTAAAAAGCTCATTGCATTCCAATGCAAGTGTAAGTGTGTGTAACACAAAAACTAAACCCGAGTTCACTTATTTCAAACCTGCCCTATAATATTTTCAAAGCTCAAGCCACCAGATCTGGCCAAAAAAAGGGGACAAACTCAAGCATCATCAAGTGCGAGAACACCAGGTAGCGGTTTGCCTTCCAAAAGCTCCAAGCTAGCACCACCTCCGGTAGAGATATGGCTCATCTTGTCTGCGAGACCAACCTTCTCAACTGCAGCAACAGAGTCTCCTCCACCAATGATTGTGGTCACACCCTTTCCACTGAGATCAGCCAACTTCCTGGCTACAGCCTGCAGATATCGAGATAATAGTCTCAACGTCAAATTCAAATTTATTTTCTTACTATTCCATAACTTGTTACGTTACTTCTCCATGTGGTATTTCTGAGTCTTGAGGAAGTATAAGCGACTTCTTACCTCAGTCCCTTCTGCAAATTTCTCGAATTCGAAAACACCCATAGGCCCATTCCAGATAATGGTTTGGGTTTTCTCCAAAGCCTCACTGAAAGTCTTGATAGAATCTGGTCCAATATCCAACCCCATCCATCCATCCGGGATTGCTGAGGCAGGCACAATCTACAAAAGAAACGCTTCCATGAGACCTCACAAGACAAATAACTTCGTAATTTCATAACATATGACCGCCAGCACGATTTATCCTGACTCTTCTACAGTTAAACAACAGCAAATACATCATGTGGGATCTACATACCTTACTATCAGCATCAGCCGCAAACTTGTTAGCAATGACGACATCAGTGGGGAGGAGAAGAGAGACTCCATTGGCTTTCGCCTTCTCCATGAGGGTGGTTGCAAGTTCAAGCTTGTCTTCCTCCACAAGAGATGATCCAACTGGGTACCCTTGGGCTTTGTAAAATGTGAAGATCATGCCGCCTCCAAGTAAAAGCACATCAACCTTAGCTAACAAAGACTCAATGACACCGATCTTGCTGGAGACCTTAGAGCCACCAACAATAGCAGCAAATGGTTTCTTAGGGTTTGCAACAGCTCCCACAAGGTAGTCAAGTTCCTAAAGATGCAACCAAGCAGCAGAGATCAGAAAAACATTCATTTTGTTATAATTCAATAAGGAAAAAGAAGATCTCAGTCCCCCCCAAAAACTGTAGGTAACATACACATAGGCCAGTTCAAAAGATGAATGCAAGGACATGCACAAGAGAAAGTGCAAACAGTCCGCAGTCTAGAAAGGCTTCATGCAGATAGCTCTTGACTCGTGTATTTATCAACATCAATCATGAAATTTTCATCTTATTTCAAGTCCTATTTTATACCTCATACAAGCTAAAAGATGCAGTCACCTTTCATTGTACCCAGAAAACACAACACAAAACAAAACCACCTTAAGCTAAGATCTTGTTACTCAAAGAGTTCCAAGAAACTTTCAAGTTCCCAAGTGTACGAATTCTTACACATGTCATCGCCAGGGTATCTGCAATTTTATAAAAATCTACAACATGTAACATAGGCTACCAAGTGCAAGAAAACATAAGACTAAAAGGAAACAGAGAGAGGCCAAATAATACTCCACTTTATAGAATCGGCACAGAGCACTCACTAATGACTAATGAGAAATGACGGAGTCAATCACAAAAATGACCATGCAAGTACCTTTTGCATCAAGTAACCAGCTACAGAAGGCTTCAAATACTTGGTAACGCCCTCAGTGGAAGCATGAGCTCTGTGGGCAGTACCAAATGCATCATTAACGTAGACATCTGCTAGAGCTGCCAATTTCTTAGCAAATTCAGGATCATTCTTCTCTTCCTCCTTGTAGAATCTCACGTTCTCCAAGAGCAGAACACCTCCTTCAGGCAACTCTGCCACCAATTTCTCAACTTCCTCACCAATGCAATCATTGGCCATTTTAACCTGGTAAACAGACAATGCCAGACCAAATATCAAATAACTATTCCTTTCTTACTTTTCTTAATTATTTCAAGGGGAAATAGGAACAAAAGAGTGCTAAAGAACAAGACTTTTGAGAAACATACCTCAACTCCAAGAAGCTCAGAGAGCCTTGGGATAAGGGGCTTCAAGCTGAACTTAGGCGTTACACCTTTTGGGCGTCCCTGAAATTAAGCAAAAAGAATAAGCAAATTGACAGAGCAGCTGCTTTTTTTCCTAGGATCTTTTTTCCATTTCAGAGAATAAAGTGAGTAACAACTTACAACGACACAACAACAAAGCAATGGCCTCAAAACGAAAAATAGGCATACAGCACACTTTAAACAAAGAAAAAACCCAACTTGGAAGAACAATGGCATAAAGCCATAAACTAACGAGAGATCAATTCAGTTACAACTGAGGTCCTCCTTAACGCTGAACTAAAAATTGTAAACATATGGCTCCTAGTTGTGTACTACAATTAACCAACATCCAACGATACAAAATGTCAACAAAACTTTATCTTGAGAAATAGAATAAGACAGCCTTTGCAACAAATTAGAATAAGATCAAACTCGACCTCATTCGGCAGAGGGTCAAATGTACACAACCATACCCACACCCACATGAATATAAGGAAAGTCATTTTGCTATGTTTCCATTCTATATCTAGCCAAAGGAAAGTGAGTACTTGGCTCCATTTTTTCATATAAACACATAACAGCATTTCATGCTTAAGAAGCAACAGCAAGTAGTAAACAAAGCCTCTATTCCAAAACAATTTGGTGTCGGCCAACATGAATCGCCCTACGGATACTATATCACCCATATCATAGAAAAATTGAGTCATAATATCAACACAATACTATATCATATCCTAAACTATGCTTAACAGATGCAACCGAAAACCATCTTACTACAGCAAACCAACCAAAACAGATTAAAATCGAAACCAAAAGGGGAGAGAATGATTACCAGATGGCTGGTAAGGATAACCTTAGCACCATTGCCCATCAAATACTTGATGGTCGGAACAGCGGCGCGGATTCTAGTGTCATCAGTGATGTTACAGTTGTCATCCAATGGAACATTCAGATCAACTCGGACAAGCACCCTTTTCCCCTTCAAATCAGCTTCGTTTAGGGTTGATACACTCCTCTTTGTTGCCATTTTTCAATCCTACTTTAACCCCCAATAAAAATCTAATCAAATCCCAGATAAGTTAAACACAAATTAATCCCAGATTACAAACATACTTGAAAAACAGATTAATCATGATCATGAACAAGTTAGCAGTAACTTCTTTAAGAAGATTAGAATGACCCACTAAGCAATCATCAAACATCACAATACAAAAACAATCAAAACGAACAAAGACCCTATCTTTCTCATAATCTAAGATCAAATATCCAATCAAAATATCGGGATTAAACTTCAATAAACACTCATCAGTAAAAAAAAACTAAAATCAACCCAGATACAGAAAAAGCTAAAGATCAAAACTTTGATCATAACAAAGTAAGAAGAACAACAGATTTAGAAATTATAACAGTAGCGTATTAGTGAAGAGACAGTATAGCAGTAGAATTTACCTTCTTTTTACGAGAGAGTTGGTTCGTTGTTCTTGGGTAAAAAAAATACTGCGGCTGTGGCTGACAGACAATTGAGAAACTTTATGAAGGTGTCAACTTTATAAAAGAGCAACGAATGCGAATATTCTAGACGGCTATTCGTTTCAGGGTCTCGATATATGGTGTCTTGGGCACTCGGTTTTGAGTTGCGTGGATTCGGTAACTTTCGATTTTTCATTTTATGGGGCGTTTTTTATAATTGACTCTTTTCGTTTCAAGTATAATTTGAAATTACCGTAAGAAAAAAATGAAAGTAGTTGTCTATATTTGACCCGAAACATGTTAGGTGATGCATTGGTAATATTCGTGAAAAAAACTATGTTAACTTGTGAAGGATTCATGCACAACAACACCATCTAGCAATCCTAGCCTGGTTACTAGTGATGGACAGTGATTTCTCTTAGTAAATTCGACCTTCTGGAATGGTACATTGGCTCGTAATTGCCTACTCGTCTTTGTCAGGGACGAGTTCTTGGGGTAGGACTGTAATATTGTCATATTGTGACTTGCATGACCCGAGACCTCATCCAATATGTAGATATAGCCATATGGAAGTCGAAAAAGGAACTGAGAGAGATGACAGACGGGGAGAACGCGTCTGTCAACACTCCTGCATCAGAAGTTCCCAAACTTGTTCTTTGTAGGCTAAAAGCAGAGTATACGGCATCTCAGTACCGTCCCAATAGTGATGAATATGCACAGACGGACAACATAATCGAAAACACTAGGAGATTAAACAATAATCCATTCTTTCTTGGACCTGAAGTACCTGGTAAATGGTAATGTAACATGTGCAAAAGTGTAGACACATCACTACCAGTTGTAATTCTTGTAAAGATTCAACTAGGTAATTACAAAAGTAACACCATTTTAACCTTTCGGGATACGTTCGCATGCATCAGGTAGCATCGAAAAATATTAACAAACACATCAACTGTCTAATAACACACAAAGGGAACCTAATGACATACTCCACCAATACCCCAATGATCACGGTTCAACAATTTCTTTCAGCATATGGTCGTAACTCATGCTGGAGACAGGCAGTAGATTACCCGACATAGGATCTTCCATATGCAAGTAAATCATATGTTTTGTGCTAATTACTGAATGAGTAGGATCTTCGAATCTCCAGAAACTTTAAAATGCTGATTTTAGATCGGCTCCATAAACAAAGCTTCTTGTTTACTCGTCAGCCCAAGCTCAGTAAGTGACAAGCTGCTCTCCCCATCACTGAACGCTCGACGAGGGTATGGCCTCACCTGCCCAAACAAATTTTACAGTAAGGTTTAGAGTAAAAGATCAAATTTGCACGTTATGCATTTGAGAAAGTTGAAGGGCCAGTGACAAACTTATATTAGTGATAACTCCAGAACAAGCAAAATAAGTGTAAACCAAAGATGCAATGAAACTTGGCTGAAGCACCACAAACTATAGAAAGTGATTCAATGAGCACAAATCTAAGTTTGGCCCAGTACTCAGTTAACCCTACTCGAAAGAAGCAGTTCACTTGGACGGACAATCCTAGGTTAGGACATTGAGGTCCATAACCTAATGAAGTTTTAAACTGGCCAATATTAATGCATCCTCGCCTCTTGATTGAAACATAACAATTGGAATCTAAGGCTCTGAGCCTCTGACATATCAATAAACCTCAAGCAGAAAAGGCGAAAACACTCAAAATCATTTATCACATGACTAGACTTGGAAGTTGATGATTACCAGTCTATAAGTTCCAGGCTTGACCATCCTCCCAACATCGATGAAATCAAACAGAGACTGCATCATCGACAGTCAGTTAGTCACCTACAAAGATCATTGGCACCTATCACATGTTGACAAAAGCAAGTATTCACAAGATATACCTGCAATTTATCAGATTTACGAAACCGGCGGCCATGTCGACTACCATCAGGCATTCTAACCAAAAGTGTTACAGCATTTTCATCACCCAAAGCTGGCTCCTCTGGAAGAGAGGCTTGTTTCGCAGCTAGTTGCCTCTCAAGCTCCTGGAAAGTAAAATTTATCAATTTATAACAAAGCAATGATGTTCACTGGACTGAATATACAGAAAATGCGGCTACAATAACCTCCCGGAATCATCTCTAAGCATCGTCATGGCAATAAATCAAGCTAGGAGAATATTGTAAATGATAAGAACAGTATCTCCCACTGTCCCACATACATATCCATTCAAATGGGCGACATGGAGATGAAAAGGAATCTAAGGATTCGAAACGAGACATGCACCATAAAAGAGGTTTGTGAAAGACACATGCTCAAAGAAAAATGAAAAGTATTCAGACAAAAAGGATTTACAAGCCTAAACCTAAAAAAATAACTGAAAATTCAAAAGGGGACAAAAGCTGGCCTGACTATAAGCAAACATAGACAGTCACCTAGTAACAAACTCTTGACATGCATAGCAAACAAGGAAAAACTTAATGGCACATTTTGTATACTTGCTCAGCAAGTCTATCAGATTTTTACCTTACAATAACAGCATGACTTATTTCTTAGTGTTGGGCAGGTAACTTGAGCACCACTAAGCTAAAGTCAGTCGGGAAAAGATAAAAAAACAGTGAAGCATAACTATATTAAATTGCTTCTGTTTATCTACCCCCTTCAACTCTTGGCTCTTGCTACTTTAGACTTCATGAGCAAATGTTTATGTTTAAACACGTGTAGGTACGAGTACAGAATCCAAAAAACAGGAGCAGGAAACAACTCAAACCCAAGCATACCACCAGCTAACACAACGCCATGACATATACCAGAACATGTTGGTCAAAGGCAGCAACTTGGTGAAATAAAACCACAATTAAATTGAGAAAAAATGAATCATTGCAAAATCTTGCAATTCACCTGCTCCTCATATAATTTCCTCTGAGCTTCTTCCTCCTTTCTCCTATGTTCCACAAGTTCTGCTTCCTTAGCCGCATTTTCTTCCTCAATCGCTTTCAATTCTCTTTCCCTATCCGCTTGTAATGAAGCAAGGTACTCATCATCCTGCACAAAGAGAGTGAATAAGAGTTTAATCATCTTTTTCATTTTTCAGAGAGAAGTATAACTATCACAGCACAAGAGTCACTCGATGCTTATAAGTAATACCTGTTGCTCTCTAATTGCACGCTGAGCAACAAGACTTGGTGAGGGGGGACGAGGTTCACTCCAAGCTGTCTCAACCGCAGGGGCCATCATCTGGTGCGGAGCATATGGTACATGGTAACCACTTTCAGGAATTCCACCAAACATAGCAGCCTCCAGCATAACTGCTTCATCATGCTCCTCAGAAGAAATGCCTCCCCACTACAAGAAAATGCTACATGTGAGTTAAGTCATATGAGATGACACCTTTCATGTCTTGCAATTTCTTGTTATCATATTGGTATCTAACGAGACTCAGAGCAAATTACCGGTACAAGTAGAATGTTTTTGATAATGTTGTTCCATGAAATTATAACACGAATACATCGGCATTTTAATATCAAGAAATTTACAGCAGCATTTGATCAACTATGACCATGCTAAGGTATAAAGATAGTACCTCAGCTGAAGCAAAAGCACTTCCATTAGGTTGAGTTTCAGTTCCAACAGTGGGTTCCGGAGCAGGTACAACTTCTGTTTCTCCAATTTCCCTCTCAGCCTCCACAGAACCAGAAGACCTACGCCTTGATCTGTTTCTAACCAGGGGTTGCTCATCCAACTCATCAATCTCATCTTGGATGGATGAACTCCCGGCTTCTTTCTTGTGCTGGCTTGAAGACTTGTCGGAAAATCCGACCCCTTGACTTCTAGTGTTTTGAGGAGAAAAAAGGGGCAAAACGATTACAATAAATGGATGTCCCACACACTTAAGCACGAACTATTGTATAAAGAAGCCAGGGTAATAGCAGCCAGAAGATATTATAAATCAAAGTAAATGATTAAGGAAATCCTACAGCCAGTATGGAGAAAAGCAACACTGCACTAGAACGTGATAACAAAAAATCTGGTCCAGTTGTAGGTTAAAATTTATTTCAATCAGGTGAGTAAGAAGGGTCACGTTAACAACAAAACATAATGCATCAAAGCAAATAAACAAACAACGCACAAAGTAAAGTACAGGTATCAGATTTAGCAGTGACCAATTTTCTACTAGTTCCAACTTCCAAGTAGTGCCAAAACTAGACAGCACAAGGGCGAACTAAAAGCTAAAGAAAGGGAGTATCGTCACTTCATAAAGCACCTAAAAATTACGAATGGACTTCAGTAATTTAACAAAGAAAAAAGAACACCTAAAACAGTCACTATCACCTATCAGCACCAAGCCACCTAGCAATCCACATACCTCCGACTTGGTTCACCTACGTTTGTCAGCTCTTCCACTTCAATGGGCCTGCCAGCATTTGATCCAGAAACTCCAGCCGTCATACTTAGCTGTCTCCGCATTACTTCCTGTTCTGCTGTCTGTAATAAGAATTCATATGGTGATTCGACTCAGATGCACCAAACACGCAAATAAATAATTGTAAGGCAACAAAAAAAAGTGAATAACTAACCCTTAATGACACTGAAACTGCATGTGCAAGATCAGTATCTTCATGTTGAGATGCCATCGGCTGAGCACCAGCAGAATTCAAGCCCTGTAATAAGAATGCTAAATTAGACATGCCAATATAGGCTCAGAGGGTGATCAGTAAACCTAGATGGAAAACGGGCAAATAGAAAACAAAAATATAAGGACTAACTTCATTATTCTGGAGTTCAGCATCTCTCTTGGAAGCCTCGATGGCTGCTCTAATCATTTCTTCCTCAATATCATTACCATAATCTGCTGTGTCATCCAACTGAGGTGCACTTGGCCTGGTATCACCGCGATTACCTCGTAATGGGATACCATCGTCGTCTTCATCGTCAACAATGACAGTTCCACGTATTTCTGGTCCTCCTGCATCCACCGTATCAGTGACATCCTCTATTCTGGGACCATGACCTGTTATACTATCATGACCATCCCTAACTTCTATGGGAATTTGCCTAACTTCTCTTGGTTGAGAAACAAATGGAGCACGAGTTCCTCCCATTAGATCAGGAATGGGATCAAAGAGATCTGCACTATCAAATAGACCCCTCTGGAAGGTAGAATCAAGAAGAGAGAAGGGATTCATTCCTCTGGTAGCTGATCGAAGTGATGAAGGGCCACGTGGCTCCAGTTCAGGTGGGTCATCAATATCCATGAGATCATCTGATGGAGCAGTAACCGAAACCGGAGCTTCCTGCAGGCTAAACATTAACAGCAGTGAATAACACAAATAACAGGAAGAAGTCAATGATGAAGCTATATTTGAAATTACAACAGGAGTGATATGCGATAAAGTCATTCCGCATAGAGGATACAATCCAGCAATTAAAAGAAAAAAAAAAGACTAAGAGTGTGTTTGGAAACAAGGATTTGATTCTCAAATCCAAATTTGACACAAATCCCATGTTTGGGAACTCAAGAATTTGAGAATTTGGATTTGTGTCAAATCCTTTGGAATTTGTATCACATCCAATTAGGCTAAAAACAAATGACACCTCAAGAGGTGTCATTTTGAAATCCCACCCTCCCCAAACATTTTATTTATATTTGAATTCCACATTTTCAAATGATGGAATTGAAATGATTACAAATTTTCAAATCCTTGTTTCCAAACGCTACCTAAGAGAAAATACTGTGACTCAGCGACATAGCAAGAACTTACACATTCCTATCTCCCTCTCTAAAATATGCATCAACAGCCTCATTAAGATCGCCAGCGTGCTGCTGCAAAATAGAAGAATACGAGAAGAAAAATCAGTATATACATAGAGCTTTATAGAAACACAAAGCTATACTAGGCCTCAAAAGCTTCTAGGATCTAATGTGATTGTGGACAATGCAAGATTGATACGTCTAAAGCAACAGTCACCCATGACATAAGTAGTAAACCAATGGAAGGCTCGCATATAGATAGAAGAACCATAAATTGCAGTCAGAATTATCTTGACAAACAGATAACAGAGTCAGGTTGTTCCTAATATATTGACCAAGCGAGCATACATCCTAATTGTACGTGAGACGAATGAGGTGTAATGTGAAAAATGATGAGATACCATTAGCTTAGCATACAGCAACAAATTCCACTGATGTATTACGGTGCATGCCTGTCACCTCACCCAGGCTGCTTGATGAGCTCATTCGAAGTTCAAATCATCCAATTCCTCAATGTCACCCATCCGATCATGGCAATCAAACCTCCTATTCTAGCTTGTTCGAAATAACTATCAACGCTAAAAACAAGCATATTCGACCAATTATCTTCCCACTTAGCTAATAACTACCAACTGATCAACTACATTCCTCAACAAGAGCAAAATTTGTCTCCCCGTCACTTTACATGATCGAGGGTTACATCAACCCACTAACAAGGAACAGGCTACAAGTCCATAACAACAAAAATCGACATCCTAACAAGTAATCAACACCTAATAAACCAAACCAAATCAAAACAAAACGATTGTGACCGAAACTCATTCCACCACAAACCAGTAATCCATTTAGTAACACATTCATCGTCATAGTTACCAGTAACTAAACCACACCCATACACATACAGAAACAGCTTAAAAAAGGCGCTACCGGGACAATTCGCTCGAATCACGACGAACAAGAACAAGTAAAAGTTCCAAACTTTACATTATAAATCAATCAAGTCAAACATTACTATACTATCAAATTGATTAAATCAATCAAATCACAATCAACCACCACACCGATCCAAACTTCACAGAATTCCCACATCAATAACACTAATTCCCAACAAATTAGCACAATTCAAACCATACCCATTATACTAACAACCAATAATTAACAAAATTTAACATAAAAAACAACATTAAATTAAAAATAAAAAAATACCCTTTACAAATTATCATCGCCCATTCAATCAAATTCAACAAATACCCACAAATTACAACAATAAACCCTAATTAAATATAATTATAATCCAATAGAAATAACAAAATTACATGAAATTAAATTAAATAAAACCCAAATTAAGTTAAATAAAATAAAATAAAATAAAAAGTCAAGAAACTTATACCTCAAGTCGTTGTAGTGCAACCTGTTGAGGTGCATCAGTGATGCTCATGAACATTTCAATTTTTTCACGAGTGATAGACGCCATTGTTGTGTGCTGATTTTTTTTTATTAATTTCTGATTAATATGATTATGATTATGATTAATATGGAAGTACTCCGTATAAATAAAGAGAGTTTAAAAAGAGTGAAATTTAGAAGGTTTTGTTGGTTTTAATTTATTAATTAATTGGGATTTTGTTTTGTTTTGTTTTTTTAATAATTCCAAGTTTATTGGGTTGATTTTTTGTTGTTATTTTATTTATGGGGATTTTTAAGGGATCAAACTATAGTTTAGTTTAGCGGTGCATATGTGGGTGGGTAGAGGTGAAAAATGGGAAGAAAATTTGGGGAAAATTTTTGAGTATTTTTGTTTTTTGAGAGACTTACTTGTCACAAGTGTTGGTGCAACACGTCAAGAATTGATGAATGAATGTGCCTTACAAAACAAGTAGCCTTAAAAAGAGTGGTAAAACAAGGCAAGCAATGGAATTTGGGGGGAAGAGTGTAGAATCTGTAGATGATTTTTTAAACTTTGATCTTGGTAAAAGTCACGGATTATGTAGATCGATATGTAGTTTAAAAGTAGATGACGATATTTTGTCAGATCATCAATTGCGGTGAGGTTGCAGATTTAATAGATTTTTTGATGTCGTGGATTTAGATTTTGGTTGCGAAATCTATCACAACTCGTTATAGTATTGATGTATTGGATTGAGTTTTCATAGTATCTTTGTGAAATGTTATGTCGTATTGACTACTAGTCATTGAGAAGATATATACCACCATCAATTTATCGCTGATACGAGAAGATTCTTTGTATAATGGTAGGTTGTTCTTGTCACTCGTGTTTTTCGAGAGACCAATAGTGCTCCAAAATCTATAATTAGTCTTGGTTTCAATGTTAGATTTACCATTAAATGAGGTCGATTCAATGCCTTTAGAGTTTCATGAGATTTTGTTGCATAAACTTGATGGGAGTCATGGGAGATTGGGAGTCCCCTTATATCCCCATTCTCCACAAAAGTGTTTTAATATTAACAACGATATTGTACACGAAGTATTTCAAGTGTAGATCGTTTGACTCGGTATGTGTACCACACCATCAATTAAGATGTTAAAATTTCACAATGCAATCATCTTAACACATGACTGTATCGGGTTGTAAGCAAACTATTTTAATTTATGCAATTCTCCTTTTTCCGCAAGAAAAAAAAGATTGTATGGGTAAGTAGCCCAAATTTTTGTAAACTCAGGGATCGTGTTCAAAGTCCTACACACTGTGTTGTGCCAATCTTTCTACTAAAGTTTTAACTCGTAACCTCTTATTTAGTGAAACCAACACTCCAAGGTCTCCAACCACTATGCCAAAACCCTTAGCCCAATGTCGTTGTGCCAAACTTTTAGAAGCGGAAATCAATTAACATCTTGGAAAACTTTTCCGGAAGAGATCACTCACAACTACAAGTGTCATGAATTCAGTTGCGGAACTTGACATGAATGAATAATCCCTCAATCCCGTTCTTGCCTTAAAAAAAAAAAAAAAAAGAAATCCTCTCGGTGTGGCGTATCGGACACACTACTAGACGAGCAAGCCCCAATTACCAAAACCAAAAAATTAGACACCGCATCGCTACGATCTGTGCCAAAAGAAAATGGGTAAAGAGCAGGACGCGATGTTGAGTGAAGAAGAAGATGAAATCAAGTCAAAATCATCTTCAATGAAGATCAGCACCTCAAAATCATCATTCTGGAAATGGGGAATTGCATCAATAATATTCAGACTAATTCTAATATGTTGCTTCCCCAACAATCTTTCTCACTTAGCTTCTCGTCCTGAAGTCTCCACCCCACTCACTTCCCTCCGCCGCTGTAACTTCCTCTATACTCAACCTTTGTGAAATCCCATCAATACCCACTTGCATTTCACCTTTTTACACTAACCCTTTTTGATTTACTGTGGTAATTTTGACAGTGGCAGAAGGTTACTGGTTGAAGAAGAATGCATCAATCTCTCCTTATGCAGGTCTAAATTGAACTTAAAAGCTGATTAATTTGTGTTAATTTATGTTAATTTATGTTTATTTGGGATTTGTTGAAGTGGGTTTGTGTTGTTTTTTTGTTTTATAGGGTCTATGTATCATGGGTCTCCTTTGCTATTGTCAGTGCTGGGTCCTTTGACTGTTACAAGGTAGTGTGTTGTATCTAGATTTGGCTTGTATTACACGATTCGAGATGATGGTTTTGATGTCTTAAGTTGAATTGATGTTTATTTGGTGTAATTCTGCAGGATTGAGGGGGTTCCTGGCCACATTTTGTGCAGGTAAACTCAAAACATTGGACATTAGTTTGTTGTTCTCGACTTCTCGTATACTTGTACCCGGTCCGTGTTGTTATTGTAACCGAGTACTGATTAGGACTAAGTGAATTTTAGTAGTGGTAGTTATGGTAGTTGGTATAGTTCTTATTAGCTGATAATTTATGAGATTTGAACAAGCTGTTTTTGATTGATTGTTGCATTGTGCAACTTACGGCAGAATAACGTCCCTGACAATTTCGTTCTGTGGCAACGATATAGTTTATGCATGTATATCAGAACATGTGATGCAAATTTCCACCTATGGGGATGGTTAAGTAGATTTGTCTTCTAAGAGTTGGTTGTACCTGATTTGCTATTTTGTCTGTTATTTGGGTTTTCGAGTCCTTGCCATGAAGTGGATTGAATCTTCATACTTGGATTGAACTTCAAAGTTTTATGGTTGTTGTCGATTTTTGAATGTAAACCATGCTTATGCATAATTTTTTTTATTTGGTCGTGTTGCTTATTTTTTAAGGAGCTAAAAAAGATAAGTTATCGAATTGTTGAACCCAAGATCAACATGTGGATGTAGTTTGCTATTTGTGATTGCAGATTTTGCTTCTGCATTGCTTCTTCGAGCAACTGGTCAGAAGCTTCAGTCAGCATATGGTCAGAGCTTGCAATCATTAGGGTGTGATGAAGCAGTGGGAGCCTCAGGTTAGCTGAAAGCCTGCATACTAGGACTTTCTCATGATTGTGTTCCTAGAATATGGATAAATAAATGACTCTTTACTGTGAAGCAAACCTTGAATATTGATAGACAGGGGGGGGGGGGTATTGAGTTATTGACTGCTTTATTATAGTCCTGCTTTGTATCAGATGCTTCTTATTGATGAAAAGTGGTAGTATCTGTTCCCACCCCCGGTATCTGCTATGCATATGCTGGTTTGGCCCTTTTTCAATTGCCGGTTGTTCCATGATTTACCTGCTAGTCATCTATTCTGTTTATTCGGAAATTATTATACAAGTTCTTTTCGATCACCTTCTGTCGTGCTATTAAGTTAAATGTACTTTTTTTGTTATTCTATTTTTAATTTTTTGCCTTGAATGTGCCTATTTAGTTTTAGTTTACTTCGAGCATACTTTTTTATTTTTTTTATAACTTTGACTTGTCTACTGATCTTTCGTCTCTCTGAGAGTGTGAGCTAATCAGTGATATCGATTTGATTTCAGGAACCTACTCATCTGGGGATATTGCTGCTCTGGTTTACCTTTGGAACCCTTTAACAATCCTCACATGCGTGGGATCATCGACATCTCCCGTTGAAAACTTTTTTGTGATTTTGTCCGTTTATGGAGCCTGCGCACGTAAGATACTACCAGCCCTGCTATATAAGTTATGAGTTACGGAGTATATATTAAGATTGTCGGCTATCATCTTTTTCCTTTCAAAGTTTGTGCTAAAGTCAAGGAGATTCGGATTTTCGTTCCTAAGTAATGGGCATGAGTCGTATAACAGCGCAAAATATGTTGCTTACCCACAATATGATCCTGATCTCATGCTTACTCTTACTCTCTTCTCCTCATTATTATTTGTGATTGTATATTTTTTTTTTCCTTTATACGAGTTGGCGTAATCATAAAATTGTTAGCAGTGAGTAGGTGTGATTCTCGAAGCAACTTTTATTATGGGTCATCCATACACGGTCTCTCTATGTTTCAATTTAGGGGTGAGGCGCGTACATCCGACCCCCCTACCTCGCCTTATGGCGGGAGCCTTTGAGGCACTAGGCTTTGATGTTGTTGTTGTACTATTGTATATAAGTTGCCGAAATCAGCGAGACCTACTTTGCCCTTATATCATCTCATATTCCTTTTGGTACATAGGAAAATACTATGCTAGGTTATGTGTTCTTTTTTTTATTCTCCGGACTATCATGAGCAGTAAGGTTGTAACATCATGATGATGCACAATACTTGTGTTATCACGCTCTGTTGATGTCGTGTTTCTAATTAATGCAGGAGTAATTCCCCTGGCAGCGATTGGATGGGTTCTCGCAACCCACATATCACTTTACCCAGCAGTTCTTATTATACCGGTACTCTTTCTCTCTTTGACATTGACTTCACATTTCTCTTAAAGTCATTAACTAGAAACGTATGATTTCGCATGTTCTTGGAATTATTCACTCTTAATTAATTTGGCATTTGTGTTGCAGCTGTCTCTTTTAATCGGGTATGGTCCAGATGCACCTTCCAGGAAATTGTTTTTACGAAACAGTTCCAGTAAGGTTGAAAAGCATTCCGCTGATGTTAATCCGAATGCTGGGGCAGTGTTATCTTCTTTCTCATGGAGGCCTGTTTTAATGTTCTTGCTCTGGACATCAGCTTGGTCATTTTATATTCTGGTTCTATGTGGAATCTCTGTTAGACAGTATGGTGGCATAAAGGAAATGTTGAAAAGGTAGGTAGGGTGGTTCTTTCACTCTCTAATCCTTTTCATATTGATCAGCTCTTGTAATACTTAACTTTTCTCTAATATTTTTCTCCCTACCCATCAGTCTCTAAGACAATTTTTGCATGTTTAACTGCTTGTTCAATTGGAAGTTTTGACTCAAGCTGTACAACAGCCTCAAAAAGTTAAATTCTGATGATTGTGAAGTTGTAAACTGACAGCAGGAGCCTCATGCCTGGGCTTTTATTATGATGGTTGTTGTTTTGATTTTTGTTACATATTCGAGATATGTGCTTCAGTTTGACACAAAAGTATAAAATGTACCAACTTTCTATAAAAGTAGCAAACAACAGCAATGTAGATTTTCTCTCTATATATTCATAGAGAGACGGTTACATATGACGATTCATGTTAGCCGACCTCAAATCATTCGGAGAATAAGTCTTGGTTGTTGTTGTTGTTTCTTGTTGTATATTCTGGTATAGAGAGAACCCAAGCAACACTTTTACTTGAGTGAGAATGAAGAATCAAGTTTACTGTACCACTTGTGTCCTTGGACAAACGTGCAAGTAGGCTAACACTAGTAAGACACTTGTTTTGGGGGTGAACCTGAGAGTGTGCAGTGTCTCTCTGAAGTAAGAGTGTCCCTAGCTATCCACTATGGTACAAATTTATAAGCATAAAAAATGAAGAAAGTTGCTATGCTGGCATTTTGTATCTCACTTACCTCTATTCTTCACAGGACCTTTGGTTTTGTTCTGACCGTGCAAGATCTGTCACCAAATATTGGCGTTTTCTGGTGAGTGGATTATTTGGAATTATAGGCAGCCTTGCAGTTCGGCTGATCAGTATGGCCTGTACTTACTGTTTGATGTGCTAATTTTAGGTACTTCTTCGCCGAAGTTTTTGATTTTTTCAGAAACTTTTTCCTGCTGGTCATACATATGAACATTGTCTTCATGATATTGCCATTGGCCATTAGGCTGAAACATCGGCCGGGTTTCCTGGCTTTTGTCTATGTTGCAATATACTCGATGCTGAAGACTTATCCTTCGGTGAGTTTCTTTTGTTGTTGATCTTTTTTAAAGAATTTTAATTTTGCTGGCTTTGTTTTTTCTTTTTGGAATTTTTACAAATTACTTATTACTGTGGAGCTATGTAACGGGGTCACTCGTTGCTGCATGGGAAGGCTGGTGAGTGGTGACAGATGTTTTTCTGCTTCTTATTGATTGCTAAACTATGTGTCCTTCGGACGTGACTTAATATCTGGACTTTCTTGTCTATGTGGTCGTTTGGTTGCATATGGGAATTCGGAATGCCCATGAATTCCCACTTCCCATGTTGTAGAAATTTCCCATGAATTTCTCAAAACTGTTTGGTTGCATGTAGGAATTGAATTCCCACAGGAATTGCCA
The DNA here is from genome assembly GCA_963457585.1 of Spergularia bocconei. NCBI lineage: Eukaryota > Viridiplantae > Streptophyta > Magnoliopsida > Caryophyllales > Caryophyllaceae > Spergularia > Spergularia bocconei. The sequence goes on along the minus strand of OY734942.1, from coordinate 28,467,702 downwards.
ATTACCAAAGGGGGGCTAGGTAAGCCAATTCCTCCATTTTGTAGGAATTGGAAATTCCCATGATTTCCCAATTCCCATGATTTTAGGCAACCAAACAACTTCAAAAATTTAATTCATGGGATTTCTGAATTCCCATGTTTTGTGGAAAGTCAATTCTTTCGTGTTCCTATGTTCTTCTGTACCAATGTGTGGAATATGCAAAATATACTTCTGACTTGCTAGCTATAAACGACCATAAGTGCCACACCAACTTGGGGCTAGAAACTTGACATAATTTGATCAAGCAATGACGAAGTTTGGAGTCTTACTGAGGTTGAGTCCTTATAGACAGTATGATACTATGTCATCTAATGAGTTCTCTTGTTCTTTTGTCTTCTTTTATAGGTTGCAGATTCTGCGCTGTGTCTTGGTTTGCTTGGTTTGTTCATTAATCAGTTGTCAGGCAAGTCATAGTAATCCCTCCGCGGAAAAAAAGTCCATAGTAACCCAAAATTCTGTTCAGATGTATTTAGTGGACTTTCTTTCACTTACAAGAGAACTTGTCTTGCAGAAATGCATTTCTCTTTTGTTCTCTTCTGTGGATATGTTGGTGTGAATCTCCTCAGTCCTATCATGCACAATCTGTGGATATGGAGGGTATGCAGTACTTTACCTCATTCGTTTTTGGCCACCTTGATGAGAACTAGACTAATTTAATGGGATATGTTCTTCATTTGTTGTTATGACAGGGTACTGGGAATGCGAACTTTTACTTTGCGACTGCCATAGCTTATGCCGCCCTCCAGGTTTGTTTTTTCGGAATATGGAAACTTATGGTTTCTTAGTTGAATTTGATGTTTCTCTAGTAGCACCCCTTTTAAGGTCTATGAATGTTGAATAGCCTGTTTCCTGTTTAATACTAGTAGATTGAATTCTTTCACTGTCTGTGACTGTCTTCTCTTGGTCGAATAGTACCTGTTTTAGGGTAATTAATCGTGTGGTTTCTTTGTTGCAGATCATTTTGGTGGTTGACAGTATAAGTGCGATGCTTAACCATGACAGAAAATTGAAGAAACTGTGTACAGCTACATAAGCTTGAGTGGTGAAGTTTCAAATCTCACGTATCTATCAACCTCTTCCCGGATAGAGGCTTTCCCTAGCACTTGCAACTTGTGCTAGATACACGTTAACACTTGTGATATTCTGGCGTTGATCATCAAGATCCTAGAGTCCGTGGAATGTTTTGGAAGCGAGGTATGCAGTGGCGAAACCTTTTTAGTAGCCGTTCAGCAACTTGCCAACCGCGCAACCAGCTATCCTCCACAAGGGCCTGTGTTGGTGTTGTATAACTATGGAGTGACAGAAGGCACCTTAGTAGTTCTGCAGAGTCCTGACTGGCAATTTTCACTAACAAACTTAGGAGAGATCATCTCAGTTGTGTAAATGTTTTTGGATTTGGGCATTTTCTTGACGTTATATTTTGAGTTATGCCTGTAGATTTGCATTTACTCGACTTCCTTAGTTCAGTGACGAGTCTTTTCTCTCAAGTACGAGTTTAGAGTTGAGACTTGGGGGACCCTGGCATTGTCCGAGGTTCTTTCAGAGCAACAAATTAATTACTCGGACATGATTTCCTTCTTTCAAGTGATTTCTATCCTTCAAAATTAACCATCTCGGCAAGTCGATAGTATCCTCATTTTATTAACTTTGTACCTCGTACCGGTGTAACTAATCTTGTTATCATAGGTGAAAACCTCGAACTTGGGCTTACATTGTTCGTGAACTCTCAGAACCAGGGTCATGCCCTCGTCCGGATTGTCATAAGCTTTAGCAATAACTAACCCAAAGTTTATGCTGGTGGTTATTATTGACTCCCAACTTCCGGTAAGTGATACATTCCGCGGTACCAACAACGGACCGATCTCATAAATCATAATGTAAAACTTCGAGTACCAACGTTAAACGAAGTCGTAGTCATAATCAATCATACCCTATGTTAGAATGAATCTTAATTCAAAACAAGTTCAATCAAAACGTGTTTATTGTCAACGGAACGAGGTTAAGTAAGTAGTTACTCCAACCAAGGGCTAATGGCTATATAGGTGCATTGCATGTTTCCTAGGCGTCGTGAATCATGTCATGTAATAGGTCACAGGGAGAATTAATGATGTTGGTCAACCTCTACAACTCTACAAGTCTAACCTTAACGTTACCTGCCTAAAAAATGGTATCTTGGAGTTCTATACATTTGCGTGTTATGCGAAGACATTAGCTGTTCTTCGTGATTCATGTTTTACTTTGTTTATTAACGTTTTATAAATTATAGCAAACAAAATATACCGACCATTGTTAATTCCCATTACCCCTATATTGTATTACTAGATTCTCTATGATCTACAAGCTACATATGGTTAGAACTTAGATGATTGATAAAGTCTAAAATTATTGAGATTTGAGAATTTGGACGGTCTTATACGATAAATCGCGCTCATTCTGGAATTACTCAAAAAATTTACGTTAAGTCACTAATAAAAACATTTAGATAGAACTCTTATGAAATTTCACCAAGATCGAGTACGAAGCTGAAGCTTTCATGTAAAAATACGCATACGCCTATACTTCCTTACAGTAGGATCTTAGATATCTTTACATTATCTCAAAATTTCATTCAGATCAAGTTGCCATAATGTTCATTCCCCATACAAAACTCACAGTTGATCAATTTTACGACGATCGGTCGAACAATATGCAGTACAAACGTATTGATCAGACTATAGTACAGCAATATATGTTCGTGCAAGTGTACCATGTGTGTGACACCACATTGCTAGCTCTCTGCCTCTTACTGCACCTTGCACAGGAGCATATTCATCAGGCCAATTAATTATTGTGTACTTCTCTGCGCCAAGAGAAGACATCACAGGTACCACAATTCGAACTACGAAAAGCTATTCGAGTCGGACGTGAGTCTATATCAACTGTCCCATTTCGTGTTTCATCTCATGAGTTCAAATAGGAACAGCCCTGATAAGAGTTGTCCCATACAATGGTCTGGGTAATTAACTCAGAGGTCTGACTTACAAAAAGTTACAAGTGATCCAACCACATAGGAAACAAGGCAATTAGGCATCATAACTTAAAATTATACGCGAGGAATGATAAACCCAACACAGTTCTCGATATGTATATACATAGAAATATAGAATGACAATAGACGAATCATAAGATAACACGCCAAAAAACGATATACCAGCCAAACGATTGCGGACTAATGACTACTTAATATTGCGGACTAATGACTACTTATTAGTTAATACTACTACAATGCATTATTGTATTAGAAAGATGAAAAGAGAAAAAAGGGGGAAGTTAAGGATGCATGAACGTGGCAGCCAATACCATCTCAAGAAAGTACTAGTTTCTCTTCCTGTGACTGGAAAGTTCGTTCTTAATAGGCTTAATTTGGAACAAAGGGACACAACAAACAATTAATTATACTGTACAAGTTCTAATACAACCATTATTATAATTGTTTAGGGAGTGGATACGTGCAATGCAACTAAAAAAAGTCAAAGGGGATGTAAACTTGAATTAGGGAAAGATTCAACTTACTCGTACAAGCAATTAACATTATCTGTGAGCTTGTGCAGCTGGATTTCATAAATGTTTACTCATGGTCGGGACGGGATTCGACCAACTTTATTAAAGAGCCAACTCTCGACTTCAATCCCTGGAAACAGTGGCGGATGCACATACAAGAGTATGGGGTCCGCGGACCCCGGAAAATTTTCGGAAACGCAATTTTTTAGGCTAAAATTTGTGAATTGTTCCGTTAAATAGATAGAGGGACACCGAAAAAATATATCAGGACACCGGAAAATATTTTTTCTAGATCCGCCACTGCCTGGAAATGCAAAAATGTTTTGAGTTTACAAGGGAGAGTTTTGTCGCATTATATGATCTTACCTGACTTGAATCCAAACTAAACTGAAAAGTACATGCGAGAAAAAGAGGACAAGCTAATTAATGTGCAAGTCTTGAATGTTAAATTATGAAGGGGGTTTTGACTGTCAGGACTCAGGACTCAGGTGTTTTGCAAGTGTACTAATCACATGGGCATTTTGGAATTGTGGCTCTTCAGTTTGATGGGTATTCAGCAAGTTATTCGCCCATGCCCTTGTGTACCTCTCATTGCATGCGTCATATGTACACTTCAATAATAGGGGTTATCCATGCAATGTGGATTATTTTTGTTGGCTCTAGCTGCATTACGTGCGTACTGTTATGGCACATAATGTGCGAAACTAACAAGAACTACTCCTCGTTCTCCTTCGATTCTTTGCATCAACTAAATGTCTCAAATATTCAAATCAAAGGTAAAACGATTAATGAAATGGAGGGAGTATAATCATAAGCTCATAACCATCTATCACGTAACACTTACAGTGCTAGTCCCTCGATTATTTTAGCCAAACTAGAAGAGGTCCTATCGATTGACTTCAGCATCAGAGGACTTTAGAAGAGGTCTGATGACCTCTGACCTAACACCTTGCCAGTCGTTGTAGAAGATTTTGCACTATCAAAATGAATGTAGTTATATCGTTTTAGAGGATTTTGTAAGATACTAGAAAAGTGCAATACTTGAGATTTTAAGACACCTGCCCTTATGAAACTTGTACAAAGTCTGCAAGCTAAGGTCACAGCCCATACTTACCTAATGTCTTTGTGGCCAATAACTATAGTCTAGTATTAATTTTATTATCTAGAGATACACTGCCATAAAATCTCCACAAAAGAGTGCATCGGCACAAATTTCTGCTGAGATCATGAATAGAAATTTTCAACAGCATAAATATTGTTTGATGAATGGGATAATGCTTGTTTATATATTAAATCTATAACGCTAACACAAAATCTTGAAATGATAAGACAAAACGGCTTTTCCTACACCTTCAATAGTAGAGTTTCACGTCTCTCATCTCATAAGTCACAAGTAAATGGAAAGACTGACGCAGAATTGGACAACTGTGAACTGTCAACCTTCACATTATCATGTCCCTCAGAACTCCTAAGCTATAAGAGTACATGCTATTCTCATGCTTTGATTGTCTATTTCAACGCCCGTCATCTTGTACGCAATAATACAAATGAGACTAGAGAGATGTGAGAATGGACAATCAAAGTGCGAGAACAAACAGTATCTCATACTAACACGATCAAATTAGACTGTGACTCTATAAGCAGTAGAAAAGTCAAATTAGATGCAACCTTATGGGCTAATTCCACGAAAATTGGGGGCAAAGCATTTAAAAGCCTGAGCTCGTCATCTCATCTTAAGAAAGATCGAAGACCTCATATGGTAACATGGGGAGTAATAAATGTGGTTGAATAATGAGAGATGCGTACAAAAACTAACTTTTATGAGCATATAGTATACTACAATTAAGTTTGCACTTTGCAGGGACTTCCAGTACAAATTTTGACTAGAAAACGTGAGTTGAGCATGCCTTATGTTATAAGAATCACAGAAATCCATGAACTACTTCTCAGAGCACATGACAATGGTTGAATTATAGCCATGTAATGCCTAGCTTGGATTTTATTCTAATAGGTATATATGTATGAAGCTACACACCGAAACATCTTACAACAATTTCAAGCAAATGTTTACACAAAAACCACCACTTCTCTAGGCTTAAAATATGGACCCTATGGGCTATATGGTCAACCAAAATTTGTCCCTTAGAGTCTTAGGAGTGTCACTCTAGAATGTACGGTTTTAAGGGTAAATTCGTTTAAATGTCATGACCCGCTTTACAAGATGTTTAGTCTACCACTGGAAAGAAAATATTTGCTACACATCATCTGGCGTTATCATTTCCCTAAATTTACGATTTCGAATAGATACCAATTAATCAAGGAACGAGCATACATAAGAAGTTTGCTCGTCTCGACTCTCAAGGCCAGGGACTATTTCTATATGGCACTAGCCGAGTTTCTCTGTCTTCCTTCACTGCCCAACAAAAGATCTCACAAAAGGGTCTTTTTACAATTCCTGTCAACTAGTGAGGGAAGTGACGATCTAATCTCCAACCTTAAGGTTAGGTGGAGCTTAACCAACTGAGCTCCCACATCTTGCTCTATGGATGTATTTTTGCCTTAAATTATGGGAGTCGTCTAAAAATGAATTAACTACCAATGTAATAACCAAGTCCCATATCATGAAAATATAGACTATTATCACAGCAAGTCAAGTAAACAAAAAAAAAGCAGGCACAAAATCATACCAGTATCTATGGTTGTTGCTGCATATCTTGATGGCGCACATTAGATCATAAGCTTGACATTCTGCAAACATTACAGCAAAACAAAAATCCAACACAAGATTTCATTCCCAGAAAAAAAAAATAACAAAGCAAGTAAGGAATAACAAAAACAAGTGGATAGTGTAACATAACACAGGCAAATTTACATAAGCAAAGGGAAACACATATGACATAAAGCCTAAAATAACTAACAGTAGTTATTAAATGATATAATCTTTCATAAGATTAGCTGCATAACATTTCCCTGATCTGAAGTTCAATATGATTGTCAGATTGTGAGATTGTCAACTCAAAAGAAAAGTCTAGTTTAAGCCACTACTCCTGATAATCAGCCATAATTCAGCCTCGTGCTTCATATAATGTCTTATGCTGCCATAAATGATAAATGAACATGCACGCGTACACAAGCATAGGTTAACAATCACATAGCGCGAGGAGAGGGAGGGCGGGTTGAAAACTGGGGGAGACACAGAGGAGGAACCATCCAGTAGGCTTCATCGTAATGCTAGGCTTTTTAACAGAGTTTTTTATGCACCCGTTGACAACGGAATGAAAGATGATCCAGGACTTTTCTTAAACAATGTTATTCATCTGAGCCAGGGATATACAATTCTATTTCTAACTACTTTGTACAACTACTAATTTTACAACTTCACATGTAGCAAAATCCCGCCATGGCGAAAAAATTAAATATTATTCTCCTCCAACTAGATGTGAGTTCCCAACCTATATAAGTAGCTTCAGCTGATGGTGCTAAGATGCATGCCAGCAACTTATGCTAGTCATTGTCTACTGTAGACTAATTCTCTGTTGCACTCATCTTATAACTTGTGATTTCAAACTATAGCCTATATATTCCTCCTAAATCACACAGCTTGAGTTCATACATTTCCTTTATTTTCCTCCCTCACACGAAAGACGAAATGTCTCCAATTGCTCTAAGCCTCATTGCTGTGGCTGTCATAGCCATCACTCATTGGCTATACAAATGGTATAATCCGAAATGCAACGGGAAACTCCCTCCCGGCACAATGGGCTGGCCACTCATTGGTGAAACATTTCAATTTTTTGCTAAAAACACTTCCTTTGATATCCCTCCTTTTGTTAAAAAGAGAATGGAAAGGTAAGCTAGAGAGTAATAAGAAGTATAACATTTGCACTACTTGCTGATAGTATTGGATAATCTTTCAACTTCTTAATCTGCATTGTGTTCTTCTCAGATATGGGCCAGTATTCCGAACCAGTCTGGTCGGGAGACCGATTATTATCTCAGCCGATCCTGAGCTTAATTACACGATCTTTCAACAAGAAGGTCAAATGTTTCAGAGCTGGTATCCAGACACATTTACAGAAATTTTTGGACGCGAAAACGTTGGCTCTTTACATGGGTTCATGTACAAGTACCTCAAAAACATGGTGCTAAATCTCTTTGGAATTGAAAGTCTAAAGAAGATGCTACCTGAAGTAGAAGAGTCCGTAGCTAAACAGCTAAAACAATTGTCAAGTCTAGACTCGATTGAGCTTAAAGATTCAACAGCCAGCGTAAGATATCCAAACTTTACATAGCTCTATGTCGGTTCAATCATTACATGTTCCGACTTAACTTGTTTTTTGTCATTTCTGTCCAGATAATTTTCAATCTCACTGCCAAAAAATTGATCAGCTACGATGCTGAAAACTCTTCAGAGAACCTAAGGGATAGTTTTGTCGCGTTTATAAAGGGTTTGATCTCCTTTCCTTTGAACATCCCTGGTACAGCGTACCACAAGTGCCTACAGGTAAACCAAGCAATACCCTCTTGTCGAAAATATCACAGTAATAGAACTAGGAGCTTAAGTAAACCCTACTATTGTCTCAGGGAAGAAAAAGGGCAATGACAATGCTGAAGAATATGTTACAAGAGAGACGAATGACGCCCAGCAAACAGAAGAGGGACTTTTATGATTTTGTCCTTGAGGACCTATCAAAGGAGGGAACACCCATAACAGAGGGAATTGCTTTGGATCTAATGTTTGTCCTTCTCTTTGCGAGCTTTGAGACAACCTCCCTGGCACTAACTTTAGCCATGAAATTTCTCACAGACAATCCTCTGGTGCTAGAAACTCTAACGGTAAGACCTTGTCAGTCAGTTCTTTATAATTACTAGCTTTGCAATCTATAAACTCAATTCAAGTGTATTCTAATTTTCAACTAACCAACTGACAGGAAGAGCACGATGCAATTCTTAGAAGACGTGAAAATAAGGATTCTCCCCTCTCGTGGAATGAGTATAAATCAATGACATTCACATTTCAGGTAAGTTGATAAAGCTTCACAAGCCAAACTTCATTGACAATCAATCTAATAATAGCTCTAATCAAACTGATCAAACATTACTGCAGGTCATCAATGAAACAGTTCGGCTGGCAAACATAGTTCCGGGAATATTCAGGAAAGCACTGAAAGATTTCGAGTACAAGGGTATGCATTTAACACCACCAGGAAATTTTTACTTTAAAGAGCTGTAAAAGGAAGATGCTGCATTTCATATTCAGGAAGCATAACTCACTTTGTTAATTTCGGGTGCAGGTTACACCATTCCAGCAGGTTGGGGAATCATGGTCTGTCCTCCAGCTGTTCACTTAAACCCCGGGAAATATGAAAATCCTCTCGAGTTTAATCCATCGAGATGGCAGGTAGGAACTGCACTTCTGTTCTGTCATTCTTCAGTTCCTGAGAGATTCACAATATAAGTTTCGGAAAAGATAAAATATGTAACACCCCCCAGAAAAATAAACATGATTTTCTTTGGCATATATACAGGGAGGAGAAATCAATGGCGCATCCAAACATTTCATGGCTTTCGGTGGTGGTATGAGATTTTGTGTTGGAACAGATTTCACCAAGGTGCAAATGGCTGTATTTCTACACTGCTTAGTCACAAAATACAGGTACAGGAACATTTTCTTACACTCTAGTACCAACCTACCAATGATCAGCACACAAAATGAGAAAATGTACAGTGTCTTACTTCTGTAACAAATTCTCAGGTGGCAACCACTAAAAGGAGGGAACATCGTCAGGACCCCTGGCATACAGTTCCCAGAAGGTTTTCATGTTCGGCTGGTCGAGAGAGGATCAACAGAGAAAGTCAGCACATAATCCTGCTTCACAAATATTAAAAGTGACTCAGGCTATTGTGATACATACACCTATTTTTGTGTCCGATATTTGGGACAAATATTCTTAAACTTTGAGAGACAAATCAACATACCAAAAGGATTAGGGTGGAGAACTTATATTTACTGATTTTCCACAAGAGAAGCGCGTTGTGAATAGCTTTCTCATTACAGTTATAATTTTTGTTTCATGAAGTCTGTTTTTGCCTTTCCTCTTCTCTTCTACTTGTGAAAACACATATGATACGGATGGAGTAAAGGAGTTAAGATGTTTTACAGCAAAGTTTCATTACTGAATTCATCCCTTTCATGTTTCAAATTCTAAAGAATGACACATTTGTTCCCACGAGTTTGTATGTTACCCTTAATTTGCAGCATTCTTCCCAGTGATCTTACCCATAAAGGCGTAAAGTAAGGCATAACACACAACCAAATGCTACAGAAAATCGAAAGAAAACTAGACAATGTCCAATAGATATGTCTAAACCAAAAACATTAGTTGTTGCAGGGTTTACAAAACATGAGCACGAGCAAGTCTTAGAAATTAAGTTAATAACTGTGAACGGTTATCAGCTTAATCCCAGCTAGAATGCAGAACAACTAAACAAGTACAACAACAATAACAATAACAACAATTACCCCAGTGCCCCAAAGGCTCCTGCCTATGGCAAAGTAAAGGGGGTTGGGTGTACGCAAGCCTTACCCCTATGTTCGAACATAGAGAGGTTGCTTACCTATGACCCATAATGAAGATTACGCCAAGAATCACACCAATCGTGTGAACAAGGACATAAAATCAAACTTTTACTATAATACTTGAAAATTGACATGAGTATCCCATAATAATGAACACCATTGCTCAGCAACTACTCTTAAGGGTCGCTTGGAATGGGAATAACCATTACTAGGTTAACGGACTAAAAATAAAGGGAGAAACGAGCAAATGATAGTGGTGTATGGACGAGGGTGGGGGAGAGAGGGCGACTCCTATGTGGGGATAATAGTCCCCCCCCCCTCCACCCCTTTGCCACACCGTCCACCACCACCATTTCTCTCATTTTTCCATTATTGTACCCCCGATTACCCTTGATTACTTCCAATCCACGAAAGCCCTTAGTACCGAGCATAACATTCCAACCCAGCTCAACCCAAACACCACGTATACCACGAATCTTCAGCTAAGAAAAGGCACTTGTTAGTTGTTAATATATAAAACCATCGACTATGCCTCAACCATCGGCTTATGCTTATAATTAGTTGAGATGGTTCCTTCTCCTAGACCGAAAGGTTCGGGGGCATTTTAAAATACAAGATTATACTATCCTAATCTCATGATATTCCCGATATCTCACGATCTCTCATATCCTCCAATACCATTGATTGAGCCTTCACCATCAATCATGTCCGAATTCCCCCTACAAAGAGGTTTAATCCACTAGGCGAAAATTTCAAACGATTCCGAAATCGAGCAAACATATTTGACTCCTTGTCCAAATTCGTATACTAAAAATGTTGGGGAAAAAAAAAATCCAATACCAATATCTGAAGTTTTACTGAATCACTAATTACTCAAATTAGGGTTTCACCGAAAATAGTAATATCCGAATAAAGAAATAATCAATTAAAATGAGATAACTACAATCACAAATTCACAATTCAGAATCAACCAAATAAAATAAAAATCGAAAGAAGCCGAACAAAATTTCATGTTGCAATTATTTGTTGAAATCGAAATTTGTTTAGGAATTCGATGATCATCAGAAATGTCCAGCTCGACAAAATTAAACAAACAAACAAACAAAAAAAATCATCTGAAACAAAAAAAAAAATCATCTGAATCTAAAAAAAAGAAATTACCTGATTTTGATTGAAAAAGATGAAGGTATGGAGAAGATGTGCCTTGAATTCAGAGTAATAATAGAAAATTCCAGAATTGATTTACCCGCCAAAAACACACAACGGTCCAAGGCTCCAGAATTTTAGAAGACACAGATTATGTGGACTGTTGTTGGTTCACTCGAAAATTACAAAGTAATGGAACCGTCCTTTATATGTGGGCCTTCTTTATAGATTTGGTCCATAATATCGGGCCTTATACGACATGTTTTTTTGTCCTCCTTTCACTTTGGTTTTGCTTAATTCTAAACTATCTATAGTTATCGAAGTCCGAATAAAAAAAATTCGGCATAAGCGGCTCCTATCCTATCGCCTCCATCATCGCAACATTAGCATTTTGAGTTTTGACATGTCTGAACTAAAATTAAGGGATATTGACGGTTTGGAATTTGACCGAATACTGAATTCCCAAAGGATCGAGGATCGGAACAAAACTTATTCGGTCCGATCGAGTCTCTCGATCCAAAGAAAGTACGGAGTATATTTGTTGTATTGAGGACCAGACCAAAATCTGCTCAACCTTGACTATAATCCCCCAAAAAGTAGAGCTAATATTCCAGTCGTCTCAATTGAACATTTCAAAACTCAACGTTAGACTAAGAGATACTTCAAGTTAATAGTTTTCCAACTGAACAATCTCAGCAGAGTCTATTCCTTCCGTTTTTTTAGATTCTTTACGTTTCGTTTGAATATGAGAAAAGAATTCAAATGAAACGTAAAGAACCTAAAAAACAGAATAATCAAAATATACGTAAGAAAAAAACGGAGGAATTATACTCCATAAGATCACATAAAACATTGTTGGGGGCGTATCCGGTCAGAAGTATAATTTCTGTCAGAAGTCAGAAGCAATCTCAACCATTGATTTCAGTTAACTCCATAACTTGAACTGCATAACTCCAGTCGCATAACTCCATCAACTGCAACCAGTAACTCCAGTCAATTAACTCCACCAACTAAAACGCGTAACTCCAGTATTAAAATCGTATAACTCCAATAATATCAGAATTCCACCAATTTTAACTTAACTCTCGTCACTCTAACATAACTCCACCAACTAAAATTCATAACTCCAATAACTCCATTAACCAAAACATGTAACTCCCACTTAACTCCATCATCTAAAACACGTAACTCTAACTTAACTCTACTAACTAAAACACGTAACTCCGACTAAACTCCATTATTTAAAACACGTAACTCCAACTTAACTCAACTAACTAAAACACGTAACTCCAACTTAACTCAACTAACTAAAACACGTAACTCCAACTTAACTCTATCATCTAAAACACGTAACTCCAACTTAACTCCATCATCTAAAACGCGTAACTCCAACTTAACTCCAAAAACTAAAACCCGAAACTCCAATAACTCTAATCTAACTCCATTAACTAATATACGTAACTCCAACTTAACTCAATCCCATAACTCCAATAACTCCAATAATCAAAATATATAACTCCAATATTTAAAATGCGTAACTCTAATAATTTCAACATAACTCCCAAACTTAAACACGTAATTTAACTTAATTCCACCAACTAAATGACGTAACTCCAATAACCTCACCAACAAAAATTCCGAAGAAAATAAAAAATAAAATAAAAAACCTACCTTTCAACCATTTTCTCTCCCCTCCCACACACACCACCCACGGCACCCAGCCCCCTCCCCCACCACTACCCCGACCACACACGCAGCCACCAACAGCCGCTCCGACCACCACCTTATCCCGCTCCACCACCACCATCATGTACTCCGTGCTCCGGCGAGCGGAAGCCCCCTCCCCCGCCGCATCTCCACCACCTCTTCATCCACCATTTCCCCTCTCACTCTCGTTTCTCTCTCCTCGAATTCCTCGCTTTCCACGGCGGCGCCCTAACACCGCCTTCACCTCCTCCTCCTGAACCACCTCAGTAACCTCCGATCACCGAATCCACCATCTATGTCCTCTCATTTTCTCTCTCTCTCCTCACCTAAACATTACTTCAATTCAATTAACCATGGCGAAAATGAGATGTACCATCGGGAAATCAGCAGCAACGAAGGAAATAAGTGCATATATGAGAGGGGACGCCGGCGAAGGTGCAGTTCGACGACGGAAGGCCATGGCGACGGCCGAATCTGACGAAAATACGCGCGAAAATTGGACGAATAAGGCGGTTTTCGTGGTGGAGTGGTGCTCGAAAAACGTCGTTGATGCCGGAGAAGGAATCGTCGTCGACACTGTTGTCGGCGATGGTGACTTTCGGCGGCGGCTGCAGCGGCTGGCGGTGGTTGGGGACGGGATGGGGAGAGAGAAGAGGGAAGGAGAGGAGAGAGAAATACGTGTGATTTTTGGGGCTGAGGATATTTTTATTTCTTTTTTCTTTTCTTTTCATATTTAATATAAGCCATCAGATCAAGTGAGATGGATGGACCAGATCACTTCTGACTTCTGACAAAATTGTCACTTCTTACTGGATTCATTTCCAAACATTGTTTTCCAATTTCAGTTAATAACAAAAGTGTGTACATCTCTTAATTCATCTCACGTGTGAGTATCCCACGACCATAATCCTAAATTATGATCACAATATCGGCACTTCTTCCCCTATCAATTAGTCCATTAAACCATAACGCCTTCCATTTGCGGACAGTGTAGAGAATAAGATAATAGAATGACTTGATTTTATTGATAGGTGTGACTACATTTATATAGTAGGTCACATACATAAACATAGTGTAAACCCTAGGTCTAGATTATTCTAGGAATAATATTATTAACATAATTAGAAGATTAATTCTAAACAATATTATTCTTTACTATAACTATAATATATAATATATATTCCCTAATACGCCCCCGCAATCAAAGCGGTAGGAGAAGACGGACGCTTTGATTGGACAATTCAATTAGATCCATGCCGAAATGATGTGCCATAATGGAGTGGTTGCCCTGCTTCGCCGATGCAAATGAATCAGTTGTAGCAATATACACCAGATTGCCAGAAGTTGCGGAGGATGCCAGATCAGAGGGTTGTATAGAGTGGCCGAAGTAGAGGGTGGCCAAGGAGTGTATAGAGTGTGGCCGAGTTGGGTTGTGGCCAAGGTTGTAGAGGATGGCCGAATTGGGTGGTGGCCACGAGTTAAATTATATTGAGTTGATAATGAGAGATAAGTTGATCAGTTAAGTAAAATAAAAGACCTCGCAATCGCAATGGCAATGGAGACATACGTGGAAATCAAAGAACATATCTTGACGGCTTGAACTATGCGAAAGTCCACGTCCATGGGGACAAATATGAATAAAAAAAAAACAAAGAAAAAAACTAAAGCAAACGAGTTGTATGTAGAGAATCTAAGTATGACCGTGACACTGATCACCAGCCGGAGATGGGAGGCATGACATCCATCTCCGGCCGGAAGCGGAAGATAATGGTGTGACTTCTGTGTTTAGAATCGTAACCTGCTCGATACCATGTAGAGAATAAGATAATAGAATGACTTGATTTTATTGATAGGTGTGACTACATTTATATAGTAGGTCACATACATAAACATAGTGTAAACCCTAGGTCTAGATTATTCTAGGAATAATATTGTTAACATAATTAGAAGATTAATTCTAAACAATATTATTCTTTACTATAACTATAATATATAATATATATTCCCTAATAGACAGGGGCGGAGACAAGGGGGGGCCTACCCCGGCTACGACCCGCTCCAGGTTTCCGAAAAATTGGAACTTTTTGTGTAAAATTACTATAAAATTAGTGAAAATTAGGGAAATCGTAGTATTTGGCCCACCCCAACTCGAATAAATAGGTTCCGGCCTAGTCCAGATTTCAATCCTGGCTCCGCCACTGTTTGCGGAAACCTTTTTCATTGGTCAAGTATTCTACGCAGAGTTAGTAAAGTCCCATGTTACAACACTAGTCCCCTTCTAACATTTACACTAAGCCAGTACGTGACAGGTGGCAACAACCCCTTGCACCACCCACAAATAAACAAACAACGAAAAAAAACGGCCGCAAAAATCCCCTGGCCCCTTACTATAAATAGACATTTTGAAAATTCCAAGGGATCAGCACATAAGAAAAATATACAATGGCGAAAACTTGAAGAAATGGGGACGACGGAAGACAAGTCGGGGTGGTCAAGCGTGTGCAGGGTGTTGGCGAAGCGGTGTTCGAAACTCGAAGCGGGTCAAGAGAAGCTTAGAGAGCTAGTGGAGGATGTTCTGTACGAGCTGAGGATCAGTAGGAAGAGTAGTGATGAGAATGGAGAGACGGCGGGTGGTCGAACCCAGGGTCAAACTCGTCCTTTTCCTGGCAACTTTCGTAAGCCTCACTATAGTTTGCTTCAGTCTCTTGGCCATGCTGTGCATGTTACCTCTGTTCCCTCTGGTGACATACTTCTCTGGTACGTCAACTTAATTACTCTATATCGCAATATATCACTCTGTTTATTAGTCTAAATATTAATACGGTTTTTCTAATGTGAGCACCTCTTAAAAGTCGATTTAGGTTACATGATCTCTATTAAAATTTTCTTTTAGCATAAAATCGATGGTCACATATTCACGCGCAAAGAAACAAAGTTTCAACTTTTTAGTGACCAAAGCTATTAGGCTAACAACCTAAGACGTAGATGTATATCCAAATTTCGACCTCATTAAGTAAAATTATTATATCTTCATTTAAGTTTCAATTTAAAATGAAGTAATTAGTTATTTATCTTGGAAAATTAGTATAATCAGGTAATTACAGAAATATTTTAAGTGATTCTCAAAAAAGTACCACCGTGTGCTACAATATCAATTCAAAGTATCACATTCTCGTTAATATGTTTTTTTTTTTTTTTTTTTTGGAAATCACATTCTCGTTAGTTATATATAACATGAAAGTTTGAGACGTGATAAAGGCCCAACGGCCCAAGTCACGTATTTGAAAAGCCTCAAAAGCAAGCACATCGTCATCCAATTTAGTGTAAGTTTGTTTATTGGATAAGCTATTCTTATCTGCATTTTGTTGGCATTGCCGGTAAGCAACCACGTCCAATGGCGGTCATCAAGTTTTTAGGAGTGTTCGCTTTTCAATCATAATCCATCCTTCATCTTTTTAGGTTGGTCCTTGGTACGGTCCTTCATCTTTACTTGTAATTTATTATTTATAATTAATAATATATCAATATAATGAATAAAAAATCTGAATTATAAACATTGCACCGATTATAAATCTTTTTAAACTTATTTACCCACCAACTAAACATATAACACATTTTTAATCTCGGATAAAAATCTCTTTTAGTGGTGAATTTAGCTAATGAGATTATTACATGACGAATTACGTGCTATCATACGATCGGCGCAAATTATATCGTGCACCAATGTGCACAATGAGTATGGTGCACCTCCTCACAATAAAGTGTGGTTCCTACTCCTCTATTGTAAGGAGGTGCACCATACTCATTGTGCACCTTGGTGCATGATATAAGCATTGTACGATCGGTTATCTGTATGGGCGATAATCCAGCTATAATAATTAATAAACACCTTGTTTGACCTTTGCACTATACAAGGACTTATGTAGGTAACCTAGTCACAAAGGTTTTCTAACAAATCCAAAGTCTATTCAAATCAATAAAGATAAAAATTGAAGTAACAAAACGTACAAAAGTACCCAAAAAAGAAAGTACACAATCAATCAATAGCTAAAAATAGCCACAAAACCCATTCATAAAACCACAGCCACATAAATTTCTTATTTCCCATTTCACCCCTCTTCTTGAATTTCGTCCCCGGCCGCCACGTGACACCTCCCCATTTCCCGTATCAATAAAATATTATTATTTACTACCACCTCAATTATTTTAAAAAACAAAAAGTAAATGTAAAATTATTATATTGGCCAGCATAACAAATATTTTATTCAAAAAATAATCTGAAGTCGACCACCTGGGCACCTAAGCAAGTTGCAAAGACAAAAAAAATAGAGTAGAAAAGGAAAAGTTGGGGAAAAATAATGCGAAGCAATTTTACAACTTTACCCTTCACCGGCGAGAGTTTTCCGGCAAGGATAAAGGATAAAGTTGACATTTTATGGGCTCTGAACCGCCAACTGCGAGTCTACTCCGATTTTTGGTGGATCGCTGCTCCGAGTTGGAGGTGAGTCACGCGGACCTCAAAGCTCAACTCGACGACCTAGCTCAGGATCAAACCACCGAGTCACCGGACGATAGCGTCACCATGACGTTTCCCGGAAACTTTAAGACCTGCAGTCCGTACTGTCACGTGCTCCAGGCGTTGCACCACGCCGTGCACGTGACTAGACCTTCTTCTGGAGAGATCATCTTCTGGTTTGTTTATTATATTTTATTGACATTTTTTCTGTATTATGAAATTAATTTAATTAATTTGGAAGGATTAGGTATTTTGATTATGTAATTACGAGTTGATTTAGATTATTAGAGTAACGTAGTTGTTATTATATGAGTAATTTAAGTATTTTTGTGTATTAAAATGCTTGCGAAAATTGTTAATTTAGAGAACAAATTGATTGATTAGGAGGAGAATATCATGGATAAGAAAATAGGATGAAATTTGGACAAGTTGGTGTGTGATAGACGGACTCTGGTTGATTTGAGTTTCGGATTTTCGTATCGAAAACACGAGATTAGGACTTGTTGAAGATGGTAGAGCGGTTGTAAGTTAGTGGAACTAGTGATTTTCTGGCAAATTCGACAATCGTGGTTATCAATTCTGCAATTGTTTGCTGTTTTAACTTCGAGTGCTCCATTGGTAATCGCTTTGGAGGTGTGATTTATGTGAGTGGGCGGGGACTTGTGAAGAGTCGTGTCACGAGATATACTCATTGATTGGTACTTATAGACTAGTGTACCTCGACTTGGTGTGAGCTTGGAAAGAGATTGTTATCGAAAGTAAGGGAGAGAAAGGTGTTATGAACTTATTCGGGTAGTTAGCCTCATTCGGAAAAAAATTGACATCTTGCCGTTTTAACAAATGTTGTCGGCTTGGTTGTGTGGCTGTTTTCAAATTAATTTGCTGTTTATGCAGTTTAGCCTACATTTGCCGTCTCTTATGTTTCAGCTTATCCTCGGAAAGTGTATGTTTTGCGTTTCGCTTGAGTCTCCTCAAATGCTTGGTGTTGTACGGGGGGTGTTTTTTCATTGACCTTGGAACCATTGTGTCAAACAGGAACCGTGCTGCAGAGAAGCTTTATGGATGGCAGGATTACGAAGTATTAGGACAATGCTTTTGGGAAATACTAATTGAAGGGCAGTATGCTCCATACATTAACAGAATAATGGAAAAACTGAGGTTTGGACAATCATGGTCGGGTCAGTTCCCTTGCAAGAAGAGGTCTGGAGAGCTTTTTATGGCGTTGGTGACTAAAAGCCCACTATACGAGGATGGTCAGCTTGTTGGTGTTGTCACTGTTTCAAGTGATGCGGCTTTATTTAATAGTAATGTAAACATGAAGCAACCCAGGAAACCAGATTTTGATGTGAAGAGGATTCAATGGGGTCAAAGGCCACAGATTGCATCAGTGCCACAGATGGCTTCATCTATTTCAGATCTGGTGCTGATGAGTTCCTGTAAAGTTCCATTTGATATTTCCGTCATGAATGTTTTGTAATCTTCTCTCTTGACACAATGTTGGTATGGTTGACCAGGCCTCAAGAGTCCTATCAGGCAAACGAGGGGGTCAGATCCCAAACGATGATGAAAGACCTGTTTTGGATACCCATGGTTCAACCCTAGACCAGCTGAAGGATGTAAGTTTTTGTCTTTGCAATTTTGTTGGTCGATCGTTCTGTCTTGCATTTTCTTGTATGTTCTTTTTTGCACTAGGCAAGTTTTTAAGGCTTAAGACCATTTCTGGTTTGCAGGTATTTAAAGGCACAGGCGCAGGAGACTTCCAGGAGGAGGAATCTGTGATTTCTCAACCTGCAAAAATTGTACTTTTCTGTCTTTACACTCCTGATTTTCTTCTCACTAGAGCATTATAGAGAATGTGCTTATATATTAGATGATACTAGAGAATGTGTTTCCAGGAGTCTAGTATGATATCAGGCAGGATGATAGTGTTAAGGTTCCTTTTTTTATCCTCCTCTCCGCCTCTTGGGGATTTGTAGGCATATATGTTCCCATATTCTAGAGAATGTTCTCATATTTTAGATGATGCTCCCCTGCATTTGGTTTTATCTCCATATGATATACGTAAAAGTTCTCCAGCTGTATGTATATATCGTCACTCAGCTCTCAATTTCAAATAGTTCTCTTCAAATTAGATGCCCTTTCTTAGTAACTCTATTTTGTTCTGGTAACATGTAGATTATATTACCCTTCTAAGGCTGTTAGTCATAAGGTGAGAAAGTCAGTACCATGCGCCCCCGTTTTGTTAAGAGTGTGAGAGGGCAACATCTATTACAGTACAACATGTTAATCTTTCGAGGGGAAATCAGTCATGAAATTTGATTTCGTAAATACTCATTTGGATTTGAACTTGTGTAGTGCAAAATGCAAATATTTATGACAATACAGACATGCGGAGTGTATAGTTGATGAGTTTCGAACTTTCGATTAAGGATTGTAGTGTAAGTAGTACTTCATAAAAAAATGGCGTTCTTATAGATTGACCTTTCACAATGCAGGCGGCCAAATTGTTTGCGAAATTGCGAAAGAAGAATACTGTCAGCAAAACTGAAGCAAATCACAGCAGCTTTATGGATAATGGTGTACTACACAAAAGTAATGATGAGTTACGGTTTCCGAAAGATCCAAGAGAAACCGCATCACATAACTCTACTCTTGATGTCAGAGATTCTCAGTTTCCTGGTAAAAATACTTGGATATGTAAATGAAAATAGGTATCATGTGCCCTAGAGAAGTCTCTTCAAGTGATCTCTGCCATGAATGTTCTCACATGCCTAACTGGAAACTTCTTTGCGAATGAAAAGGCTTGCATGTGGATGATACCTTAGAGGCTGAGTTCCACAAGCATCAAGCAAGGGAAATTGAAGATGCCGTTGAACCACAAGTAGGGGCAAAAAACTTGCCGAGCTCAGGAGAGAGTCAGGCTAGCAGTAGCTCAAGTGAGTCCAACACAGTGGTAGATTCTAATATCCGTTGGGAGGACCTACACTTGGGTGAGGAAATTGGTCAAGGTAAACTTATTACCCTAACAACCTTTGTGCTTGATACATATCATTGCATGTTCGTATTATTTTACTGTATGAGTTACTTGTGTTCCACAGGTTCATATGCTGTTGTCTATCACGGGCTATGGAATGGATCGGTAGGTTGTAGTTCAGGATAAAATTTCAAACTAAAGCAGTGTGCTGACACAATATCTGACCTCTTATCAATGTTGTGTAGGATGTTGCTATTAAGGTTTATTTTGGAAAAGATTATGGTGAGAGTACTCTACTTGTATACAAGAAGGAGGTAAGTCAAAAATGAATGTTGAGCTCTAAAATCTGTAGAGAAGGGGTCTTGGTATCATACTGACAACAAGGATGCTGCAGATCAGTATTATGAGGAAACTAAGACATCCGAATGTTTTGCTTTTCATGGGAGCATCTTATTCACAAGATCGTCTAGCAATTGTTACCGAGTTTTTGCCCAGGTAATAGTTGACTTAAGCAGGCAGCTAATTACAGAGTTAATACACCCTTCATTTCACTCAGAATGTCTTCTTGAGAGATCAAACCATAGCTTAAAAATTAACATAGGAATTGGGGGATCTTTCTCTATGAAACTAAGTAGTGAAGACGTTCTTTCCAGCCACTTTGTGCTGTGGGGATGCTTAGAAGGAAATTTATATGCTTGGAGCTGTATAAGAAATTAAAAAAAGTACTCAAAACACTAATGTATACTCGTTTTATGGCTTAGCTACATTGTGTCTTGATGAATAATCAGGCCAATAGCTACCCCAATTCATATTTTATTTTTCTAGGAAATCGTAGGAAACCATCTAATATGCTCTCAGATTTGTGGGGAACCACTGTAATTAATAGTCGAAGCCTAACAACACCACCAAAGCCAACAATAACACTACCAACATGATTTGCGGTAGGCTGCTCGTCATCAAAAAGTAAAAGAAAGAAAAGGAACTGTCCAAATGTCTTTACTTTTTTGCAATTCAATATCAGTCAGTCCTATGCTTGAATATTAGGTTTATTAGCAATCATCAGAAAGAAGAGGTGGACAAGTCACCACCTGTATGTGTAGCCTAGATTTTGAGTGTCTGAAGTTCTTGTACTCCGAATTTTGATGCAAGTTGCATGCCACTTATGATCGACTTTCTGCAATCTCTAGGGGAAGCCTCTTTAAGATATTACACAGAAACAATCAGATATTGGATCGCAGGCGGAGGTTGAGGATGGCCCTTGATGTTGTATGGTTTCTATCACATTAAACATCATACTTCTGTGGCTGAGCAGGCTTTTTAAAATCTGGTCTCACATTTTATCTCGCTTCAGGCAAGGGGCATGAATTATTTGCATCGCAGAAATCCACCCATAGTACATCGGGATCTGAAATCTTCGAACTTGCTGGTTGACAAGAACTGGAACGTTAAGGTACTATTGCTGTTTTGAACAAAAAAAAACTTCTCTTGCTCATTCAAACTCTCACAAGGTGGCTGAAGCACTAAAAATCTTTGATCAGGTTGGTGACTTTGGGCTATCGAAGTTGAAGAATGCAACTTTTTTGACTGCAAAATCTGGAGGAGGAACGGTAAGATTGTTTACAACATGGATACATGTTTAAGGCTTATGGTAGCTGTGAGCATTCAGAACTGGAGCCCCTATTAGGGCATTCTTGTTGCACAACTACTTCATGGTGCTGGCTTTAACGGTTCTTTTACTTACTTCCCTATCTTCATAATGCAGCCTCAGTGGATGGCGCCTGAAGTTCTTCGGAATGAACCATCCAATGAAAAGTAATTTCCCACAGCAAGCCATTGAAGCTTCTCTTTTACCTTAAAACCTGTACCCACATTTGTTTTCGGGTTTATAACACCTAATGACCTAAACATCAAGAATGCCACATTTTTGTCGGCAACATACCACTATAACAGAGAAAATTGTTTCACATGGTTCTGTCACTATGCACACCGCACCCAAGTTCCTTCAAAATGTGCTTAATGCAAAATACACGTTCGCGTTCCTGCCCGCTTGATCGTGGGGCTCACTAGTCTGCTCATTCCACATTGAGAGTTTGAGAGGAACTTTACATGAACAAATCAGACCTATTTTTGTTTTTAAGCTTGACAAAGTTGAACCTTGATCATGTGATAGTTCTTTAAAAGCCCAGTTGTATAACTAACTGGCCATGTTATTTCACCCTAGTTTCCTTGTAGAGCTGTAGTCCTGTAACTCTTTCTGTCATCTAACTTTGATCCTCTGAACTTGGACAGATCGGATGTGTTCAGCTTCGGAGTTATCCTATGGGAACTGATGACTGTGTCAATCCCCTGGGCTGATTTAAACCCGTTGCAGGTTTTCTGCTTTTCCTTCCTTGATTTTGGGTGACTGCGCATGTGCGTCAGGGTTGTCCTTCTATATCTTTGTTTGAGGCTAGGTATCGCCATATCGGCCAACTTATTCTGCTTTTTATGGTAACAATATTCTGATTCCCTTAAAGGTGGTTGGAGTCGTTGGATTCATGGACAGAAGGTTGGACATCCCTGAAGGCATTGATCCCAGCATAACCGAGATCATAAAGGACTGTTGGCAGAGGTGACCTCCTTACCTGTTCGTTTAGATTTTCCATTTCTAATGTATCAGCGGTCCAAATTTTGAAGAACTTTCTGGGCAAGAACTAAATGTTGATTCTTTGTTGCACTTATCAAATGAGCAGCAAATCGGAACTCCGACCTGGTTTCCAAGACATAATCCACAGGATGATAGGAATAATTAAGAGTGAACCAGCAGCAGCAACCCCTATACGTAAGCGCTCCACATTACCGTCACCTTGAGACCAGGCTTCACAGTGCAAAGCACTGTCATAACGTTCACACTTCAAACTTCAAAGGGGTCTCACACAAACTTGCTTACTGCTGTTGAAATCGATTGTACATATCTACACCCTGCTGCTCGTAAGTGTTTGTGGTTCTGCATCGTTTTGCTTATTTAGGTGAAGTTCTTGGCTTGCAAACTCTCAGTATCTGGACTATCTGCTAGTCATTCTGCTCTACTGATATGACCATAAACTCTCAACATATCTGCTTACAGTGCTGTTATTTGGCCGGATTCTGGAGAGAACTAACGACTCTTTCACGGTCTTCACCCTTAGAATATACTCCGTCACAGGACGCACGTTTTTGTAATTTATCTCCCATTTCGCAAGACCAGCTGAACTTGTCTTTGGGAAAGGTCAACTACACCAGCTGTTTTCAGAATCTTCGATTCTGTTTTACCTTTTTTGTTGGCCTTTTTCATGGTCTACTCAACCACTGTATGACTTTGTATGTTACGAAAGAAAAATGTATATAGTACGGAGTACTTTATAAGAGAAAACCTTCCTTGTAGTTCTTTCTTTGTATTGTAAATTTTACCGCACACTAGTAAGACGTGTACATCGGAAGATCTCGCTTCACCCCCATCAGTTTTGTTGAACGTAGTATGTGTTCAATTAGTCAAATACGCGTCTGTATGCTCGGGTTGTGTTACGCTTGCTGGTCGTAGTCGGTGTGCTCGTTGGAAAACCGTTTGCTATACCTGCTGATCAAACGCCTATCGGGGCAGTTGGAATCTCATGCTCAGGTAGGTCAGACTAGAGTGAAGTGTTGGGAAATGTGCCTTGAGCACTCGGGTTTCGCCAATGGAATGATACAAGTCGAGATGAGCAAGCAAGGGAAATGGGGCAACCTAGGGGTGTGCCCTGTGGGGTGGTCGAAAGCCACCCATGACCGAGAAGCATAGGCGCCCAGGTCAAAGACTCGAAGGCGGACCGCCGTGATCGAGGCGCGGTCCGCGGCGGCTGTCGCGCGGCTCGCGACAAAGGAGAACGCGGAGCGCAGAAGACTCCGTACGAGTTTGTGAATCTGGGGCAGAGACGAGGCCGCGGTCCGCGGCTCGTGCAGCGCGGTCCGCGGTGGTGCAGGCGCGGCCCGCGGTGGCTGTCGGCTGGTTCACGCGTTTTGTTCTCTTGCACGGTTTTGGTCGATTGTTTCTAAGGCTTGTTTTATTTGGCCTTTCCATAATTAATTAAGTAATTAATTAGGTCTTTATTGTGAGGGAGTTAATATATAAACCTCCCACTAGTTTAGCCTAATTTCTTATGGGACGAAATTAGAGAGAGCCAACTCGGGTTCTCAAGAGGAGCAGATCTTGAGAACCCAGATCATCTTTTGTATCTGTACGCTCCCTACATAGTGAAATTGATGATTCCTGACCCCGGAGGACGTAGCTATCACATTGATAGTGAACCTCGTTAAATTCTTGTGTTCTTTATTGTTGTTTTTGCCGTCGATTATCTTAGCGCATACACGCTTCCGCACAACAATTGGTATCAGAGCGATTGGTTGTAAAGATCCTGGGCAACTCGATGGCTTGTTGAAGACAACGAAGATCGACGAGATTATTTGGGTGGAATAATTTCAGACTATGTCAGATAAAGATGAGATTTTGTCTACTGTAGTAGGCAAATGGGTGAAGCACATCCGGGCGAATCTATGGTGACTGCTGCGGTAGTCGTGGTGGAAGGTGCTCAATCCATCATCATGCATTGTTTAGCTGATGGAGGTATCTAGGGGTTTTTATGATACGAAGGCTATTCGGGTTTGGCAATATTTGGAGAGTTTGGACATGACAAATCCGCTCACCGGTAAGTTGTTCTTGGAACAATCGTTATTTGCCATATATATGCATGTGGGTTCGTCACTTAGATATCATCTTGGTGCACTTAAATCTATGTAGATCTGCTATATATAGATGTTAAGTTGTTAGATGAGGATGGTGCTTAGTTATCTGCTAGTGTTTCATTATTGACGGTGTTGTATGGTCTTTTTGGGGTCATATTTTGTCGATATTGAAATTGTATCCTAGATGATGTGGTAGTCAGCGCATTAGTCTATGGTGTTGCGTGAAGCAACGGAAGATAGAAGTAATGGACTTGTTACGGTGCAGTTTTGTTAGTTGTTAAGGCATCTAATAGGAGAACTTCTTTGTACAAGAAGTTGGGATCTAGATTTTGAAATCTAGTGGCACTGTGGTGTATTACTTCTGCAGGGAACTTTGGCATATTGTTGTATGCTTGTGTTGATCGAAGTAGAATAGAGGATGATCTTGGATGTATATACTTTCGCAGTATTAGTGGCACATACGTGGATCATTTGATCTTTATTCGGGGTTGCTTGCGTCACGGGTATCCTATGTTGCTTGGTTGTTATCCATACAAGACTTTAGTGTGTGGTTGTATAGTTGTTGCTTGTTGGCAATAGCTGCTGCTAGTAAGGTATTTGTATTGGATTGGTCAAGTTAGGACAGGTGACTTGAGAAGCACGTGCTTTGATCGTTGAGACAGATTCAGGTTCTGAGTATGAACAGTTATCGATTCGGTTGCAGTGTTGACTGTTGGGTTCGATATGAGTGTTCAAGGCTTAGTTGTGAAGTGTCTCGTGGGAAAGTTTCAGCTTGGTACTTGTAAGTATCAAGAGATTCACTTTGTATGTCTTACAAGGTGAGGTTACTGACTAGTTCTGCTGGTATTTATTGTCTTCTAATCGCTAGGGATGACTAAGTCAAATGTTTTTTGAGTTTTAGTCATGGAGGTGATAGGAAGATATGGTTGTTATCCTGGATGGATTTTCTTGTTGACTCAAGGTGTGATATCTTGAGTAATGTGAGTAGTATGTGTGTTTTTGGTTGGGAAACACATGGGGAAGTTTAGCATGGGTGCTCACACCCGGAGTTCTTGATAGCGTTCATTCGTCGATGAACAGGTTCTAGTATGGGGCCAGTTGTTCAAAGTCTTGGGGCAACGAAAGACTTTGAATTGGAGATCAAGAATTGCAAGAAAATCAGATGGCTACGCAGGGGATAATAGCTTGTTATTGTTACTTTTATGTTCATTGGTTTTGTGGCGGTATTGTTGGGCATCATACCGTAGTATTACGTCATTGGCAAAACGGTGTAGCAAAACATATGAACTGGACGCTACAAGAGAGTTCGATGCATACTCTCATTTGTAGGTCGTGCTAGGAGATACTGGTGACAGTTGTGGAAACTGTTTGTTTACTTGATCAGATGTGGACCTCACAGTGTGGGATAGACTGCGGAGTTTCAAGTGAGTTATGGATCGACATGGGTGGTATTCTTGTCTACATGTTTCTTAGTGGTGGTGAAGATTATGATCGTGTTCGATTTGCTATTCTTCATTTGAGGCCGAGATGGTTTGACACTTAGAGAGATACGGAGATAGAATTACGGGTTCAAAGCGTCATGTTGTGGCATGGCTTAAAATTTTGACGGAATTCTATATTGTATTTCATGGTTGTGTTTGCAGGTATTGACAAGAATAGTGGTGTCGAGAAAGAGGTGGAGCTTGAGGTGGCTCCAGCCACTTTTGTCCATGTTGCTGCATTTGTTGATCAAGGT
This sequence comes from Spergularia bocconei, assembly GCA_963457585.1. Taxonomy (NCBI): domain Eukaryota; kingdom Viridiplantae; phylum Streptophyta; class Magnoliopsida; order Caryophyllales; family Caryophyllaceae; genus Spergularia; species Spergularia bocconei. Next base: position 28,440,728 of record OY734942.1, on the reverse strand, counting down.
GATGCCAAAGCAGTGTTTGCCGAGCTGCTGTGTGTTCCTTTGAGGAGTAAACACATATTGCATCTTATGATTTTGTTGGTAGTTACTGTTTTACCAATATGTGTTAACATGACTATTGGCAAGTTCATTGGAAGATGTCGCACTACAATGCTTTGTAGTGAAATTGCTTACTTATTGGATGATTGATGCATCTTAGTAGTCGATGGGATCGAGTCATAGGAGAATCATCAATAGTGAAGCAATAAATAGGAGCAAGTCGGGCGCAATGACTTGTTGCTATATGTTCGAGACATGAGATTTGGTGCCATTACCTCGAAGCATAGAGCTGTGATTTTGTAAGGATGTTCTTGAGAAGAATTGGGGGAATTCCAGTGATAGTGTGTGTCAGAATGTGCGGTCTTACATGTTGCAATAGAGTTCAGTCATTAAGGTGGAGTTGATAGAGTTGAAGTTTTTTCAGCGGAGATTCAACATACATCTGGTTAGTGTTGCTAGTAATAGTAACATGTGGTTGACAGAGAATTTGAGCAATTTATGTCAAGATCGGGTTTTTTTCTTCATGTGGTATTGAAGATGGTTTCTGATAAAGCTATTTGGGAGTTCGAGATTCAGTGGGGTGAGAACTGTTGTTCCTTGTTGTTGGAGTCCTTGACTGGACTTATGCAGTTGTTGATGATGAGGTGGGATTCTAGCTTTGTTGGCATTGGTCAGTTTTAGCTTTTACAATATGAAAGGTATGGGTCTTTCGATATTGTTGGTTACCTCGATCTAAAAAAAAAAAAAAAATCTTGCATGTTTCTGAGTACCATGTGCTAGGATGGTAGTTGGGTATGATTTATACAGTTGTATATGTTAGCCGGAAGTTGCGCGCAGCTAGTGTTATTCAGGTTTATGACTCAACTTGACGGAGAACACTTGCGTGTGGTGAATTCTATTCATCAGGGAAGATCGGCTTGGTTATTCTCATTTGTGGAAGTAATTGTAGGTGCTTGTTGTTTGGAATTTGTTGATTCCGGGTTGTGTTACTTGAGTAGATGTTGCTAGTTGTGTAACTAGTTGGTTACTTGGCACTTGGGGTTCTTTTGTTGTGTTAGAAGTCGGGGTTGTGTCATTTGTGGACTTGTCACCCACAAATACAAGTGATGACTTTTGCAAAAGAAGTGAAGAAGTGTTGAGTTGATTGAAACTAGTTTGCTAGTTTGTTCTACGGGGTTTGATGCGGCAAAGGGTGATAGTTTGAGGACTATCTTAATTGTTGATCATTTGTCAAGTACACGGTTGCAAGCACGTTGATGTCAGGTATTACTTCTTGGGTTTTGAGAATGTGAGAGGAAATAGAGATCGCTGACAATCTCAGTTATTTCTTTGCTAAGCTGATTGGCGTTCTATTAATTTTGTCGTTGCATAAACTGACGGAATGTAGAAGACATATTTGTCTTGCACCTTTGGGGTGTTGAGCTCAAGGTGGGGCTTGAGCGACCTTATCCGGGTATAGAGGATTGAAGACCCAGTCCAGGGTATATTGGACAGGAGACCCAGTCCAGGGTATATTGGACAGGATGACCCAGTCCAGGGTATATTGGATAGTATAGATTCGGGTTTGAATCTATTGAGTTCAAGCTTGGCGCGCATGAGCTAGAACTCAGATTGGTGCTCTTGTTGGAGTACTTGGAGGAATCATTTGGTGTGTTTGATTTGAAAACGTTTGCTAAACGCGTGTTCAAGTCAAGGTGGAGAATTGTTGGGAAATGTGCCTTGAGCACTCGGGTTTCGCCAATGGAATGATACAAGTCGAGATGAGCAAGCAAGGGAAATGGGGCAACCTAGGGGTGTGCCCTGTGGGGTGGTCGAAAGCCACCCATGACCGAGAAGCATAGGCGCCCAGGTCAAAGACTCGAAGGCGGACCGCCGTGATCGAGGCGCGGTCCGCGGCGGCTGTCGCGCGGCTCGCGGCAAAGGAGAACGCGGAGCGCAGAAGACTCCGTACGAGTTTGCGAATCTGGGGCAGAGACGAGGCCGCGGTCCGCGGCTCGTGCAGCGCGGTCCGCGGTGGTGCAGGCGCGGCCCGCGGTGGCTGTCGGCTGGTTCACGCGTTTTGTTCTCTTGCACGGTTTTGGTCGATTGTTTCTAAGGCTTGTTTTATTTGGCCTTTCCATAATTAATTAAGTAATTAATTAGGTCTTTATTGTGAGGGAGTTAATATATAAACCTCCCACTAGTTTAGCCTAATTTCTTATGGGACGAAATTAGAGAGAGCCAACTCGGGTTCTCAAGAGGAGCAGATCTTGAGAACCCAGATCATCTTTTGTATCTGTACGCTCCCTACATAGTGAAATTGATGATTCCTGACCCCGGAGGACGTAGCTATCACATTGATAGTGAACCTCGTTAAATTCTTGTGTTCTTTATTGTTGTTTTTGCCGTCGATTATCTTAGCGCATACACGCTTCCGCACAAGGAATCAATTCGATAATCTTTCTTAAGATATGGCTTTTAGAGCAGATATACTATAGTAGGTTTAGACTTTAGATGGTTGATCTTTATGGGAAATTGGGTAAAAAGATGTGACAATTGCATAAAATTAACTGGAAAAGCTTGATGTAATCAGAGGGGTGAGGTGAATAGACAATGGTACTTTGTGTTAAAAAGCATGGGCCAGGGACCAAGAAGCAAACGAGGGGTAGCCCGTAGCCCTGCTTCTACATCACACTTCCACAGCAGTAGTACTACCTACACAACTGCTATATCTTGTCCTAGAGTCCCTAGATTTGGACATTTAGTATTAAAAGGACATTTTGGTGTTATGGGTAAATCTCTTTATCTCTCTTGTCAATTTGTATCTTCATTAGCACGTTTATTCAACACAAGTATCATGCCAAATTTGCAAATTTCGCTCAGCATTATTCAAACGTAAGCGAGTAATACCAATCGTCTTAGTTAAGCTTTACTGAATAACATTTGAAAAAGGTAAGACAAGTAATACACCAGCAGTGTCAATCTTGGCGATGAATTTTCTAATAGAAATGTATAGAAGAACATCTTTTAAATTTTGTTCATTACTAAGGCTCTCCTAATTCGCGGTTATTACAAGTACTCCATATACAATATGTTAGTAAGAATCGATACTAATTTACACGCAATCGATGAATATGAGATGAATGACTAATCTAATCACTCCTGTCATAGTAAACATAGAAATAACAATTTACTCGATGTAATCAATATAATCCGTTATATAAAACATTGATTTAAGTTAAATTTTAATCCCAAAGGAGTAGTGTGAATGTTACGCTCTCCAGGAAGAGAGTAGGAAAGTGTGGGAAGTGAGAACTGAGATGGAAGGGGGGGCTCAATAAAGAGAAAGAAAGAATGAATGAATTTAATTCAATATATTTTATTATTAAATAATAAAGTACAAAAAACTCATAAATAAAATGGGCGTTATTCATGCATTTATCTTCTCAACTCTGTAACTTCTTCTTCACTCTCCCCTCTCTCCCTCTCCATTCTATCTCTCCTCCAAAAACAAATGCCCGCCAAATGGGCAAGGCTTCGAGGTGGTTCCGCGGGCTCCTCGGCCTAAAACGACCCGACCCGAACCCAAACCCAAGCCCGAACCCGTCAACCAAACCTCCTAAAGACAAGCGTAGGTGGAGCTTTGTCAAATCTTACCGCGAAAAATCCTCTAATAATAATTCCCGCCCTCGGGCCCACAGCTACGACGCCACCTCCGCCACTTCCGCCGCCGCCACGTCATCAGCTGCTCATCGTGACGGCCAAGATGATGACGCCAACAAGCACGCCATTGCCGTCGCCGCCGCAACCGCCGCCGTCGCGGAAGCTGCGGTTGCTGCCGCCCAAGCTGCCGCCGCTGTTGTCAGGCTTACTCATAGCGGGCGGTGTAATACGATTACGCCGCCGCCGTCTGTACCACCGCGACTGAGTGGCGGTGGTGGTGGTGGTGGAGAGAGAGATGTGTGGGGTGCTGTTGTAATTCAATCTTGGTTTCGTGGTTATTTGGTAAGTTTTCTCATTTTCTCTCTCCTTCGTTTTTTTTTTAATTCTATTTTTAGCAAGTGGTTTAGTTTTAGTGTAAGTGTTCCTTATACTACAAGATTAAAAATGTGATTATTATTAGTGCTTAGAATTTCGGATGATTAATTAATCATATTATTATTGCGAGATCGTCTCATAGTAGAATTAACAAATTTGGTGTATTGTGTGAGTTACTATGTCAATAAGAATAAGTCCAGTGACATTCCATCCTAACATTAATTGCGACAATAATTTACGCGTAAATTCTAACTATTTATAATGTTAAGAGTAACTGTATGATATATCGACTACTGAGTACTCTAATCTTAACCTATAGACCAAAACGTTCCGAATAACGCAGAAAACACAAGTGTACACACACTGGTAATGAAAAGGCAAGGATGTTTTTGTAATTTAACGCGTTGTGAAGGGAATCTAGTGGCAGAATGAGCTTCCGGGAATGGAAGCTTCACTTTTACGCACCAAGTAAAACGAAAATGAGGCAACAAAGTAAGAACGGTGTCGTTTAACTAGTATTTTTGTAGCTTTGTCAGTGTACATACACAGTAATAATCCGAGGAGAGAGAGGGGAGAAGAGGATGAGCTGGAGTGTTATGTCGTGTTTGATGTCGTGTTGTATTTCATCCTTTAATTTCATGAAAAAAACAGACTTTGACGTTTCGGCTACCAAACACGGCATTAACTAGTAATACTAGCAAATTCCAAATTTTTTTGATATCCCCACTCTACTAGTCTACTACTACATTCCTCTTCAATTTTAAGACATTGCATGTGCTATCTTACACTTGGATATACGTCTATGTTACGAGTAATGTGTGAGCAGTTGTCCTGTATCGTCATACTGAGAATGGCGTAAATTTAAGATTATGGAGACGGGTTTAGGGAGTCAAACCTCGTTGAAAAGTTTACAGTTTTGAGTTATTACTAGTTTGCATGCCCGTGCCACGCCCGGGCTATATATTTATATTGTTTATACACGTTTTATAAAAAAAAATGTTGTCTTATCTTTGTTCCAATAAATTACCATAATGATTATTTTCCTAAATTAACTGATACCATATTACTCTATAATAATTTATTATCATATCCTAATCGATAATTGTATTTAATTCTATTTGTATGTTCTATCCAATTAATGTATGATAATTTAATACCATATTCTAACCAATAATTGTATTTAATGCTATTTTTATGTTCTATCCAATTAATGTATGCCAAGTGTCGTCGTGGGAAAGACTTGGTTTCAGGTTTTAATATATAGTATTAGATTAGATGAGAGAAATATCAAAATTCACGGGTCAATGGGACCCATACTGGTAGTTGAAGTATAGTACAGTAAGTTAGTTCTTGATAATATAAAGCGTAAACTATTACGAGTATACGTGTGAACAATGGTGTTCAATTTTGATGGCTCAATAAATTCTTGTGTACCTTATAATGTGGCCTCATTTTTATTTCATTGTCATCTTTTTTTTGGGGGGGGGGGGACATTGGAGTATGATTGTGACTAGTGAGTCCCCCCCTTGATGTCATGACTTGTATATACTAGTATGGATCATTTTCGCATTCCCGGTGCCACATTATGTTGCCGGCTTTGACACTGTGACACGTACCTAACTAGTCATTACTCGTAAGTAGAATATTCGAGAAACCAATATTCAAACTGAACGTTACAATCCGAAAGAACTTAGATTTCTGTTTAGACGATCTAGCTAGGGGCTAGCTCTGAATGCGTAAACTGTTTTTGTGTGTTCATTGTCCAAAAATAGTAGGATTTGCATTAGTAAATTCCCCAATCATAGATGTCATGTGGTGATATGGGTAATTTTCCCAGAGTCTGAATTTTTTACTGGTAGTTGGGTAAAAAGAGGGGTGAAATGTTACCGGTTGATGTTGCCCATACACGCACATGGCTGTTATTCTCGAACAAAGTACCAATAACAGGTTAACAATTGCATTGATTAGAGTCTGTTGCTTCATTTGGAAGCTAAATTTGCTCTTGGTGCCTTCAGCTTTGGGTTTTGGACGTTTCTAGACCTGTGGACCCGTAGAATAGAACCATACTAAACATTCTTTGTTGGAAGATTGCTACTTTACGAGAAGCCCTTCTTCTGTGTTCATTTTTTTTTTGGTTACATTCTTCTGTGTTCATGTTTGGTGTAAATGTCGCGTATATCGAACTACCGTTACCTTGTTTGATGTAAAAGTCGCGATATTCTTATTTTGAGTTCGACTTTCTTGTGTTTTTCTACTACTCCGATGGAGATAATGAAAATCATAGCTGATTTGATTTGAGTTCGACTTTCTTGTGTTTTTGTTAACACGATTAAGAAAACTAAATACACATGATTCACTTATTGGGTCCATCCTCGGATAATTTGGATATACGGAGTATGCATTTTGATTTAGTTTAAGCATTGTCTTTGATATTGAAGATTGAAGGATCATCTAAAAAGTCAAGACTCTAGGAACACGAGTGTACAGAAGCAGCTACAGTAGAATAAGAAGTGATGTTTACTTTCTTGTATATTACAGAGAATCTAGCAGTCAGACCCCGTGCCTTTACTTTTCTGTACTGCAGGGGTCTGTATCAGGTGACATGTCTATGTCTTCTTCTTCTTCAAGCTTCTACTTTTCCCCCCTTTTCAGACCAATTTGGCTCTTAGTTGCTTCCTAACTCTACTAATTTAATTTTGTGCTTAACATATAATCGCGTCATTACCCTAGTGCGTCTAAAGAGGTTCCGGCCTGAGTTGCATGACGGGGAAATTTATTGACGTTATCCTGATGTTTTAGCAATGTCCCCCGCCTAGGCGGGTTATTATGGGACAGTTTGATAATCCGTCGGATATTAAATGGATGTTCCAATTGTGTTGTACTTGTACAGGCAAGGAGGGCATTGCGAGCATTAAAAGGACTGGTTAAACTACAGGCACTTGTAAGGGGACACATTATGAGGAGAAAAACTACTGAGACAATGCGATGTATGCAAGCGATGTTACGAGCGCAGGCGCGGGCCAGATCAGTGCGGGCCTATATCCCTGAGTCTCCTCATTCAAGCAGCAAGTCTTGCCAACTTCACCAACCAGTAAGTATTAAAATCATATGCAATTCAAGTACAATTTTCTTCTAACTTTTGAAGCTTCTAGGAAATTTTAAGAACTTTTCTTACTTTATTTTTCTTTCCAAGTCAATAATGTCAGTATTGATTAGGTTTTCTTACTTTATTCGGATATTAAAATGGTCAATAATAATTATAAAAGTAGTAAGTAGTAAAGTGAAGTGGTTGCTGGAGTAGGAAAATCATCATATGGTTTGGATTTTTCGTTAAGCTGAAAAGAAAAGTAGACTTGGTCAATCTGTCTTTTTAGGTGTGTGATGTGATTATGCAGGTTTTGTTTAAACAGCTTTTAACAAAGGGCAACTTGCCTTGTTTTGTCCAATTTTCATGCTCCACAATTGCACATACCTAATGGATATGGCTGTGGATACGAGCCCTGTATTCAGCTTCGAATCTTGCAGTCCTCGTAATATTGGTTTGTAGAATGATTTACGGTACATTTCAAAACTCGGGATAATGTAGGATATATATGATGTAGGGTGTCGCTACGTGACTATAATCATGAAGAGACTGAGTCATAATTTGATGTCCATTATATCTGATTTCGTTGCTAAGGGGGTTTAAACTTCGAAGGAACAGAAAATTGGTCGCTTTTCATTGGCGCCTTTAAGATTTTGCCAGCAATAGTTCTTATATATTAGATTAGTTATACCAAAATTTCATGAATATTTGTTCAATCCCCAGGGACCTCCAACACCTGAGAAATTCGAGCTGTTTGTCCGTGCTAAAAGTGGACAGCAAGAACAGTCACCAAAGATAAAGGTACATCTTATTATGTGCTTCCGTTCCTAATCTCCACTTATTTTAGAAATTCTTACTGACTTGATCGATGTCTTTTCTCCTTACTAAAGAGAAATGGTTCGAGATCAAGTAGTCGGACAAGTACTATCAATCAAGAAAGAGGGACGACTGCATCATCATGGTCAGACCCTCGGATGGACGAGACCTCATTTGATCCACGGTGTATATCTTCCACTAGGACTTGCAAGACAGATGAAGATCGAGCTGACAGAATACTCGAGGTAGACACAGGAAGGCCTCATTTGAACCTTAGAAGGCGAAGCCTCTTTGAATCATCACACTCTGGAATACTAACCTCGGACCTTATCAGTCACGGCTACACCACCTCAAAAGACTCGACCACTCACCACACAGTCCCTAGCCCTGCAGCCTCATGTGAGGTTATCCAATCACTAAATCCTCTCAAGTTCTCGGAAGAGATTGATGATGGCGCTTATTGTACTGCTGAGAACAGTCCACAGCTTCACTCGGCTACATCTTTGGGTGGCAGTTCAAGGCGAGGCCCCTTCACACCAACTAAAAGTGATGGTTCTCGAAGCTTACTTAGTGGGTACTCAGACTGTCCTAGCTATATGGCATACACTGAATCATCACGAGCTAAGTTGAGGTCTGTAAGTGCCCCTAAACAAAGACCTCAGTACGAAAGATCATCTTCGACTAAGAGGTATTCAGTTCATGGATTTGGCGAGCACAACCCTAGATCACACGCGCATAGGGCGTCCACTATGCAAGCCAGCTTCACCAGCAAGGCTTACCCTGGTTCCGGTCGCCTTGACAGGATGGGATTGCCAGTTAGGGACAGTACAGTAGTTTACTACAGTGGGTATCTGAACTAGAAACAGTCTCCTAAAAATTGGTTCCACTAATTAGCCTAACTTTATGTAATGAACATTCTCTAGGACTTTGCCCTTCTGATCAAAACACATGTCTAACTATGATTTCCACTACTCAAATGTAAGTTAATGCTTCTTAAATCTCTCTACATGCCTATTGTCACCCAACTTAATTTTTCGGAAGCTTAATTTTTACACTCCGATCTGTGAGAATATCGGCTTAGATATGCTCCTTTAATTTGAGTGTGTACAAGTGGGTCTTTTCTATTCTCTAATCTCTATGTTAGCCAGCTAATCAAAGTTGTTCGGAAATTGTAGAATCAATGTGATCCCAAGGTAGTTGAGATTTTATTTTTGATTAAAATTTTAACATCAATTATTGGTCTAAGTGGGAAGAAAATCTCCATAAAACTGTCGGTGGTGATGGTTAGTCATAAACTAATGATTAAGGGTGCAGTGCCGGTCAGGCAACGGTCGCATTTATCGATAAATTGTTTCCTAAAATGTCGTATGATATACTGTAGTATTTGATTGGGGTTTACAGAGTAATGTAATACCGTCTTTGACAAACTGGATATTTCCAAGATCTGTATCACAAAATTAGATCCAACATTTATTAGGTAGGCGTTGAATGAGCGTAGAATGGAAGATACAAGTACTATTGGAGCACAAGGGAAACCGAAGCGTCATTTTCGTGGTAAGCTATGTCGATCCCTGATGGTCGGGGGATGACAAGGGCGTCTAACTAAGTCGTGAAAAGTACGACATCAGACATGGAAAGAGGACCCGAGTAAGCTGTGGAACCCTGAGTCGGGGGATGAAAAGGGCGTCTCAGGTGTGAACAGTACGACATCAGACATGGAAAGAGGACCTGTATAAGCGCAACATTGTAGGCCAAAAAGATACAAAAGTAACACAGATACGATTCCAGTCTTAAGCACTGCTGCTGGGTTCATTGGATAAAACGAAGAAAGATGCAGAATTTCTCGGTTTACTACTCAATATACTCATATTTACTCGAGGCATACAATCTGATTAACACAATGTAAGAATCAACAAAAGATGTAGGTGTGTCTCACTCACGTATCTATACATGTACACCGAGAACAAACGAATCTACATAAACCAAAACCGATGAGGAAACCGGAAAAAACACAGGTAGAACGTGGAGCTTATATGACAATGGACGCAGTATTTGAGGGAGGTTATAAACATCTTCTGTCTCAGTTTCCACAATCCCATTTTGATGTAGGCACACAGTCTAGGTAATGGCACCATTTGCAATGGTCGTTCCCGTTCTTTCCTTGGAAAAGCATAACCAGAGCAACTATGAACCTGTAGCAAAGAGAATATGAGATGTCACATATTAGTTAACCACGTTCACGACTTCACCAGAAAGATTACACAGAAAGAATCAAGCTTGCAGTAACATAACATGAAAGAATAAGAACATGAAAGAATCTTGCTTCGCTTGTTCAATTTCCAAATCGGGAATTCTGAAGCTTAAGGGATTGCCACTTTTACATTTGCTCCAGATAGAGACAACAACAAGGTCAAATCTTTACAGATCACAGGATCAGGCCAATTTACACATAGAATTTCTTCATTTTTTAGAGTACCTTTAAATTTCAGTTGCTTGGGTTTGGACGACACGTTTCTATTAAGCATCTACGACACCAAATTTGATTATCAGTACGAAGGAATAGGAAATTTAGAAGAGAGAGTTTACGGGATGAGGGCATGAGGGCATGAGGGACCCCTGGAATCAACAAGCATAAGCAACCTAAGTTACCTAACCGATAGCTGTAATTAATATGTGGAACGACTCAAAGTAAAGAACTCACTATACAAGGGTAATCTGAGAAAAGCGAGATAATTATATATTTCCCAGCACTGGCAGTTAATGACGCTACAATCTTAAAGATGCAGGATAGGACAGAAACAAAAGCTCAAGGGCTTACCAAGCTATCAGAACTGCCAAGGCAATGAGGAACAAAACCAGCTGGTATTTTAGGTATTTACTTTTGACACGTGCATGCTCTGGCAGTTGATGGCGTTCCAGCCACCCAAATCGAGGACGCAAGAGCAAGATAAACCCAAGCAGGAATCCTGTCATGAAACCTCCAATGTGTGCAAAATTGTCTACATGAGGAAGCATTCCAACTGCCAAGTTGATGACAATCATAACCAGAAGAGTGAACAGAGCAGCAGCCTACACAAGAAAACATTGTAGCGTTATTATTAAGCTCGCTTCAGCTTATCTTATACGGAGTATACAAGAAAAATATACATAAAACATTTTTTGCGAGAGTTACTTTCTAAGTAAACACACACGTGGGGACATAGATTAATCATTCAAATGCAGATTACTAAAATAATTGACACACTAGTTATCCTTGAATTTCTTTTTTTGAAACTGGTCTAATGTGGTTGGAGGAAGTACCTTGTTTGCATAGATAGTCCAATTGGTGAAGAGCTCGGACAGCATAGCACCAAGAAGTCCAAACAATGCTCCAGATGCTCCCACGGATATACTCTGTCGGAGAAAGAGTGACGAGAGTATAGATCCACCAAAGCCTGATATCAAGTATAGTAGTCCAATTCGCACTGCCACAAGGCAACAGAACAGTTAGTGCATATTAGCAAACAAACTTCTGAAACCAAGCAGGTATCAGTAACTAGGAATGAGCGTTAGAATGCTACAAAGTAAAAGGGGTTATTGTAAGCAAGTTAATGCAATGATGCATGGTGACAGCAAAGACCTGTATCGAGTGAGCCGTAAGGCAAGGCTTTACTAAAAAAATCGGAATTCAAACTGTTCCTATAAAATTTAAATTATATGGAATACGTTATGAATAAGGGACCATACCAAACCCAAATTGCTGTTCCAGGCGGATACCAATGAACACCAAACTCAACATATTGGCAAGGAGATGAATTAAACCAGCGTGCAACCAAATACACGAAATAAGTCTCCACGCTTGATGCTGATGCACCACCCTATCCCACGAAAGGGCACCCAGCTTCAGCAGTCTGCATGGGGACAACAGAAATGAGAACATACTCACGGTGAAGAGTACTATGGAAATGTCAGAAGTAAAACACGATTAAGCATATTCTCAGGCACATCCGCTCAAGACGAATCACGCTAAAATCACCAGCGCCAAGCAAACGGAATTACGGAAGCACACGCGAGAACGAAATTTTAAACCACCATATACATCAACCTCATTGCAATATCTGATGGAAACACAAGTCCTCCATGACTCCCACCCCCTGCTACTTAACTCCCAAGGCATGACATAAATCAAAAGACAACGGCTGAATCTACTCGTTAAAAAATGACAAAAATAAGTAAAGTTGAGCTTATAGAGAAAACTCATATTAAATGCACATCAACTTTATTTCCCAACGTAAAACACATCCCCCCACCTTCTGTCCCTCTAAACAAAGAACTTGTGAAATAAATGGATGGATATGTACATCGAAACCTTCAGCTATTTTCATAAACAGCTAGTAAGATAATAACTAAGTATTGGCAGGAGCACAAAAGCCTCATTACCCCCAATCTCCATCACCTTCATCCTCAACTCTAACCCCATGGCTGGCCATATACAGATCATTCGGTGGTGACACTCAGACAAGCTCCATCCACCATTAGTGACAAAACCATACCCACGCACTATAAGAAGGCAAAGGTAAAAGTAGTGAATCATAGGAGAAGCTTAGAGTTGGGAGATGAAAAAATGTGATGGTAACGTGAGGCCCAGGGTATGCAGCGTGATTTCAGCGGTTTTGGAAGAGTCAGCCGGTGTAGCTGGCAAGACAATTGGAAGACTGTCGTATCAGAGAAGTGTAGGAATTTTTCTGTGTCATGAGGTTATGACAGCGGAAATTCTTGTAATTAGTAGCTGTATGAACCAAGTGCGTTCGCACATGAAGTACTGTCCAGGGAAAGGGGGTACTAACTACTAAGTCAGTCTAATATCAAATGACAGAAAGCAAAAACATAGCCTTTTTTCAGCTAGACAAAAAAAGGGAACTCATAAAGCTAATAAAGATTGCCAACATCTCCAATGTGCTTACAAGGCCAAAAGTTTACATACTTCTGGGTAGGGTGGGTTGGCTGATCTACTATCTAGAAATGGTTGTGAGGTCAAAGGGTAGGATTCAGAATTTCAGATTAACTTTACGTCGTCTTTACCTTTCCGGTAGACGGGTAGGTTGGATTCAGGTTTTTATGTTTCTAATCGGTTTAATAAGCGGCCTCGGTTCAGGTGTGGAACTGTGGAAGTCCTCAAACTACCTATACCGGACCTAGTTGCAGTTCAACCCAAGACCTATTTACCAACTCTACCCAACTGGTCAATGTAGGAGATCCCTCATCAAGCAATGGAATTCGAGCAAAACAAACATTTCCGTCAGCAGATACAAAGGCACAACCACCAAAACCAACCAAAATTCCAATCCGAGTTTGAGTTTAGCTCAATCCCATATGAAACCAGAGCTAAACCATCACCCAATCCAATCAAAATCCAACCAACCAACATTAATTGGACAACCACGGGCACATTGATTTCCTAACCACTTGGCCAACCTTGGTCCTCAAACCAACATGAAAGCGACTAAATTTCGGGAAATACCAATCAATTTAACAAAAGAAAACCTCAATTATTAGAACACAGCCCCAAATTAATGCAACTGCAACCTATTGAATGGCACCAAATCTTCATCAAATGACTAACAAAACAAACCAAAATCAACCAAATTAACCAAAAGATTGAAACTTTACAAATTAAGAGACGGTAAACTCACATCAAATCAGCTAAAAATCAAACAAAACAGTAAAACACACCAAACCCAGATCAACAAACCAAAATCCCACATCAAAACAACAACCAAAAATAAAATCAATCAAAATAATACAGCATACCCATATCAATTGACCAAAAAATCAATCAAAAAACAAGCAAACCCACATCAAAAAACATAAAATCAAGCAAAAAAACAAGAAAGCTTGAAACTTTACGTGTTAGAAGAAGGACCAAGAAGAGGATTCTCTCTGACAGGCTGAAACGAGAGACGACCGAGAAACTTAGCAAAACAAGTATCAAACCCAAAGTTGTTCTTGGGACAATTGTTAACAAACATAACAACAACAAAAACAGCAACATTCGCCACCACTATCATCGGCACCAACCACGATGTCCACTGTCTCTCCGATGTGTGCACATGGTACCCTCCTCCTCCTCCTGCTGTTGTCTGCTGTTGCTGTTGTGGTGGTGGGTAATTCGAGAAATTACTGTTGTACCCTCCACCAACACCTCTATTCTTCTCAAGATCTCTACTTTCCATGTTTTTGTTTTGTTTCAGAAGAAGCTTGTAGGTTACACAACAACAACAACTTCTGGGGGTATGATTGCTGAAGGAAAAAGAGGGTATTTATGAGAGAGTTGTTGGAACTTGGAAGTCACCCCTCAAGTGTAAATGGAGGAGAGAGAATTTGTTGATTACCTTACAATTATAGAAAGTTTGGGGATAAGTGTGTTCTGGAAAAACTGAAAGTTCAGATTAGTTCAGAGAGATTTTTTCACAGCAAATTTCTACCGAGTAGTATCAGATTTTCACTGACAATTAGGAGAAGAGGATAGTTTATAAAGAGAAGCGTAAAGGAGAAGTCGTAAACGTGTTTTTGTGTTGCCGTGTTTTGTCTGATTTTTAGTTTAGTTACCAAAAATATGTTTTTGAGTTTGTGTGTATTGAGTTGGTGGATGGTAACGACTAACGAGCGTTGTGTGAGAACGTATTTTGTCGTCACGATAAATTAATGACGCATTTAATTGATTTTTCAAAATTTCTTATATTCGGTAGTCAATCTTTAAGTGATGTCTTGGTGGCCAAATCAGATTAATATTGGGTGTTGAGTGTTGACTGGGTGTATGGGTGTTTACTGAGTTCATGTAATGCTTTTTGTATAAGTTTAGAAAATGTGTAAATAGGTACAAATAAAAAAATAGCTCGAGTTTGTTTTGTTATTAGTATTTTTTAGTACTTTTGAAACGTATAACATAATTGAGAATTGTATAGCTGGAGACTTTGATTTTTGATACTTTGACTTTTTTGTAGCCATTTAATTAGTACTAGGTAATTTGTATTTCTTCGATTATAAGCGTCATTTGTATTTCAATTCGTTGGATTAAGAATGATCAATCTTTTGTAGGGGCAAATCTTGAGAAGAGGCCATATTATAGTAGCTTAAAGTAATAAAAAGGCAATGATTGAATGTTATTTTAGGTGTTAGATTGTCTTTAACTCCTAACGGTAAGAAAGAGGGTTGTGATACATCGGCGTGTGTACATTGAATTGATCACTCGTTTTTTTTTCTTCTCTCGTATGACTCATATTTTGTACTGGTCAAATGAGAAAAGAAGTTT
Organism: Spergularia bocconei; assembly: GCA_963457585.1. Classification (NCBI taxonomy): domain Eukaryota; kingdom Viridiplantae; phylum Streptophyta; class Magnoliopsida; order Caryophyllales; family Caryophyllaceae; genus Spergularia; species Spergularia bocconei. Next base: position 28,425,483 of record OY734942.1, on the reverse strand, counting down.
GTACTACAAAATTTTCTCATCTATTCAAGTGGAATAAGTTGTATATTTGTCTTAAATCATGCTCAATCTACATTTCCCTTGAATGCTTCTCGCTGCAAAATCTTTCGGGCGAACAATTGAAATGGTTAATTTATGAAATGTTCATGTCATGTATGATTCAATTAAGAAAAATGCAGTAACTATTTCATATTAGTTCTAAGTTACCGCAGTATATAATTAACAAATTACGATTAAAAATTCTGAATTTATATCGTATCAGATGTTTTCAAGTTGATCCGAAATAAAGATGCATAATCTTCTTCCATTTGCTTTAAGCTCTGGCAGTTGCATAAAAATGCCAGATAAAATCTTACTGGACGTACAACGGTACAAGTATTTTGTTCGGACATGGTCATTGGTCAATGAACAATAATCTATATCTATATATATTATTAAAAGAGGCTTTTTTGTGCTCCCACAACGATTGGAACATTCTAGAATGTTGTATTTCCATATCTTTTAAAAATAATATATATTTGAATCTCACATATGGTCAGCAGATAATTTAATGTAAATTGTATATGATATGGTAAGTAAAGAATCATATTTCCATATCTTTTGTGTATTAGAAATCTGTATTTAAGGTAACTGGCCAAATAATTTGAGGATTATACATAGTATTGTACTAATTATTGTACTTTTCCATTTTATGTATTGTACTTTGCCAATATCATGTGCTAATCTTTTTTTTTTGAGGTCATATTATGTGCTAATCTTAACAATTTGTATACAAGTTAAAGTATAGTAGGATTGGAAAGTCTTACCTCTATATATGGAGTGATTCTACAATGGCTACTCTTATTTGACCTATTAGAGCGATTCTGACCTTTCATCTTATTTGAGCAAATCTCAACCGTTCAATCTATTGACCATTGAAAAAAAAAAATTAAGAGTAAAATTAAATTACATAAACCCAAACTCCCACCCTTCATTTTTTTTTCCGGCCCTCCCATTCTCTTAACCCTTCCACCGCCAGGCGCTAAACTCTCCACCACCATCGCCACCTATGTCAAACACCACTCTAACGGCCGCCTCCGCCACCACTAGATTCACCAGTCGCCGCCGGCACGTTGCCCCGCCCCCACTTATAAAGGTTTCACGCCTGCACGAGCGCCTCTCTCCCTCCATCCTCGTCTCATTTCCGGCCTAAAGAAACTCTGCAGCGGAACCGCCCCCCTCGCGTAGTCATGTGATCCGCCTCATCCTCTGAGTTCGCCGCCCCTTATCCTCTGCGTTCGCCGCCTTACGCCCCTCATCCTCCATGTCCGCCGCCCCTCATTAGTCAACCAATATGTTTACCGCCGCTATTGATTTGAAAGGGGTGGAGATAGGGGCGGTAGGGCGGCGTCGCGAGGTGGGGAGCAGAGCCGGCAGGAGACGGCATCTGCAGGTCAAGGTTGAAGGGGAGGCCTCGGCCATGGTGATGGTCAGGGCTGGTGGCGATGGGACAGATTGGGTTGGTGAAGCCGTGATGAGGAGAGGGAGGAGATGTGTGTAGTTTTTTTTTTTTTTTTTTGGTCAATTTGATTCAATGGTCCAGATTCAGTCAATAAAATCAATGGTTATTATTTGAGATTCTTACAATGGCTACCAAGGGTTGGTATTATATATGCATGCAAGCTTTTGTTTCAAACGTGGAGATTTTTTTTTTCTTTTGTTGTTTTGACTTTTTTAATTTGGTATGTAGTTTATGCATGTTCTGTGTGTATGCATTATCTTAGCTTGGGCATGCTAATTGGCTTTTGCAATTCTTTTCTTTTGCGTTGTGTAATAAAGTAATTTCAGATACTAACTAACAATCACGTTTTGCCAGATCCCAATACAAAGATAGAAAGTTGCAAGATATAATAAATTGATTGGTTTCACCAAAAAAAAAAAAAAAAAATTGATTGGTGAGTTGTTGATTACTTTGTTAATTAATCTACTGTGAAGTTTTGCTAATTGATCTTACATACTATAATAACATAAGCTAATTGTCGCCTGCGATTTTTTCCGTACGTATAATTAGTTCTCTGTGTGCAATTTTCGTTTGTTTGCCTTATTAACACTCTCTTTAATTAGGGTTTATAATGTGTCTTTGAGCTTTAAAATATTGTTTTCCCATTATCTTTTTCTGGTGTTCTATTATGTATACATTCTTCGAGAGCATGTATTTGAAGGTTTATTTTTTGAAACCTTGAGAAAATCCTATTTTTCTTGAATGTAGTTGAGAATCCATATATCATAAGAAATTCAATTTGATAGAGGTAAGAAGAAAACCAAGGTTCGTTTGTGTTTTCAAATTCAGGAAGGTTTAGTTATTACAAAGCGAGAGTTTCCAAGCAATTAAAGTTAATGGATTTGGACAAGCTAATAACATGCGGTAAGCAATTAGCCAGTCCTTATACCATACACCACGGTGTACGGTGCACATGGTGCACCGTTACACGTGTCATGCTATGATTGGTGTGCAGAATTAAAAAAAAAAAATTCCAGATTCCTCCCCTCCCAACCCAACCCGACCCACATCCCCCAAATCCAACTCAACCACAATCGCCGGCGACTACCACCACAACCACTCCGGCCACCACCACCTCCGCGTCTCCACCGCCGCCGCCCCTCCCTAGCCAGTCGAACTACCATCTTTTTAAAGTATCATGACAAAAAAAATCAAAGAAATAAAAACATAAAAATCCATGGATATTACAAGATAAGTCCATGGATCTCCAAACTACAATCCATGGATCATAGGATAATTGTCCATGGGTCTTTTAAAAAATTTAAATGGGAAATAAAAAACAAAATTTAAAGTAATCAAAATTTAATTTCCCAATTCAATCACCTTGAATGCAAACAATTAGTCATGAATTTGTGGAATTAAGATCCATGACACTTACCATCAAGATCCATGACACATGCAATCAAGATCCATGATACGAAGGAATAAAAATCCATGGCTTATACCATAGGAGGTCGACAAAGGAGATATGTGCCGGCGGAGACGGGCGACGTTGGAGGTGCGTTTAGGGTCCGGCGGCGGTGAATTGTCGGGCAGGCGAGTGGGGACATGGACGGAGGAGAGAGAGAGTAGACTGAAAAATGAAGAAGTGGGGGAAAAAAAAACGCGTGAAGAAGGTGAAGAAAGGAGGAGAGAGAAAGGAGGGAAGATTTATTAGCTTTTTTTTATTTTTTTTCTCCACCCAATCCAAGCGCGCCATGTGGCGTGGAGCACGATGAGCATCGTACACCGTGGTGTACGGTATAAATTGCGGCAATTAGCTAGCATACATGGAAAAGAAATTGAACTATTATTTCATACGTAGATTTGAAGTAATTTGTGCACATGTAGTCACAGTTCAGTACATTCGTAGAAGAACCACTTTAATCCTTAATCAATCCCTTATATAAGAGATCAAGTCTATTACTTACTCTACTTACTTCTATTCAAAAGAAAATAAATACTCCGTATCTATTCTAAATATACCGATCTACCGCAAATTATATGGTACACCACAGTGTACCATGCCCATGGTGCACCTCCTCACAATGGAGGAGTAGGGAACACACTTAGAATAATTAAAAATTATTTTAAGTGTGGTCCCTACTCCTCTATTGTGAGGAGGTGCACCATGGGCATTGTGCACCGTGGTGTATGGTATAAGCACTCTCGATCTAGAGTTCTATATTGCTATGGAAAGTAATTAAGCCTCACATGATGTAGAATTGCTATATGATTAGGCATCATGCTAAGGCCCTGTTTGATAGGACTTATTCGCAGTAATATTCAGATCAGTTCAGAATCATTCAGATCAGATTAGTTCAGAATCATTCAGATCAATTCAGAATCATTCAGATCAGATCAGAAATGTTCAAATTTTTATCAATGTATTTGGTCCATAACTGATACTAATTCGTTGAAATTCAATCAAAATTTCAACACATTCTGATCAGATCAGATCAGCTCAGAATCATTCAGATCCGATCAGATCAGTTCAGAAAGATGCAGTCCTATCAAACGGGGCCTAAGTGTACGTGACACTTTTATGCATGTCAAATTCAATGGTCGCCATTACTCTTTCCTTAGGTTATTATAAGACGATTATTCGCAACTTGAGATAGATAGTTCTTCTGATTAAGGAAATATTTACATTAAAAATCTGTTAAGTTTGATAATTTTTATTATTGCAATGAAATAGTTCGTCTATTGTGATAAAATTATCTAATAATAGTTTGAATAATGATAAAAAAAATGGTTATTCATTTTATTTCACAATCGCTTCATTTTCATCGTTATGATTAGAAATCATTATAAAGAGACTTGTGCAACGCACGGGCTTTCATCTAGTAAATGGAATACGCCGCAGTGTAACTTACATGAGAAGGAACCACCGTACATTTGTACTTGTTTATTAATAAGAACAACGCATATGATTAATGACCTATATCAAAGCTCTAATTCCACATTTGATTACTGTTCTAAAATACCCTTCAACTTGAGAAACATTATCGGAAAGCTAATACGGCGTAACTTAGAAGCAACTACGTACAAACTTCGTTCTTTTCATTTGCTAATAGTTCTGGTAAATTAGGTGGGACCATAGATCGAAGAGTAACGTCGTATATGATCTTATGCCTTGCCATTAACAAGAAAATCCTCTTCGGACTTTGCTCAAAGAATGATACTAGATGTGGCTGGCAGATTTGATAACAACTCTTCAACCATAGATTATCGTATGTAACTAATACAAAGTGGTTTTCTCGTTTGGGAAAAGGCCGAATGAAAGCAACTTAGCGCCAACATGAACATACGTGTGATTCAAGTATTCTTATATTTCTGAGTACTATGAAAAATACGTTCTCGTCTGTATTTTTCTTAAATAAATGCTCAGGTGGACTATAACTACGAAACCAACTAACGGACTGTAACTAAGAAACCGACAAACGAATATATAGGTAATCAAGACGTGTATTCACCATCGATAGGGTGAAAGTTAACAAATTAGCGTTAAAACATCGTTTAAACCGTTCAATTAAGTTGGTCAAACATTCCCGACATTTGACTTCAACAAGGAAATGTCCGAAAGCAACTGCAACTAGCATTTTCTCCGAATCCCACATTGGGAAGTCATTGATGGTGTAAGTGGATTTGGTTGGCTCCCGCGTTTTGAAGGAACACCAAACACACCATACGATATACGGATGCATATATAACTGATAGTGTTTGGTGACACGATTTGCGTACAAGCAACTCACATCCTATGTGCTTAAAATGTATAATCTACAATATAGTAAAATTCAAGGGTGCGTTTGGTGAAAAACTAAACTTGACGCACTAGTGAGTAGTAACAACCAAGTTTTGTTCGATTCCTCCCATAAATGGATAGGTAAGTTTGATGCAAATCGGATCAAATCTTCACACGATAACAAATCATTTGCAAGGAAATAAACAAGGCACGCACGTAGCAAGACGGAGACTGCACATCACGATGACAATGAACGATTTGAGGCCGGCAATTTAATCATCATACCAAGTTAATTCATGAATATATATATTCATACGGGTTTGGTCGGAACTCTAACCTTAAAATCACATACTGTTTAAACCTGCGCCTTTCTAAGAAAAAAAAAACTGAATACGTCCAGACAATGTAACATACGAAAATGGCTTAGCTTATCTTAACTGGTTCTAGTGTACTGAGGAAGTGAGCGCGGAGCTTATCTCTTTCCACCTCCGCCACCAAGCTTGGGGCCCTTTGGTGCAGCACCCTTGGTAGCACCCTTGGACTTGGTCTTGGACATCACTTCAGCTTTCTTTGCTCTCTTTTCATCCTTGGTCTTCTTGATTCTTTCCTTGATTTCACTAAAATACCCAAAACCCGTCAGTCGGAAAGATTAACAAAGCCTTCCTAATAATGTTCACAAGAGTCGGGTGCTACCACAATCACAATGACAAATCTATGTCAAAGTAAAACTAATTTTCGTTATACCAACTAAAGTTTAAATATCGCACGATAAACAAACTTCAAAGTAGAACTCACCGAAGAGCAGCCTCCCTAGCAGCATCTCTAACCTCTGGCTTCTCACTTCGTTTCTTCTGAATGACTTCCAAAGTGGCACCAACAATAGACCTTGAGTATGGCTTCTTGGTGGCCCTTCTCCTCTTCTTCACAGCTTCAGCAGAGATATCCTAGAGAGCAGCAAGAAGTCGATATAAATATATAATAAACTATACCACGAGCAGTTCACAAAAACCCTCAAGTGACGTGAATATGTTTCGCAGGACAATTAAAATATGGACAAGGGTGCAAGGATTCTAACCTTCTTGTGTTGTTTCCGGTACACAGCAGTCCAGCAGAGCTTTGCAGGCTTGAGACGGTTGTGGAAGTACCTCTTACATTTTGAATTGACGAAAAGAAACACCTTCACAAATATGAACCACAATTACTCATCTCCGTTAACAAAAATCTCAGCAAAAAAAGTGATCCAAGTCATTTCAAGAGTCAAAATACTCTAGTCACCAAATTAGCTAACCTGAGAGTCTGAGCGGACAAATCTGATTCCCCTCCCAGGGTAGATCTTTGCACCACTGAAACGGCAAAGTTCGGTCCTGTGGCACAGTTTTAAGCAACACCGAGTTAGACAAACAGATGACCACAATATGAATAACGTGTTCAAATAGACTGTAAACAAGTTTCGTCCAGTCCCTTCGTGGCTAGAGAGAGCTTGCCCCGAGGAACAACTACCCCAGCAGGCCCTCCCTTTTTATTCTCAATTTTGACACACAGCTGTACAATGTCTGTAATTTACACTTCATACCAAAATGCTACCTATTGAACAATGCTTTAAATACCAAACCAGATAACCAGCTCGAAATCATCTCCAAAATAATGATCAAGGATACCATGTACCAAGTGCGGCTATTTAGCTTCCACATAGGCAGTATTCAATCAAGTTCAACCAAATATGATCTCTGGCAACCACATCTTCTACAAGTCTCAGAACACAAGTCATCCAGACTCCTCAAAACCATCAATAAAAAAAACTACGGATCAGAAGACAATCATTTCCTAAGCATATAAGCTACCCAAATGTAAAGGCTCCCTGCAGACCTGAACAAACAGTACCACACCCCTTCTAACTTCTAAGTTCTAACTCCTCCAGAAAACTTCATGCAACTACATAACAAGGATAGCATTACAATAACATATCGAGCGATAATACGACCATTTTATGCTCCAAAAGGCCATACATTCCCGAGCAACAAACAATAACCCCTGAACTAAACTGGCCATCTGGTCTCGGGAGTACTCAAACCAACAATCATATTCAATGAAATATAATCTCTGGCAACCGAATTTTCTACAAGTCCATAAGATAAACAACATATACTCATCCAGATATCTCAGAACCACCATTTAAAGAACTACACTGTATGGATCAAAGGACAATCATATCGCCCAATCCTATCACGCTTCTCAATTGCAAAAATTCCCTACAGACCCGAGACACACAGTCCTACAACTCCTTACTCCGACCCAACCACCCCACAAAACATAATACAACTAATCGATATCATTCCAATAAAAGGTTTGATGAATAAAACTACCATAATAATCTCCAAAAGGCCATACTTTCCCAATTACCAGATAATATCCCCTGAACTAAACTCGCCATACCGGGTCTCGAAAGTACTCAAAAACAACCTCAGCATCCCCGAAACACCGCTTCGGAACCCTCTTAACATTCACATCAACCCAAAACGAGAGCAACCCCCTCACCCACCCCCACCCCCACCCCACCCAAAAAAAAAAAAAGCCCAAAAGTGATACACACACTTCCGATAATGCCCATGTTTTCAAGTAACAAATATCATCATCCAATGAACCTCGAATATAATTTCCAACCAATACAATCTCACCAAACAATACCCAAAAATGCAGTAAAAATTCTAAGAAAACACACAGTAAAATCTCAAGATAAATCTCAACCCACATTATATGACATGGGATACAATTTTAACATACAACCCACAAAAGATCATCCCAAAATTAACACTATACAAAATACTATGATTGACAAACAAGTAATAATAATGGTAAACGAGAGAGGAGCGAGATATTACTTGAGCACCATGGTGAAGTTGCTTGTTGGAGAAGCTTACGTCGCGGCAAACCTTACCTCTCAAGTGGGCAGCGGGAAGAAACCCTAATCTTTCTTTCTCTCTCTCTCTCTCTATCTACTTTTTTCTTCTGGGATAATTTTCTCGGGGTTTTTGGGGTTTTTACTATGTAATGTTTTGTGTTCATTTTTTGGGCCTTTTCCCTTATTTTGCTCATTGGGTAGGTGGGTCTGTGTTCAAGTGTGGACTGGAGTCTTATTTTTCGTATGTTGACGGTTTTAGATAACGATTTATTATGTTCACCAACATCAAGTTAAATTAAGACGAAGGTTTGTTGTTGTTATTGTAAGCTCGTATTGTCTTGTGAATTTGTGATAGTATTGCGGATTTTAAGTCCGGTGTTATGATTTTTCGTTGGATTATGTTTTTCACATTGCATTACATAGCTTGCAACTCTAATCGTGTACTCCGCATTGGATTTATGAGGTGAATCTTTGTCGGATAAGGTCGTGGCGATGGTGAACATCACCGACACTTGAAGGCGGTTTTGGTAACGCTCTCACGACTCACGCGACGTGGAGTTGGGACCTGTGAGTCACCATCTTCAACATCACAACATAAGTCTGTCGATCACTGTAGCAAACTCAAACGACAATTTTGTGCCTTCGTGGCCCTGGCGCCCTACATATATTGAAACTTCGACTAAAACCACCACCTCATAAACTACATGTCTACCTTCCGAAAGAACTTGATGTCTTTGACAGGCAGGGTACATCACATTTCCAGCTTCAGTTTACCTAGGTAGAACATTTCCAGTTTCAATTGGGACAGGACTTCTGGTTATACTGTCAGGAAAGCATGACTGATTTAAACACGGCACCAATGGATGTTTCTGATCGGTGCTAGGCCACTTAGATACAAGCGCAAAAGCCAAGATTCTTACAACAACAATGTACTAACAGCCACACAACTACATGACAACTACTGAACGTTCTAAAGATGGTAGGCTACAGGCAATCGATGGCAATGTCATAGAGAGTGCCTCAATTCGCCTTCGCTGTCTCCCTGACAAGAGAAAGCTTAGCCAGAAGTCCGCACAACTGAAGATAAGAACCGACTCCATCAGAGATTCTCATATGGGCGAAACCAGTTTCCTGCACACACATGGAAGAGATATCACATATCAGTGCTTGAATAAGCAATAAGGCACTCAATCAGGGAGCAGCAATAAAATTCCGTTGCAATGCCAAAGCGACAAATAGTACCTTCATGAATTCCAACTTCAGAAACTCGGCCATGTCATAGTTTTTAACAACACGGAATACAGTCGTGATTATGTCAGTCGGGGAGTAACCCAAATCATAAAGCTGCTTTAGACCAGAACAAGCATCATCAAACTTTCCTTCAAGCACATTCCGGATCATGCTCTTGACGTGCAAAGGATGAGGCTGGTCACAGACCTGACAAAAAGCAGAAACAAGAATCAGCAGAGAAGTAGCCAAAAAGGGGAAAGAATTAAAAAAGAAAAGAAAAAAGAGAGGACCCTTAAGGACTCAAGCATGGAATTCCTGATACAGACCTTAAAAACATTTTCTTGGTTGACAAACCGGAATCCGCTGTAGGTAGCTTGCAAATTATTCAAGGCTTGACGCATATCACCATCGGCAGTGAAAATTATGGCTTCCAGACCTTGTGGAACAAATGCAACCTTCACATACCAAACACACATAAGATAGATAGGACTCGTAGCTAATTCACTGCAAATGGGCACAAAAGTAAGATACATAATCGGACCTTAAAAACATTTTCTTGGTTGACAAACTGGTACACTGTCCCCCCCCCCTAACAGACAAGCTTACTGCTGATCCCTAAAGATATGTAGAAGCTAGAGAATAGACAGACTCCACATGAAACCTCAGGACAACTTTGACATTTGATTAGAGGGTTGTTATACTACATGCCTCAATTAAGGTTGCCATAACTCACAAGCTGAAAGTCAAAATTCATGTTCAGTTAGCAAATCTCTGTTCACACATTCGAGCTACCCAGAGTGTTACCCTCTTTGCAGAACAACTAGAAAGGCGTCAATAGAGAAACAAAGAAGCTCAGCTCAGTTAAGTTGGTCAAGAAAGTTACCTTCTCAGCCTCAATGACTATCATAAGGCGGCCAAGAATTTCTTGATCAGACAACCTTGTATAACGAACCAACGCACATCTACTCTGAATTGGCTCGATGATTTTAGACGAAGTGTTACATGCGAGTGCAAAGCGGGTGGTGTTTGAGTATATTTCCATCGTCCTCCTCAAGGCTTGTTGGGCACCAGATGTCATGCTGTTTCAACCCCATCAAAAAACCAAAAGGAAACAGATAAGCTTTTTTAAAACGGTAAAAGAAAATATGTCGATGGAAGAAGCAAATGAGATACCAACATTTAGTAGATACCTGTCAGCTTCATCAAGTATAACTATCTTGTGTCTCCCAGAAGGTAAGGTAACCTTCTTCTGAGCAAACATCTTAATTTTGTTCCTAACAACATCAATTCCCCTACAGAAGAACAGGATAGCTGTCGTAAGTATAACCGTACAAAGAAGAACAATGCAGTGCTGATACTTCCAGGGAGAGGGTCACTCAAAGTACCTATCATCTGAAGCATTCAACTCCAAAACTGCCTCCTTGCAGTTTGGTCCTAACAGCTCGTGCGCAAGAGCTAGTATGCTTGTGGTTTTCCCCGTACCTGGAGGACCCTGAATGCACACACGCACACACTTCAATTTGCTGATGAAAGCCAACACTCAGACCCTTGGAAAAACGTTAGCATCATATAAGATTAACCCAAAGGCCTCCGAAATATTTCATCATCGGCATCTCAGACATGTTACATCCAGCAAATCATTTTGCCCTATATCATACTATGTACATTGTACAGATCGATCTGTGCTTCAACAAAATTATATGTCCTCGTCCTAATGCAATCCCCCTCCACACCACCTCTTTCTCATCCCAACCTTACAACACTCAAGTTAATTCATTCGTTGCCAGGTCAACCAATCATCTTAACTATATCTACCTAATCCCTTCACTTCCAATTAGGTCAAAGTTTCAATCTTTTAGACTTCACATTGTTTACACACACAAAAACATCATCTTCCCCCGAAAATTAAACAGCTACCCATCGACATTTAACACGAAAGATCGAAACTTTTCACTTGTATCACCATCCAATTACACTAAACTTACATCACAGAACCACAATCACAAAAAACCCAATATAGGGGGTTTTCTACAAAGCGTCAACCAGAAGTAATGCGAGAACACACACAATAAAAAGGGGGTAAATCGATCAATTGGAACCAGAAAAAACAGTACCAAATTCAAATTAACAAGCAAACAAGTAAAATTGTGAAACTGCCCATCAAAATTACCCCTGGAAAAAATGGCGGGAAAATCAAGAATGCATAGAACAGCAAAGAAATAAATTGAGAAACAAAATTAGGGTAAAATAGCAAAAAGAGGGGAAAAAGGAGAGAAACAGACAGTGAGGATGAGATTGGGCATGTTGCCGGCGCGAGCAATGACTTGAAGACGAGAGACGGCGTCTTCATTCCCGACAATGTCAGCGACTTTGTTGGGTCTGTACTTCTCCACCCACGGCATGTCGTACCCACTGTTGCTTGACGATGACGCCATTACTCTCCTCTCTCTCTCTGAACTCTCTCACTGTACTCTTTCTGGGTGTGAGACAGACAGTTGGGGGAAGATGCTTCGAAGGTTTGGGAGGGGTTTGGGCAAGTCGTCCTTTTTTTTTCTTTTTAGTGAGTTGAGGACTTGAGTCGTGAAAGACACACAAGACACAAGGTATCCTAATAGAGTTGGCGACGGGTCGTGTCGTGCCGTAGATTGGTTGAAGCCATAGAGGTTGTGATTTTATCTCGGGAAAAATCGGTGTAAAAGTGAATAGGAATTGTAATTTGTAAGACCTAAGAGTGTGAATTACACTCACGTTCAAATTTTTCATCATATGTTTAATGTAGACATATACGAGATACCTGTAGATTGGACATAAGTCAAAGTCGTCGTCGTCATCAGAGCAACTCCAATAGTGGCGGGCTCTCACTTTGATAGGAATCGCCAAATCAGTAAGATATTTCAAGAGTTGAAAACAAATTTGCTACAATGCTAAGCAAACTCTTGATCAACTCGAGTGGGTCTCGTTATCAAAATTTTGTTCCCACTTTTTCATCTTTGGAAGATCGAACAATAAAAAGTGGAGTAAAAAAATTCATGCAGGCCCCATGTTTTCTTTCAAGCAGCCTGTTGAGATTGGTAGCTTCTTCAAGTAAGACGGTTTCATCATTTTTTCTCCAAGAGTCCAACATCTTTTTTTTCTCCTCCCACGTCACTCAAGCAGGTTGGTTTTTCCCTAATTGGAGTTGCCCTCGAGCTAATTGATATGACTATGAGATGGAATCATCATCGAACTAACTGAATTTTGAGTTACGTATGTATATATCGCCACCCTTTAAAGTTAAAGTTGTCGCCATCAAATTTAACGGACTAATATAACTTTAGGATTAAATCATTATCAATGCTAATTGATATGACTCAAAGTTGTATAACTAACTCAAGCGACAAAATGACCTCTGAAATAACTAGTTTGACAGTGGCTAACCGTTAGCAAAATTAGTTACTACTTTTGAGTATATGACCTCCATAATAACTACACCCCAATGCATCGTTAAACATGAGATATACTTAAATACCGGCCTCCATTTATTAATGAATGTTTCTATTATAACACTCTAAAGAGTAACACTTCATTTCTATAACTGACATAACCTACATCACTCGAACTAACTAGTTCAACATTCATCAACCCCTACAAATGCGAGAATATTACGTGTAGTACTCATTCTAAAACATAAACTCAAATGGATTTTCTAACTAGACATTACCAGATCGTAACGACTCGTTCAACTGACGCTTGACACCTAGTGCAAATCCACACTACATGATACAATGCAATCTACACTGCATGATGATACTATATATATAGTACACCTCCTCATCCACTCTTGTGCTCGTTGAGTCGTTGACCAATGCATTAACAAACAAACGTCGTATACAACTTGTTATGAGTTTGAATTCTCGTATCCCTATACACAGAATCAATATACTTGCCAACTTGCCATTGCCCAATGCAGTACACCGTTTGTACCAGACCACCAGAAAACGCTCATTAAAGTCATGATGGCCCCACATTATACCCACCAGATTACGCTACCCTACCAATATAGTCAGTCACTCTACCTCGTAACTCAAACTAATACACTCCACCCTCAAAAAACCACTCGCCGGACAAAAAAAAAAAAAAAGAAAAAAAGAAAAAACAAAAACCAGCAGCCTATTCACCTGAAAAACTACAATTTCTACTTCCAACAAAACGACGTCGTCGGAAGCAACTCCGATCATGTCAAACGTGAACGATACGCCATTTCTAGCTGGCATAACGCCGCCGGATTCAGTGGCGGCCACCGTGCGCGCCGTCGGCATTCGTCAGGCGACGCGGATGATGCAACGAATGAGCGCCGTTCGCCGGCCGTTGACTGAGCCGTCGATGACGGTCAGAGAGACGGCGGCGCAGGAAATCCACGACCGTCAAGTTGACTGGGCTTACTCTCGCCCCGTCGTCGTTCTCGACGCCGCCTGGAACTCCGCCTTCATCGCCGTCGCGGTTGTGGTGCTGCTTCTCACCGCCGGCGACTCCCCTCGCTTTCCTCTCCGCCTTTGGGTTGTTTTTTACGCGGTTCAGTGTGCGGTTCACGTGTTTTGCGTTTGTGCCGAGTTTATGAGACGGCAGCGCCGGAGGAACCACCTCACCGGCGCCGGCGACGGTGGCGGTGACGCCGTGAATTTGCACCGTGAATCTAGGTTGTTCTTTTTCTCGTTCTTTCTGCTGTTTTCGTAGTAATTAAAGTTACCGTGAATTGTACTCGTAATTGAATTACTCGTACATGTGTAGTATGATATACGCTTCTTTTTGCTATGATTGTTATCTGTTTGGAATTTTAGGTTTTGTTGTATTAGTTTTTACTCGGTTATGACGTAATGTTGCTGTTTTATCCGCGATTTACGTTATTCGAAGGGTGATCATCTCCATTTTGTCGGTATTTCGTATGGTTTGGGGTGTTGTTTAGGCAGTTCAACGTTGTTTTGGCCGATAATTAGACATTTGTGGAGTAGTTTTTCATCTCCATTTTGTCGGTGTTTCGTATGGTTTGGGGTGTTGTTTAGGGTTCAGAGTTTCTTTGGCCGATAATTAGACATTTGTGGAGTGGTATTTGTAGTGTTTGTTGCTGTTACCTTACTATGAAGTTCGTTTATTTGGACAATGGGGAGTGAAATGTTGAAATGGTGTAGAACATTTTGAGCTTAGTCGAATAATAGTGTGCTTTGTGTTATTGGGAGTGTACAACGTGTGGATGATGGGGTTAGCAATTGATTTGGTTGTCGGAGTTTACCTAGATTTGGAGTTTTGGAGGCCTTGGAGTTATTTAAGGAGTTGACATGGTAACGGATTTGTAGGGCTTGTTTTTCCGTTTTAACTTTCAAATATAGTGCTTTTTCAATCGTGAGAAAATGCAGGAATTTAATGTATCGGATTTGATGTGCTAAAGCAAGTGTAGAAGTTTTGTGATATGTGATGATTGGTGAAGACTTGAATGTATAGGGTACTATATGTAGGAGAAAGTGTAACGAAATCTTAATAGATAATTGTTAAGCCTGTACAGATATCGTGGATGTCGTTTTTGTGGAACATTGAGGTAGAGTTTTAATGCACTACCTGCACGCTAGAAGAGACTGACATTTATCTATATGCCTATCTTGTTGATTTAATTTGCTAAATCGTTATTTACTACTATCGTTATTCTTTTTTTGGGGGGTGGGACTGGGGGGATCGAATATTTGGCGTCCATGCTGGTGCATACATAGTAGTATGCCTTCTCAATTAACTTGATGAGTGATTTTGTCCATTTTGTCGTCTTCTGCTCTTCCTTCCTTCAATCTCTACCCTGAAGATTGCTGCCTAACTTAAATCTTGTGAATTATTTGCCAGTGCTTTTATAAGGCATTTGGAATCTGCGAATACGATGTTTTCATTTATCTGGTGGCTATATGGATTATACTGGATATTTGTGGGAGGCCATGTCTTGCAACAAGACTCTCCTATGCTCTACTGGTATGTCCTGATTTGGTTACTTTCATGTTAGAATGACAAATTTCACAATGTGTGATGTGAATTTTTTTGACTATGTGATATGGTTGCAGGCTTTGCATAGCATTCTTGATTCTCGATCTGTTCTTTGTCATCTTCTGTTTGGCATTGGCCTCTGTGATTGCTGCTGCTGTTTGTTGTTGCGTCCCATGCATGTTTGCCATCATATATGCGTTTCATGGAGAGGTAAATCTTCTAGTCATCCCATCATTCTGACAATGATCTATTTCTTACATTTGCTGATCTCCTAATAAGCCCATCCTTCTTCGAAATGACTTTACTCCGTGTTTGATACTTCTAGTGAAGTCCGAGTATGCATATAATTTTTCCATTAGAAGTGATGTTGAAAATAACCTAGAAAACATTGTTACATCAGTTAGCTGTGCTGTTAAATGTTCATTAGTCTCATATGGCATTTTACATTGCTTCAGTACATACCATTTTGCTTTTATGGCAATCCTTTGGTGCCTTGGGTTGGAAAGGAATTCCCGAATTTATAAGGAGTTTCTCACCCGCTTGATTATGTTTGGAGTCGGATTGTTTACTTTGTGTCCTTATGGGCCAAGTGTCTAAGTCAGTTGGGTCTTTGAAGGATTTTCCCATCTTGATTCCCCAACATAATTGGGGGAACGTGTACTTTACTCTTGATTTGTGGAGGATTCTATGACCACCACTCCTGTATCTTTCTTTTGTTCTGTAATACGATTTAAAATAAAATAAAATCTGCATACCATTTTAGCTTGTGACATGTGCTTCCCTTTGATAACATTTAGATGTATATTCTGTAATTGCTGCCATTGCCAATGTACTGACAGGACTATAGCGTTTCATGAGTTTCAAATTTTCATGATGGCTAATTTGCTTGGGTTGATGTAGGGTGGAGCTTCCAAAGACGACATTGATCTCCTACCCAGTTATACATTCCATAGGATTGGCAGTGAGGATAATTCCAATGAGGAGATTCAAGGACCTCGTGGAGGAGTGATGAGGGAGTGTGGAACAGATAGCCCTAGCGAACGTAGATTAACAGCTGAAGATGCTGTGAGTTCTCCACCCTTTTCTGTTGCTGTGTCGTTGTATTTTTTTTTTATCTTTTTCCACCCTGCGGCCCCGGGTGTGTATGTGTGAAAATCCTGCAGGTCCACACCTCACTTCCTGCTTAACCTATTTACCCTCTTTTAGTCGTCTAATGCTCTGCAACAAAAGCGTGAAACTGGGGCACTTGATCCATGCCGCAGCTCTGAATTTGTGTTGCAGTTGAGTTGCCTCATTTAACACTTCTGGCTCCATCCCAGATTTACCTTTTTTTGTGACAAATTGGGACAGTATATTTAACTAGTTTAGTTAGGAGCTGGAGAATAATTGGAAGGGAGGGAATAGATTGGTTAGAAGCATAAAACCATTATATTTACAACTAATGCACCAAAGAGATCTCAGACGAGCCAATTTAACTTGAGTGGAAATGTGGGTATATTTGGTTGGCCACAGTTCTAGGTCACTAATCTGGGATGCAGGATTTGGGTACGACATTGATGAACACTTTTGTAACGACATGAAGGTGCTGATGTGGTGTCCCTCCTTTAAATATTACCTCAGAATAATTTTAATACACATGAGGTCTAGCACTTGTTAGCTCACATGTAAGCTCTGTTCCAGGGTAAGTTTGCTGGTCCTCATGATGATGCTTCTAATCTTCTATGGTAATCGTCATGTTTTGCCAATCATTTGAAGTTTAACCCTGGTTATATGACCGATATCATCCAAATTAGTGGACAAATACTTAGTGGTCGTTTGGTTCATGTAGGAATTTAATTCCTACAGGAAGTTACATATCCCATGAATTAAGTTCCTGTATAGAATTCATGTGAATTCGTCACAAGTTGTTTGGTAGACATTAAGGAATTTGGATTTCCCATGAATTGAATTCCAGCATCTTGTTTGGTTGCACCCTTCCAATTCCCATATATTTAATTCATAATTACTATTATATCCATTGATTATAATATCTTTCTAATTATTTAGGGGCAAAAATGTAACTTTACAACAAAGATGATGGGGGAATTCAGAATTACCAAGGGGGGCTTGGTAAGCAAATTCCACCATTATGTGGGAATTTCATTTTCCCATGGAATTTCCAATTCCCCCATTTTTTAAAATTATGGGCAACCAAACAACCCGGAGAATATGTAATTCATGGGATTTTGGAATTCCTGTGTTTTAAAAGGGCAACCAAACGACCACTTAAATAAAGATTTTATCGGCAAATATTGTTGTTTAAATGAGAGTAATATACTCATATCTTTTCTTTTTCTTTTTTTTTGACAATGATACTCATATCTTTACGTCACATCATATTGCCAACATGGTCGTCCCACATCATCATACGGAGTATCAATTTGCAGCAGCACTATCTAATATTTTTCTTTTTGTTTTCCATCAAAACAAATATCCAATTATACCATACAAGGACGTGTTACCAAAAACTATAACTACTTTCTCTATCTCATTTTCCAACACCTTAACATGATATCTCCTCCTGCCACATTGGGCAAGCTTCCACTATGGGACTATCATGGTATCACTTCGCATTCACAAGTTGCAGCTGCCTATTCTCACTGCTGCCTACTCCCTCTTAACTCCCTAATTGGCCATCGTCTTGCCTACTGGCAACTTGAACATTCTAATGTCAGCTCGAAGTCCAAATTGTGACTGTTGAGTTCTAGGCATTGATCCGGTGGTTCTGCAGGGGATTTCAAGGGTGGTTAGTTGAGGTGGTGTTTATGAATATTAATTGATGGTAGTGGTGTTCATGGCTATCTTTCCGAGGGTCATGGGTGAAGGTGACTGTGAATTAGAGGTCAGGGGCAGTAGGATGTGTGTGGTGGCTGGCTCATAGCTGCTGTTGTTCTCGTGAGCATAGCAGACTTACAAAAGGATATCAAGCAGAAATCGTTAAGAGAAGTTTGGAGAGGGAGAGCAGTACATTTGTTGGAATATTTAGTGGAATACGATTAGTCATGTTGAATGTACGTCATCCGATCTTTTTTGGCTAGATCATCCAATCTTGGATATAGAAACAAAAAAAGAGATCAGTGCACTACAGTAGGAAGCTTGCCATCTACGCACACTGTTATAGTCATAGAGAGTATTGTCAAGTCCCTTTATTGGAGTGTTGATATGCTGTCTCATTGGTGTTGTCTGCCGGTGATAGCTTCTGATGTATCTGATCTTTATTTCAGGAATGTTGCATTTGTCTTTCTGAGTATGAGGACGGTGTCAAGCTTATCGAGCTACCTTGTGCTCACCATTTTCATAGGACTTGCGTGGATAAATGGCTGTACATAAAACCATACTGCCCGCTTTGCAAGTTTGACGTTTCTACCCTTGATACCGGAGATGGAGAAGTGTAGAGTTTGTAGAAGTGTAGAGCCTCACATTCTGTAATCCTATATGTAGGCGGGTTTGAAAAAGGTTGTATGTTTTCATGTATTTATGTTCTCATTTCCGACTAACCAGTTAAAGGTACAAACCTGTGTCGGTATATGCAGTTACTCTGCACTAATTGTAGAAGTGTAAAGATGAAATATTTGGCAGAGCTTGTTATCAGATCACCTGAGTCGATGACCGGCTTCTTAAATTTGTGTACTCTACGATCTTTCATGATTTTTCGTATTCAAGATAACGCTTAGCAGCAACAAATGTGTTGGGTCCGAATGTCTGATGCAAAAAATTTGCATGCTTGTCGGACGTATGCAACTATGCCCCTTAAAAGTACACCTTCGCCAGTGCCAATGTGTGCCTTGCAGCTGCGACTATAGCCTCGTTGCTGGTCTTTGAAGATATCCCAATCCCGTGACATTAGCTGCTCATATGCATGCACATAGATAGTGTTAATTAAGTACTCCCGATTCTTAATTACGGAGTAAGTAGTAACATTACCAAACATGGAACAAAAAAAGAGTACAAGAATTAACATGCTTTCTTGTCGAACAATTAATGTACAAAGATATACTCCGTAAATTTGTAACCATCTCTTATATAATCACGAATTTACTAAAACCAAATGTTTCACCTCTTGTAAATCACGATTTCGCTACTTATAATCTCGTGTTCAAATTTAACTTCGAACTATTTATCTTGAAAAGTCGAAAATACGATCCGCGAAAATAAGTTTGTGATTTGTGTGGGGGAAAAGAAAGAAAACACATCTACAGAGTATGAATTGAATGGGTGTGTCTAACCCTGAACCAGTGAACCGGCTACTCTGAACAGCCGCTTTACGCTACCTTCAACTCTCAAACACACGACGGCGCGAACTCGGAGATTTTTGAGCAATTTTTCCCCCAAATCAATTAATTCTCGCACAAATTAATCGCACAACTTCACTGGTTAGTGTTAAATCCCCTTTTTTCTGTATTATTTGATAATTATTTTTCTGATTACTGTTCATTTCATTATAAATGGTAGTACTAGATTTTAGTTCAAAACAAATTTAGGGTAGAGTCTAGGTGAAGTTTCCCACAGGGCCCTCTCGAATATCCGAGACGGCCCTGTATCCGAATACCCTTTTGCCCTCGCTATAGACGGGAGCCTTTGAGACACTCGGGTTTTCGATATTATATTGTGTATTTATCAAAGTTGGTTACTTTGGGTTATTTTGTAGGAATTTTTTCTTTTGAAATTTATGGTTTGATTAGTAGGAGGAGGAGGAGAGCGGATTTGGGTCGGGTAGTTTTGATGACATGAATGCTGATGTCAAGAACACTGACCACGTTTAGTGGAAGCTTGCAAAACAATCTTTTGAGTAAGGGTTGTAGCATTGTAATCTGTAGACGAGGTATACACGGCGTAATTCGTCCGTCTCGGGTATTGTGTGGTGGTAGTGGTGGTGATTACTCGGTTCTTAAAGCTAGTAGTCTTCAGCATTGGTTTAAGAATTGGCAGGATTTGAGGAAGAACAAGCTTACGGCGAGTACGTTTGGCTCGGCGATAGGGTTTTGGCCGAAAAGGAGGGTTCAGTTGTGGTTAGAGAAGATAGGGGCGATTGAGCCCTTCACGGGTAATTTGGCAACGTGTTGGAGTAATATTAAGGAAGAGGAGGCATTGGAGAGGTACAAGTTGATTACTGGAAACACGGTGGTGTTTCCGGAGTTTCAGGTGCTGGATAGGGGTGATTTAGAAGGTGGGTATGATTGGCTTGGTGCGTCCCCTGATGGGGTTGTTGATAACGTTGTATATGGGTTGCCATCTCGAGGTGTGTTGGAGGTTAAATGCCCGTTTTTTGGTGGTGAGATGAGGGATGCTTCTCCTTGGAAGCGTCTCCCTCTGCATTGTATGCCGCAGGCACAAGGTTTGATGGAAATATTGGATAGGGATTGGATGGATCTTTACGTTTGGACTCCTAATGGAAGCAGCTTGTTTAGGTTGTATCGTGATGCTGAGTACTGGGATACACTCAAGTACGCGTTAAATGATTTCTGGTGGAATCATGTTCAGCCTGCACAGGAGTTATATACCAACTCTGTCATCACTAAACCTCTCGTTCAACTCAGTCATCTCAAACCAGAGCCTAAGCATGAGTTGTGCAGTTATATTGTTTATGAGAGCAAGCGTCTTGTGGATAATTCGAAGTTATTGGTCCGTGAAATTAATGGGAAGATTCAGGACTAGAGTAGTGTGTGTGCTGCATTGTGATGATGAGTTGTTTGCAGTTGCTGTTATGTGCTCGCATGGGACAAGTATATCATGTCCATTCTCAGAGTATGCAACGGTAGTTTTAAAGGATCTGTCTATAACAGAACAGGGACTGTTGCTGCAACGACTCAGAAAACATCAGTCAGCAAACCTCTGTATCCCTATTGCACCAGCATCGGTTTTCAAGGATCAGTCTTTGGCAGTACCAGTGGCATGGTGAGAATCTGATATCTTTGTATATATACTCTTGGCTTTTAATAGGTATACTGAGCGATTCTCTTCTAGTTATACAAGTTTGTCTTGACCACCTTGCCATGCTTTTCATGGAAGTGAAGTTGCATATTCTGTCAGGGTCTAAAACTGAAGGTCTTCCATGCTATCTTTTTGTGCTCTAAATTGACGACTGCTTTCTTCAGACGTGCAAAACACATCTAATGTTTTATTGTTTGTGATTGTGCTTATGAAATTTTTTCTGAGATAATAAGCTGAATTGCTTTGAGTAGATGGGTGAGACATATCACAAATTCATTACGAGTATATAGTTTGTTGAAAGTTAGTACTCAGCTGTTTTCTCTCCGGGAGGGTTTTATATTGTTTTCTTTTTCTTTTGCTGATTTCTTGCATCTGAATATAGTGCTGTGAATTTTGATTGTTCCTAAGCGTAGTGCTGTGATTAAACTTACCAGTTGATTTTGTAATGCCTTCTGATCACTACATTATTCTCCAAACAATCAGTTTGTTTAGCTTTAATTTACTTACTGTCCCTCCTAAGTCCTATCTATAGAGAGAAAAATGATTCTGTGAGTCTACTTCTGATGTATCTGATTTATTTCAGGAATGCTGCGTTTGTCATTCTGTCACAAGAGGATGGAGCTGAGCTTAAGGAGCTACCTTGCAGTCACCATTTTGACTGCACTTGTGTGGAAAAGTGGCAGTAGATCGATTGGATCTGATGGTTAAGTCTAGAGTTCATGCATAAATGTTCAATCTTTGACAAATTAGGTCAAGGTATGAACCAATGACAGTGCGGGTAGTATGCAGACAATGCAGTGTTACTCTGCAAGCACAGGGGTGTGAAGATGAGAAATTTGCCAGAGCTTGTTGCTGGAGCACCCGTCCATGAGCTGCTTCTTGAATTCGTGTATACTCTTCATGATTAATCTCCTCGTATTTAGAACAGTGCTAGCTGCTAGGCTGCTACAAATGTATTTCGTCTGACGAAAAATTGTATACTCGCAGTCAGGTTGATGCCCTGCAGCAGTTGCACGTGTGAATACTGTTGTAAGTTGCAACACATAAATTGAGCTGATACAAATAAGGATATTCTTGATGCCAAATTACTTATAGAGTTATAGTGACATTGGTCCGAAGTCTCTTTCAATATTTATGAACCGATACATACCTATAGCGATCTATGAAGTGATAATCGAGTTATATATCCGTAAGAGTATTTCAATGTTTACCAATAAAATCAAGTTTTTTGAAAAAAAAAATATATAATTATGATGGAAAATGAGTACTATCCAAAAGAAAGTAAAAAAAGGACTATAAAAAAAGAAAAAGAAACATAGGATAGAGAAAAATCAGGGGCAAAAAGGAGAAAAAGAGTGGAGGAAAAAGTGGAGCTTTGCCAAACAAAGGCGTTTCATTTCATCACCTCATTCTCACTTTCGTTTCCCTATTTTTTATACTACTCCTACTAGTTACGGTACCAAAAACACGGTGTTAACGTTTACCATTGTTGCTCGCGAAAATTACAAATGTCAAAACTCACAAGAAACAGTGGCGTGCACCACGCCACCTTCTTCTTCTTATTCTTATTCAGTAATCAGTACAATAAATACTAGTAATTAATCACATTTATAACATAACATAATCTTTTTATGTTAATCAGACTATATAATAAAACACTTCCCTATTTATTTGGCGCTCTCTTTACATTTACTCGGTCCATCTTTCAGACACGCAAAACCCTTGAATTTTTTCATCTTTCTGATCGAATTTATAATTCAAAATCACATGAATTTGATTTAATTAGGTGAAAAATGGAGGAGGGTTCGAATTCGAATTCAGCGATGTTGGATTTGTACAGGCGTGATAGAAAGAAGCTTCTGGAATTCATAATTTCATCCCCAAATCTTATCAAACAAGTTTCTACAACTTATGGGCCCACCTCCGACATCAACTATGATACCCTCAGTGTTGACTATGTTCTTAATTGTGTCAACTCTGGTTAGTTTTTTCTGGGTTTAGTCCCCTTGTGTATTTTTCGGGTTTTTCGTAAACAGTCTCTCTATGTTTTCGATATTATAGAATAAGGTTGCGTATATTTGACGCCCCTTAGGGGTTATTTGCGGGAGTCTTTGAGACACTGGGGTAGTGTTGTTGTCGATTATTTATTTGTTTTTGTTGTTTGGTTAGTTTAAATTTCAAGTTTTGCTAAATGGGGTTTTGTTTAATTTTATTTTGCAGGAGGTGTTTTGGATGTTTCTGAGGCAACCAAGAGTTACTACAATGAGTTAGCTTACCCGACAATGGTAAAAGACTTGAACTTTAGTTGTGTTTTTGTTTTTCTTTGTCTCCTTCGTATAAAGTATTATTGATTATTTTGGTATCTTTGTTGTTTGTTATGAACTATGAAGTGTATTGTGCTTGCAATTTGGATGTAGTTGTACATTTGGTATGCATCATTTATCGTCGAAATTCGTTGCTTTTATATGAATGGGGTTTTGTGATTTGTGAAGGTGGGTTTTGTTGTCATTTCTTATGTGATCTGTGAAGATGGGTACTTTGCTGTACTTGAGCATGAAGGTTGTCATTTCTTTTACTTAAGGATTGGTGTGAATTGGTATTTGGCTTATGTGATGAGAAGGCGAGTGGGCTGTCGGACATTTAGCTGTATTTTAGGTGGTGGGTTAGTGAGAAAAGGTGGGATGATTATAGAGTCTGTCTTAGATGCAGGGAATGTGGATTTTGTGGTGTTTTGTGATGCTACCTGAGGCTGTATTTGTCGTGGATTATTAGTCGTGTTTGTTAAGAATGAAACTTCCACCACTTTTCAGATTCATGCTCAATCAGGGAATACTTACTTCACTCGCACTGGATCCAATATCTCTGGATCACCTCCTAAGCGTCAAGCTCCTCCAACTGGTGGCAGTGAGAGAATTCATGTTGCACAACAATCATCTAGCCAAGGTGAGCAAGTTTTGAATGGCAACATCGACCCTGGTAATGAAAACAATGGAATGAAGACTAGAAGTGAAATGGCGAAATCCTCAAAGTCCACAAAGGATAGTGGGATTCCGGTGTTAGGATTACCACATCTACAAACAGGTATTGTGTTACCATCCTCGTTATTTCTACACAATGTCCTATTGTAAGGCTTTTATTGATCAAATGGCAACTTGATTAAGCATAGAGGATATTGTATACTCGTAAACCTGTTTTTAAGTGTGCTCTACTGCTCTTCCAGTTTGTAATGGACTGTTATTGATGCTTCTTGAACTTCCCACTTTTTAGACAACTCATGTTTAGTTCTAGGGTTTTTGAAGGGTTATCTGACGATGATTTGCGGGAGTCAGCATACGAAGTACTGGTTGCATCTTTAGTCTTTTCCGGGTATTAGCTCATTCCCCTATCTTTTTTGCAGCTTTTATAACTATTTCCTGGCCATCAGTTGTTTTGTATCCTAAATAAATTTATCTTACTCAGTACTTGCAGTGATTTTAGTATATTTTATCTTTTCTTTGTTGATTAGGATTGAAGTTTGCGAACAAGATAGAAAAAAAGAAAGGGGTTCTAGACTTCTCTCTGGGTTGAAGGGGAAAAAGACCAGAGAAGTTTCACAAGCTCAGTTTCAAGATAGAGACTTGGAAATTCTTAGCACCATACGTATGCAAATGGAGGCAAGTCATCATTCTACTTTCCCTTTGGTGTGTGTTTGCATATGTGCATCTGGAGATTGGAAGTATCACTCTAAATGATTGTCCTTTCTTCTACTTTGTAATTTATTGTTCAAATGACCTCTGTTGTTTCTGTGTTTGGATTCATTTATGGTCCATATGATGCAACTTGATGACAAACTTTTGTTAATTATTTACGAATTTCCCGTTCTTGTTGGTTTTCTGTTGCTATCTGTTTACCTGATTGATGGACGTTCTTTTAGATATCAGAAGCAATGGATGTATGCATTAGGCAAAAATTGATTCGGTGCACTTCGAGGACGCCATATGGGCAAGTTGATGTTCTGCAGATAGTTCTGGGACTTCTTAATAGCATTTCAAGATCGAGTTTTCAGAACGAAAAGTCATATATTCATTGGAAAAATAAACAGGTAAGGTGAATACAAATTACGAAGTGCATATTTCCAAACAGGCAAAGACTTTTCATGTGGACATACCTTCTGGTTAATACCACAGGACCTTGTCTAGATGGCTACTTAACTAACAAAAGTTGGAATTGCTTGTAAATTTTGTCAAGGTGATTTTTGGCATTCTATATTGAAAGTTATCTTAAGTTAGCTAAAAGAAGAAAGAAAGAAAAAGGGGAAAGACTATTTTGAAAGTTATCTTAAGTTATGAAAGACTGTTGATGAGAAAGTAGGGCTGAGTTACTTTTGATGGTAGTATATCTCAAAGGTAATGTCTTCATACATTATTATGAAAGACTACTGTTCACATTCTTACGTGAATTAGGAGCATGGAATTTTAATATTGATCATTCAAAGCTCTGTTACTTCATTTATCTCAAGTTTGCGCCTTGCATCAGTAAGAAATATATGTGGTATTTTTTGTCTGAAGTGACCATCATTTATACTTAAGTTATTGTGTAATTGTTTGTGGCCATGATGGGCTACAAGAACTCATAATGCTAATGCCCTCAAAAGAAACTCACAGGTTTTGATCCGATGGTTTCATCAGATGCAACTGGGAATCAGATCTACTTGATTTATCTAAGTTCACTTGTGGTAACTTTTCATAACTTATGTTTTGTTCCAGGCAAATGTCTTAGAAGAACTATGTTGTGTTAGCCATTTGACTGCTGAATATGCCACCATTAAAACTTCTATTGGAAAGATAAGAAATGCAAGGGTACGTGCTTTGACCATATAGCTAGAGTTCTTTAGTCAAATCAGTGTCTTTCTCATCCAAGTGGTACATCTCACCGTAGTTTTTCATGTGATGACTTAGTACTTCCCTTTGTTTCTGCTTCAGGAATGGGATACACTTTCTCCTGCTGAACGAGCTGAGATTCTAATTTCTGTCAGAGATGCTGCTTCAAAAATCTCTCAGAAACCAGGAAGTGGCTATCAATTAAAAGTTCGACTATATGAGAAATTACTATCTTCACTATTTGATATCCTTGATGATGGGCAAATTTTACTGGTAATTCTTGTCTACTATCTTTCATTTTCTTTCAGGGGGTATTTATCGAAATACCAATTTGTATGGTTTAGTTATTGTATGTTTATATATGTAGAAGGCAGATGAAATTTTGAAGCTCATCAAATGCACCTGGTCTACTCTTGGCATCACTCAGATAATTCATGATGCATTATATGGTTGGGTACTTTTTAATCAGGTACTCTAATTACCTTTATGACTTTATGGCTGGTGGTTTTGACGAAGTTAATATAGTCTAAGCTGTCTGATGGCATCATTCTGTATACTGAACTGTTTGTGTTTTTTCTTCTTCTTCTTTTTGGGTTCCTAATGAGTTGCTTGGGAGACTATTCTATGGGTTTAACAAAGTTGTTTCAGTTGAAATGTGAAATATAATCAGTTAGCAAAGAGGATAGAATGATAAATCACTGGCGGGTGTTTTAAACTCTGTATTGTCATTCCTTTTCACTTTGACAAAAATGTATTTGGCATTCTTTAGATATAAAGCTGCTGTGACTTGATAAAGATTTTGTGATCTGCTCTTCAGTATTACTCCGTATTATTTATTAAGCTTCCTTGCTCGTTTTTGAATAGACTCTGCTCCTTGTTCTTGGTGACAAAGTGTCGTTACATTATAAAGTTATCTGTTTATATTACTCTCACTTCTCTCTTTTGTCTCTTAAAGTTTGTACAAACAGATGTGGAAGTACTGCTAGAGAAGACGACAATTCAAATGCAAAAAGTACTAACTGCTGAATCTCTCAAAGAAGGAGGCCAATGTTTGTTGTGTAGAGTTGATTGGCGAGGTACTGTATTGCAATTAAACCTGGTCCCAGCTGTATTGCTTTCCATTCGTGTTTGGTGTGATGGAAAGCTACAAGATTATCATAAACATTTTACTCAGGTTAGTTATTGAGAGATGCTATTATAAGTTTGAAGTTTTAACTTTTATAAGGTGAATAGTTTTTAGGGATGGTCTTGCTATTATAAGTTTGAACTTTTATAAGTCTCTGAGATTTCAGTTTGTTTTGTGTTAAGTTTGATTCATATATATTCTTTATGTTTCAAATAGGGTCCTGATTGCTTTGATAACTAGTGGCTTTTAGTTCTGGTTTTTTGTGTTTCACTGAAGTGCACTCTTCTCTAGATTCTTTCTCTAACTTTGCGATAATTCAGAAACCATCCAAGTTCAAGAGAGTACTGACATTTGCCATGACGGCTGCAGTTCTTGAACTAAACAAACATGGACAGGTTAGTTCTACACAATTTCTTCCAGAGTTATGCGGGCATTATCTTATCAGTCATTTTAGTCAGTTTACAACCTACTTCTCTTTATACTACTGGTGGTCATTTTACTACATTTACTGCTTAGATATTCTCTTACACAATTTTATGTTTGCATGTACATGCATTGCCGCCTTTGGAGCATGTATTGCCGTAGAATGTTAGTTTCCATTTTCAGTTGAGCCAAACACTATGTTTTGGGATATAATTGAACAAACTAAAATGGCTGTCAAAATGGTCTGCCCTTCTTGTACTGCAAAGTAGCAGTCGATCCATGCGCTTTTTGATGTGATTTTCATCATGGGTCATCTGGAAACAACCTCTTTATGTTCTCAATAAGGGGTGAGGTTGCGTACGTCCGACCCTCGTTTGCCTCAATTGAGCTTTTTCTGTGATTTGGAGGCTGGTTTGAGGGTTTTTTTTTCCTATTCATTTTCCTATAAAAGCTATATGCTCGCTACAGTAGCAACCTTGTATCTATTCGCTGTCTTAGCTTCTACCGAAGCTTCTTCAAGTAACACTAGTGATGAAATGTGAGATGAAGTTGCTTGATTTATTGTCTCTATTTATGGAGTTGTCAATTGAAATAATTTCTTTCTGATGATCAAAGATGTTTCATTATGCAGCTATGTAAACCTGACCATTCTAATAAAAATGCTTCACGACGTTTGAAGATGTATGTGAAAGGTTCTGCTCAAGCTGCATACACAAGAGTGAGTTATCCTTATATTCATTGCAGTAGTGTATTGATTTCGAAACTTTCCTAGCCTGACACCTATTATCCTATATCTATAGGTGCTGGATTGTTTGGATCTTAAATCCAATAAGGAGAGGATACATTCATTGGCTTTTCTGGCAAAGGCTATAAATTTGATTGCTGACACAGAGGTCACTCTATTTTGCCCTATACTACATAAATGGTGTCCTAAAGCTGGGATGATTTCTGCCACACTTTTGCATCAACTCTTTGGGGAAAGATTGGTCTGTGACACATATGCATGTGTACTATTTCTTCTCTTCATTGGATCTGTTTCGCGTAATCTAATGAAATTGTCCTGTCTTTCCCTTATGAGAAGACACCATTCCTACAGGGGACATCAAGTCTTTCTCAAGATGTTAGAGTGGTTCTTGCTGCAGCTCATGTACTTGACAAGCAGTTGACCCGGCTTTATTCTTTTGGTTGGGAAGGAAATAGCTTACGGCTGCCTCAGAAAGGTGATTTAGACCATTATCAGGTGAGAGAACGTCCTCTAGCCTCTTTTTATTTATGTGAGAAATCTGAGGCTGACAAAGGGCACTACTTTATTATGTCCAAGTGCTCTCTTAACCTGCTAGTGTGAGCCTGCTACTTCCTTTGCACCTTTATAAGTTCAGTAGTTCACGATTGATTCCCTTGGATTTTAATTTATGCTGATTGCCCATTAGAGTAATCAGGGAAATTTTAATCCATCTTTCCTGGAAGAAAAACTACGTCTGCATCTGGTAGGTTGACAGTGGACTATTTTTCCGCTGATCTCTGAGTTGCACAATCTTAAGATTCCAATTCTAAGTTGTATTATATAAATGAAATGAAATCGCTTAGTACCAATAAATCTGCACAGATTCTTTATTAGCCTGCATGCTTTGAAGAAACTAGGTTCACAATGAAAATAAAGGGCTTAATAATTACTTCTTCGTTGATCAAACTGTATAGTTTGCTTAAGAAGATGATCAATGCATTTCCTGTGGCAGATTGGAGAGGTTTCCGGGCCACTTATTCTTGATTGGGTGATGTCTCAACATGCATATATCCTCGACTGGATTGGCCGAGCTTTTGAACTTGAGGTTAGTCCTCTTTTAGGAGTTTGAAAGCCATTAGCCCACTTTTTTTGTGCGAGGTATGTAATCAACTCACTCCGATTCTGAATGAAAGAAATCTGGGTATGTTTGCAATTCTGAACAAGGAATAAAGAAGATAAAAATGAAGTTGTGGAATTTGGTTACTGAGATTTAAAGTGATGTTACTTTTCGACTTTTGGTCCTTCCCCAAGAACAAAGTTAAAATGTATTAATGTTCAGCAAGGATGTTTCATCTCAAATGTTGTTTTAGGCATTCTGTCTTGATATCTGTAATATTGTATCCTCAAACTGACATGACTACTTTGTAATCGTCATATATGCTCCCCCCATTAGTGCTTCAAGTAAGCCTGCTACTTCTTTGTTTGATTTAAGTTTGACTCATACAGGAATGGGAACCTCTGTCTTCTCAACAGAAGCATGCAGTGTCTGTTGTCGAGGTTCTTCGGATGATTGAAGAGGTAAATGTTTGGTTTCAGCCTTATGTTCTTGTGAGTTGATTATTTCCTGGGAAAAGAGAGGGAATTAATCACCGTATTATTCATTTGTGGAAGTTATAACAGCTTCACCCTCTCATTTGATTTTTGAGAGCTGGTGACTTTGAAAAAAAAAGGAAATTGAAAGGAGGGTGGAAAAGAAATATACTTCAAAAGTTCAAAGAACCTCCAAGTGCTATAAATCTTTTAATCAATTGTGCCCTTATCCTGTCCTTTCTCCAGACAACTGTGTGCCTTATGCCATGTCACTTGTACACATTACTCACAAAGCCGGAAGTAATGCTGTTTGGGCATGCAAAAAGTAGTTCATTTCTTCTTGATTTAAATTGTACCGTGCTAATATCTGGGACTTGATTTAAATTCTTGTTACCTTGCTGCAGACGATTGACCAGTTTTTTGGATTGAAACTTCCAGTGAATATAACGCATTTACAAGCTTTGCTCTCGGTAGTCATCCACAGCTTGGATGCTTACTTGACTAGAGTAGTCAGCCAGTTAGGTAACATAGCATAAAGAATTTTTTGAAATGAAATTTCACTTTGCTTGCTTCGTATTATTTTTTCACCTCAGGTTCTCTAGAGGTGTGTTTCCTTTCGTGAATTATATTGCATTAGGAATTGCTTGAATCTGTCTGTCTAAGTGCACATCCATTGTTCTGGTTTATCATATGAGGTATCCTGAGATATGACTGATGTAGTATTGTGAGTGTGAGAATTCGATTGTTCGTGTCGAGGTGTTCCATGTAAGGCGTTAACCAGTCAACCAACCTGAATTGATGAGTGCATTTGGGGAAAACCAGTTACCAGTCAACAAGTTTTGAAATGGTGCCACGTTGTTTGAAGGAGGGTCATCGTTGTATGTCTTTGCATCATTTCTGGTGATATTCATGTTGGGATTTGTTGGTGTAGAAGTAGTAGGTTGTGGTAACCTATCAAGACACCATGTTGTGTTGAACATTTCTTCCGGTCTTTTGCCGTCACTGCAACTTTTTTAAGCACTTTGAATGTTTTCTGTATTGCGTGTGGATTTTGTACATTAGAGCGTAGGGATTATACAGTAACCATCGTCTTAGGTCTTGTTTGCTTTATGTTTTTTTTATATTCTCGTATTTTCATACATCCGTTAACTTAATGAGTGTTTTTTGGGTGTTTAATGCAGTTGAAAGGAGTCACCTATATCCATCTGCTCCTTCATTGACTCGTTATGAGGAAACTCTTGTCCCAGTTTCTTCTAGGAAAAAGACGAATGAAAACAGAATCATGGATGTGAGATTTATTGATAGTGTGAGCAAATTGACGATTTCTAAGCTGTGCATCAGACTGAACACAATTCAAGTAAGTATCACATGAATCATGTCTTATGTAGGCATATATGATCTCATTGCATTGTTGCAGAGAACCCAGTTTATCTTACTAAGTACTTTTGCTCCGTCCTTTTTATATTCAATGATCGTGGAGCTTCTAACTTTGTAGTCAACTGCCATATTTCTTATGTCATATCAATTCTCCTCCCTTTTGAAGTTAAACTAGGGTTACTATTTCAGCTACTGATCAGCTGTTAAACTGAGTTATATTGTGACCTGTTCTTGCCTTGCTCAATCTGAGATGATATTAGGTTGAAAAATGAATTCTGATGTTACATCCTCTTGCATATGGAATGAGCGTAATTTGCTATTCCCTCTGTTTCATTGAGTTCTTTATGTTTGATTTAAATATCTCAGATGAATTCAAACCAAATGTAGAGAACTAAAAGAGATAGAAAGTTTGTTTTTTTCTTGCGAAGGAATCGCGCTCTTTTCTAATTTCTCTTTTCTAATTAATGAATTTGTCGTCTATTACTGCTTTATTTTTATTCATAAAACCATATCTCTCATAAAAGAAGTTTTAAGAAACATAAACTTGCATAGATGTGTGAATATGTAGTCTCCTTCTTTGAAAAATGAAGAATGGGCTGAATCTGATTTTTTATATCCACAAATAAAAGATGGGTCTTTACAAACATAGTTTTAAGTGTTAGAAAATCAGAATTGAAGCTTTTTTTCCCTAAACTGTTAATTTCTGTTACAGCTAGTTTATTTCTTTTATTGGAAAAGCATATTGTATAGCCCTAAATTAGCTTTTCTGTTGTATGCAGTATCTCAAGAATCAAATTTGTTTATTGGAAGATAGCATGAGGAAATCATGGGGACTTGTGAGACCTTCCGTGAAACGAAGTTGGTGTAAGTGCTTTGTAGTCTTGAATTTTGCTTGCTTAGTGTAATAAGTAAAAAAAAATTGTTTCATGACTCCTGATAATTTAGGTTATGAGACAAAAAAAATAATTGTTTTTCATTATGCAAGTCGTGCTTTACTCCTGCAATCATGTGCAGTCTGTTACAGCTTTGCTATGTACAGAGGCTTTTTATTGTTTCTTTTTTATAAGATAGTGACTTTGGGTGCACCTTGATAATTTTATGTTGCATTTTGGACATTGTTATTGGCGTTCATTTTCTTACCTCTATTTGTCCATGCATTTGATAGTTAACATTGTAGAAGAAGAAGCTTCAGAAATGCTGGAGAGAACTATGTCCATGACTGAAGAATCAGTTGACGAGTTATTTGCTACAACGTTTGATGGAATAAGAAACAGTGTTGTTGATGCTATCTCCAAAATAATTGACTTCACTGGTGAGATAACTTCTCCAAAAAAATATGTCTAGTTGTATGATTCGTGCTTAGGTTTATTTGGGAGTTACAGGGTCAATGTTTGATCTATTTTCTATCAAGTTAGATTACTTCGCATAATTGTTGTTACTCACTTTATGAAATATAGCCTGTTAACTTATTATGACTTGTAAAAGAGATGAGGTATGTGTGTTTTTCCTGAAGATAGATGCCTCGTGCTGTGTATATGGCAGCAATCTGTCCAGTGTAGCTTTCATTACTTTGACCTGAATGTTGAAAAAGCATCTTGACTTCTGTTCATTGGTAATGAAGGAACAAAAGCTGTATTCTGGGATCTTAGAGAAGGCTTCCTCTTTCAGCTATACCGTGGTGGTGTTGAGAAAGTCCGTATGGACACTGTTCTTCCAAACATTGATTCTGTAAGTAGCTGAGATCAATCCTTTGTTTATAGGGTACTGTGCCAACTGCAGATAATTGGTGGAGAGCACCAATCGTCATGTTCATAAATAGCAATTTAACATTCAGTAATTTTGAGTTTGGGTCAATCAATTTTTTGGATTGCATTGCTGGTCATGAATGAGATGCACTGTTGTAGGCACTAAACCAAATATGCGGATCAGTTGATGATGCTATCAGAGACCCTGTGGTTTTAAGTATATTCCGTGGATCATTGGTACGTTCTACAGGTTCATCAGGTCTGGAGTTCTCCTGTGCTTTGTGTGATTCTAATTCTTTTGGCTTGATTCAGGAAGGTTACATATGGGTATTGCTTGATGGAGGCCCTTCTCGTGCATTTGCTGATTCTGATGTCACTTTGATGGAGGATGATCTGACTGCATTAAAGGTACTTGTGATTCACAGTTGTAAGCGAACCACTATTTTGGGTGGTTATCAGTACACAATTTGGAGGGATGGGGAAAACTTCACGTTTTTAAGTGTATATGGTATTGTGGTTTGTTATGTCGCTATAATTTCATAGACGTTTTTGCTCTCCCCTTTCGTGAACGAAAACATAGATGGGTCTTATGACATCTAGTTACTTGGTCACTATTTAGGACCTAAAAGTTGGCTTGGTTGAGATCTTCAAGACTTAAACGTTATGAGTTAAGTCAGCTTTTGAAACAACTCAAGATGTTATCTCATTTTTGCTAGGACTTCTTTGTGGCTGATGGAGAAGGCCTTCCTCGTTCTACAGTTGAGCGAGAATCCAAGTTTGCTCATCAAATTTTAAGCTTATTTTCCCTTCAGGTTTGACGCTATGAAGAAACTTAATGTGTTGATAGGCTCAAAGTAATTATTAAAATATTTTCGTAACCTTTGATTGTTTCTTTGTAGACTAGCACCATTATCCAGATGCTGATGGCTGCAAGTGAGAACATCGCAACCAGCCCTCCGTTACACAGTGACGGTCATAGATCATTGGATGATGCTGATACATATATACGGGTTTTATGTCACAAAAAGGATAGAGAAGCCTCAAAGTTTCTCAAAAGGCAGTACCAGCTCCCTCCGTCTTCAGGTATCCATTTTCTAACATGTTTGTGAAGTTTGCGAGGGACCACCTACTTAAATACTCTCCGAAACTACCCCATAATATCAATTTGCTCATATATGAATGCTTTGACTCAACGTTCTGCGAAAAGTGATCTAGGTCCTTTATTTCTCTGCGTTTTTGTTGTTTCTTATGATTTCATTGGTTGGCTCTTTAACAGTAAGCTACTGCACTTGTATCTTAAATTTCATGAACTTGTTGGAGATTTTACCTAAAGCTAATACTACTGATAACTAATATTTGATATTTCTACATGAAATAGACTATGAGGAGAATCCAATGAATGAATCGTTCTCAAGTTCAGCCATCATATCGGACCTGCTGAAAAGAAGTGCTTCGTTTCGTTTCCCAGAGTCAGGGCACAATAGCTTTAAATCCTTGAAAAAGAAATTCCAGGAAGCATGGTAGTTTTCCCATAAACTGCTGTAGGCCTTCTTGCATGTTCCGTGCAGGTCTCGAGTGTAAGATTCTGAAACTAAAATTTGCCTCGTCTTATTAATGCGAGAAAATTATTTGTATGACTAATTAATGTATTTGTATGACTAATTAATCTAATTTCCCTTATTTTATGTGTAGGCATTGCTATTTGCTACTTCCTGCAAGCATATATGGTCATGAAAATGAAGCAGTAGAGCAGCTTCTCTATCTTGCGAGGGATGGATACTATCACTTCTCATTGATGCAGTCGCTGGCAAAATCTAGTGGACCTTTTGACAGAAGTTCTGGCATCGAATCAGGTAAATCAGTAATTGTTGGAACGGTTTCTTGTTCCGAAAAGATTTGTCCAAGTAGATGACTAGATGATTCTTGCTGAATTTTGTGAAACTTTCGTTCAGAAAACTATAGGTAGCTTGTAGTAGAATAGGATTGTTTTGGGTCAACCCCCGCCCCTGACACCCCAACTTTCAAAGGAATGAGGTGGTGACACGGTGGTGGCGAACAAAGTGGGGTTGTTAGATTAGCTTCACCTTAGTTGCGGACCAGCTCACTGAGCTAGCTGATTTGTTATATGAATGTTGATTAATGATTATGTGATTTTTGTGGAGATATTACTTAATTGGTTGTAGCTGACTAGCTGTAGCAGATACTTAACAAAGGTCTTGCTTCGTATCGTCGTGATGGCTTCATTTGTGGACTTTTTGATGTCAAGGAAATTTCCTTCGGACTATGGTGAGCATGATGCGTGAAGCGTGAGACGAAAAATTATGGTTGTGGATGTGAACAATTTTTACGAGCTGGACCGGGCTAATACGGACTATTATAATGAAATTATGGGCCATAAGGTGTGGAATATTGGGCCTGGTGCTCCAATACTTCACCCATGGGGCTGATAAGGCAGGACAGGTCCACACGGCCGTACTAGGTGAGCATGAGTGTTTGAGCTTGTTGGACTCGAAAAAGCCTAATTTCGTTCTGCACATTTGTTTTGGGTGTGCGTGTATTTTTCCTGATGAGCAACTCTATGAGATTGCTAGTGGGCTCTTGTCATCGGGGGCCCAACTTATTTAGGTCGTTTTCGGGACTGATATGGTTACGGATACGGGTAAAGGGATGGCAGCCAAGGGTTGGTCCCTCATGTGTTAATATTGATCATCCTGCCGTTGGAGGGTACTTGACGCATTGTAGTTGGAGTCCGATCACGTTTATGTATTCTTTATTAGAAATGAAAACCAATGCCCATACCACATCTCCAAACGATATTTCCTTTCTACACAAACAAGTATGACTACGACACCGTTACTCTTTTGTGTATTAATGTCTAATAACCTTAGCCTTTATTTGTAGACGTAAAACTACGGGTAATACAAAGGATAAATTAACCGAAGTAGTTGAAGTATTGTTATACATTGGTGCTACATCAAAATGTGATACAAACAAAGTTTTTACGCTAGTCGTTTGTCTTATCGTCCAACACGAGTATGAGGATGATGATAGCTTAAACTAGAAGCTAGACCTAAGTAGGAGTATCTAATATCAAACAGTTCCCAACATTAATCAAAGGAACAAAAAAAACAAAGGAACACAACAAGTCTACAACTCGACGATTCTCCCTCTCTCATCTCTCCCACTTTTTGTTATTTAAAAGTACCCTTTTTGCTCATTTTCCACGTGTGGGTCACACCTTTCTTAATACACAAAAAGTGAGCCCACACACATACATACACCTGCCACCTGTGCATTCCTCTTCACCATTGACTTTCCAGAAGCACCACCAACATTGTCCGAAAATTCCATCTTTCTTCCACAATTAAAATAATCAACCATTCTCATTTTCTTATCCTCAATGCTCACACGTGTCACCTTTCCACTGGTGTCGCTTTCCTCCGTCACTCGCCACCTTCTAAATAACGAGCCTCGAGAATCAGTACCATCTGATGACGCCTTATCATTTACCCGTCGATTTATCCACCGGAGCCGCTTTGTTGCTCTTGATGGCGAGTTAAGGCAAGGTCACACCCTTCCTCCTCCCCTTCACTATCTCTCCGGACACGCTTCGCCCCGATAGACACGCCGAATATTCTCGGACACGGACACGTATCCCCCTCCTCATCTCCCTCCTCTATTTTCGTACCACCACTAGTACCAGTCCCTCCGCCGCTAGAACCACCGCACGGTTCAGCCTCCGACGGATTCGCCACCGGCGGCGTTACCTCCGGCAAACCGCCGGTCTCCTGCTGCCCCGACGCGTAGTTACTCATCAACGCGAGTATATTGTTACACAAGCCTCTCAAATGATTCAATTCTTGCGACAACGTCATATTCTCTCTCCTCAACCGCTCATTCTCCTCCAGTATCCCCACCGTGTTGTTCCCCGTACCGCGTAAAACCGCCGCCGCCGTCACCACTCCCGGCGCCGGCGACGAGTTCGACGAATGCACCTGCTCTTCTCCGGAATTCGACGGCGACACCGCTCTCAACACCGCAGTCAACGGCGTCGCTACCGTCACCCCTACCGGTACCGGCGCCGGCGAGATTTTCCGGCGTTGGATGTCGCGTAATAGCGCCTTCTCGCCTCGTTTGAAACAATCGTTCGCGAATTCCCACCGGTCCGGTACAACCTTCCGGAAACCCTAACCATAACAAATTAACAAATCAAATCAAACGTCAATAACAATAACTGATATATGAGATGAGAAGAAGCGTAAGGAAGAAGATTGATGAAAAAGTAAATTAATTTACATAGGTGTTGAGTTGGCGGACAAAGCTGGAGAAATTATTATGTTTAAAATATTTAGGCAACAAATCTCTAGCAAATTCAGCAGGACGCCAAACAACGAAGCTAGATCCGTCGTTATTCCACGAAATTAATTCGTCGTAAGAAGGATCTTCAACAAGCTGATACGTTTTCGTAAGAAAAGGCGTCGGAATCGTACGTTGAGAGTCGGTAGTAGTGGTACCACCACTACCTCCGCCTCCGCCGACACCGCCGCTTCCGGCGGTGGTGGGGACGGGTGAGTCGCCGGTCTGATCGGCCGGCATTGGAGGGTGGAATTAAAAGGAGGGGTGCGTGGTGTTGAGGGAGGAGAGAGAGAGGGGGGGGGGGAGAGGGGGTTGGTGGTAATTATGTTGCGTGTTCTAGAAAGTTCTTGGTGGGGAGTTTAATGATGAGAGAGAGATGAGAGAGGAGAAAAGGGAAAGGGCGTGTGTGTGTGTGTTCCAGAAGGAACGAAACGAGAGGGGTAAAGATGGAAATGTGAAAGTTGTGAGAAAGAAGAACATTGAGGAGGGAGGGAACGGATAGGGTTGCGAAAAGCACGAGAAGCTGCGGAACATAAACGTTTGTTTTTCCAGAAGCTTCTCCACTTCTTCTTTTTCTTACTCTTTTTTTTCCTTTTAATATTCAGTTTTTGTCTTGTAGTGAAACTTCGAGGTTGTACGTTTCTGCCCTTGGGCTAATATTTGGGCCGGGCTTTAACACTATAAAGCTACAAGTAACTCTTTATCTTTATCGTTTGAGCGGAGGCGAGTTAATTCGTTTTTTCTAACATATGCCCGAAGATATATCTTCATGATTTGGGTATCATCCATGAGTTTAGACACTTTTGTTTGGATTACATCACTTACGAGTTACGACTACTACTTCATGTTGTTCACTTTTTTTTTCCGTGTTTTGTTTTGGTGTTGCTCTAAAACTACTGATTAATGTTGTGCTTGTTGTTAATATTGATCTTATATCTCTTGGATTCGATTCCAAGAGTCTAAACATTGAAAACAACTTAGATTAGATAGTGAATTAGTGAGTCTTGTATAATCTATACGACCTATCTGTATAAATGATGTGTTTGCGTTATAATGGTTTTTTTCCAAGTAAAAGCAATTATGCCAACTTATCTTATACAAGGCGATGTGAAATTTAGTAATAATCAGTAAATACTCTTTCGGGAAATTATTTATATCTTACCTCCTCCATCTCTCCATTTCTTTATGTTGGGTCAGATTTTGTAGATGAATTCAGACGGTCATGAAAGAAATGGAAGGAGTATTTAACGTCTACATAAAGGAGGAGAATTATGAGTAGGAATTTGGAGGTGCTTGAATAGGACCTGGCCTCCAAAAAAAAAAACAGAAAACAGAAGAACATGATGAATAAACTCCATACACGACTTAGTAGTGTCCATTTCATCCAAGTTTCCTTTCATGGGCCAGCCCAGAAAAGGCCCTATTGAACCGAAATAGTTGAAAAAGATATCAGTACTAGTACTCCGTATATCACATGTCTGGTAAACTGGACTGGTACTCTTAGATAAGATGGAGACATAACTAAATGGTTTTCTGTTGAGGTTTTTGGATAAGATGAGATGAGATGGGTTATCTGTGGCGAGCTAAGATAGACATGAATGAGACAACTCATGCCTCGTTTGATCAAGTTGAGTAACGGCAACTCTTTGCGTAAGTGATGAATCATAGTCCATAAATCATTTATGATAACTGATACGCAAGAGTTCAACAACAAACGGAATACCTTCTATATTGTATAATGAGACGCAAATGTCAATCTAAACATGTCAAAAAGCACTAGTCCGTATCGTATCTTGTCATTTCTCAACCTTCACGAGTTACGAAAATTAGTCTATAGGCTATCATGTGCAAATGTGCATGGGATGCAAATTTTGAGACGAGGGAATTTTGTGCCGTAACGCCACATTATAAGATAACACGTGAATTTTCGGAAATCCTTTTCGGACTAGGTGTATAACAAAGCACGGTACTAATTTCTGAGTCAGAAATGATGCAGAATGATGTACCATATGGAAAGGCAAGTGGACTGATACAATCTTACACCATAAATGTCCATGAAAATCCAGGATCAGGGTTCAGGACCACTCTATATATCAGCTGTAAGGTCATAATGATCTTAGCTAGCTTGGCCGCACAGAGCATTAATCAGTAAGCTACGAAAATTCTACAGAAATTGTAACACTTTTATGAACAATGTAAGAAACATCCTCGGAAATATAGAACTTAGACACACTTTGAACACAGAATTACACAAGTCCTCAGATGTTGGTATAGCTACGGTAGTTTCGTCGAATCTCTTTACACGCCATTGGCGGTACCATTGGAAGGGCTTTTGCTTTGATAACCCAGTGGATTGCTGCTTGCCCATTTCCACTGATCTCTACACATATCGCCGATGTTGTATTTCGCCCTGCAACCAACAGAAAGCAGCTTTATATAAGATGATGCACAACTTTAGTACTAGCAAAACTGTACAAAAGGCGAAAATGAGCTTCCTGTCATGTAATTGAATCCGTATTTCACAGTTAAGTTTTCACAACAGTATAAGATTCCATCTTAGCAAGGAACGAGCTATAAACAAATTTATGAAAGAATCACAAATTCGCAAAACTTACTTCCATCCAAGCTCTTTAGCTGCCTTCTCAGTGGAAGCGTAAACCTTTTCAGCATCTCCTGGTCTTCTAGGGCAGTATTTGATTGGGATGGTCTAAAAGTAAAACAAACAAACCGTTTTGAGTATACATCTGTTCGCGAAATCCATTAGTGAAGGATCAGATGAATAGAACAGAAGTTTACCTTATTAGAAGCTTTCTCGAATGCCTTCACCATTTCTAAGACTGATGCACCATAGCCTGTTCCTAGATTAATAGCAGTGCAACCTAAAACAGAACGCGAATTTTAATCAACAACAGGAAGTACTACGAATATCCAAATTGATGCAATCTTCAGCAATATGATCTATCATAAGTTTACTGCACTAGAATGTCCGGGAAAGATTTAGGGGGTTACGCACCAATATCATGTGCGGTGAACAACTTTCTCAGAGCAGCGACATGACCATCAGCTATGTCCATCACATGTACATAATCTCGTACCTGTTGGCATAATTATTAGTCTGATCTGATTAGCAGAATGTAGGTTTAAACAATACGAGTAGAGCTTTAACGACAGGGAGTGACATAAAATCCGTAAATAAGAGCAACACAATGCATACCGCTGTACCATCTTTCGTGTCATAGTCAGTCCCGTAAACATTAAGCTCAGGCAGCCTCCCAACAGCAACTTGTTGCATGTAAGGCATAAGGTTGTTTGGAATCCCTTTCGGATCCTCACCAATTTGCCCACTTTCATGAGCACCAACAGGGTTGAAATACCTCAACAGAATGATGCTCCATTCTTTGTCTGCTGTCGATATGTCTCGTGCAATTTCCTCCAGGAACAGCTGAAATTCGCAATAACACAGTACAGTGTACATCAGTGATGACACAGCAGTGAAACAATTAGAACATATCACGACCACGACCACGACATCTACATGGGCTACATGTCTAAGTACGTACCTTAGTCCGGCCATACGGGTTCAGGGCCTTCAACTCGAAATCTTCCACACACGGAATTTCATCAGGCTGCCCGTAAACAGTTGTTGATGACGAAAACACCAACTACACAAACGTAAATAACAAGTTACTATATTATACAAGTCACTAAGCGTAGTTGGCCTGTCAACATTTTCGAAATAACGATTAACTAACAACATTCAACTGCGAATCTATAAGACTCAAACGTCAGACCAATTTTACATACAATGCAGTACGACTCCGCGTACTCATCTGTCACATAATTACATAGCTGAAATTGTGACACTAACTAAAATTTGTTTCAATTACATTTAAATCCCTACAAGTTTTGGGTAAGACCATCCTACGTTCCTACAATAACTTACGAGTTACGAGTTCGAGTTACAACACATGTGAAGTGTACTAATTCAATAATCTATTCTAAAAACGAATAATTAAGATCAAAAGTCAAAATTGGGTGCTCATACATCAATATTAAAATAGTGTATCATAGGAGTATTTTTTTTGCTCATGTCGATCGCATAACAAACCACCGATTATTATTATTATTGAATATTATACTATATGATTCCAATCACGACTTAGTCAAATAATAAAATAACATGTGTACTAAAATCATTAAAAATAAAAAATAAAAAATAAAAAACGAACCTTCTTACAGTTGTACTTTGCCATAATTTGGTACAAATTAATTGAACCCATCAAATTATTATCGTAATAACGAAATGGAAATGCAACACTTTCTCCCACTGCCTTTAATCCCGCAAAATGTATCACCGCATCAAATCTGTATAACATGCCACATAATCAAATTACTTTTATTAATTTCATTAATCATCATTAATTAAATAAATTAGCAAGAAACAAACAAGATGAAGAAAATTACGTGTTTGCAGAAAACAGCTTCTCAATATCTTCTTTGTTTCTAAGATCACCCTGAAATAATAATCCAACAAAAAAAAAAACCAATTAAAAAAATTGAGCACGAATTTTGCACAAAACCAATAAAATTTTACCAAGAAATAAATAAATGTAATTACCAGGTGAAAAAGGAGATTTTGGGATTTAATTGGACCGACTAATTGGCGAACACGAAGAACAGCTTCATGGCAAGAATTATCAAGATTATCAAGAATAACAACCCTAAAACCCTCATTAAGCAACACAAGAACACAGTGTGTACCTATGAATCCTGCACCCCCTGTTACCAGAATATTTCTCTGCTCTGACCCCATTTTTTTTCTTTTTTTTTGGAAGAAAAATTGAGTTTTGAGAAGGGAAAAAAAACAGGGGAGATGCAGAGGAAGAATGAGAAGGAGAAAAAAATGAGGAGAGAGAGAGAAAGGGGAGATTAAGATTATGGGCGAATTGAGGGAAGAGGAAGGAGGTGAGGCGGTGATGCTCCTTTTATATTTGTGTGTGATGATGTGTGTTGTTGTTGTTTAAAGTAGTGTGTAGAGGAAGATTAGATAAGGACAAGAAGAAAAAAAAGGTGGATAATGATAAAATGGATAATTTCATAATTGGATTGGATTGGGGGATTAATTTTAGAAGTAAGAAAGTTAAAATTAGTATGTGTGGACTGTAAAAGTTAAAATCTCGACTGTTATGCTGTCTTTGAATTTGTTAGGTAATCATGGATATTTAGTGAAATCTCGACCGTTATGCTGTCTTTGGATTTGTTAGGTAATAATGGATATTTAGTGGTATGGGTGTATTATTTTTGAGAATGATGTCGAGACTTGTAATAATGGTCAATCTAATAGTCAACGTTTTTAGTACTTGCTCATTTAGATTATGTTTTTTGAAATGAAGTTGGAAACATTGTTAATCCACTTGTTAGAATTGCAATTTAATTTTATTTCGAACATCAGTATTGAATTTTTTATTCTCGTTTCGTTAAAAACTCGAGTGATATAATGATTAATAGTTGAATCGCTTGTAAATTGATCAACAATGATGACTATTCCTTATTATATAAAATCAACTTGGAGTTTGGTAAAACGATGGTGAATCGCATGGAGAAATTTAACCAATGGTTAACCTTCAAAAATTATAAAATGTCCACTACACGACACTACACATCATGAAAAGATTTTGCCTATATTGTTAAGAAAGCAACGTTTTATAGGTTGGCGGGGCTTTTCGGTTATTCTGTTAAATTGAGTAATAGAGGATTGGTGTGAGGACCCCACGTAGATTAAGCAGCTCTCATTGGCGTGGCTTTGTGCATACGGCAACTCCAACTCCAACTCTGCAAGTGCACCATTTTCACGATTACATGATGAGCTGGAATTCACCTTTAATTTGTTAATTTGGCTGCTCTAATCTCACTACTTTTTCTAGCTAATTGCTCGTGTAATGTTTCTTAATCTCGTTTATCATATCGTCTCACCATTAAAATTGAATTATATTTCTCCCATCGATCGATTCTCGATAGAAATTTAATCAGTGAATCTACTTTCAAAACTGATATTTCGACTGTAATTTATTCATTATGTTAGGCAAGCATCTATCACAGTCTACTTATCTTCTTAGAGGTCCATTTTCCTTACCTTTTGTGTGAGTTGGGTTGAGGAGTGTCGTGCAATTGTGTGAGTGCGACAAAAGTAATGCTAATAAGATTATCTTTTTTTCCTTTCTTGTTTCTTTCTTTAAGGTTTGATGGTGGATATTGTACAAATTACATCATCTATTATCACAAATCTATATATTGAGTGGCATTTTGAGTTCCCTTGTTGTTTAATGAATAATCACAAATTTTATATGCGTATATGAAGATTAAAGTTGACCTAGTGGTTAGAGGTTACGTGATCAATATCTAGATTTCTATAGCATTATTTGCTAGCTTGCTTATAATCTGGAGGTCGATGTCAAATCCAAAATTTGAAACAATTTCAACACCGTTATGATTCGGCACATGTAATTGTTTCGTTCATTGTATGTATATATCATGTGTATGATTGTCATGACTCATTAAGATACAACCACTTAGCTTTATTAAAAAATGGGGTAGGGTAGTGCCCAAATATGAACCTTTCCTTATCTTGGAGAAACCTTGATTAGGTTAGGCTGTGCTA
The DNA here is from genome assembly GCA_963457585.1 of Spergularia bocconei. Taxonomy (NCBI): domain Eukaryota; kingdom Viridiplantae; phylum Streptophyta; class Magnoliopsida; order Caryophyllales; family Caryophyllaceae; genus Spergularia; species Spergularia bocconei. Next base: position 28,381,268 of record OY734942.1, on the reverse strand, counting down.
AAAGAGATTTCTGTGCTTTTCTTCAATTTGGGTGACTTCCTCTTTTTGCTGCTCGTGATCAACCGATCATTTCTGTAACATCTCAAGATTTATTTCCCATGTCTAGTTCACATTCGTCAACCATTTTTTTTATTATTATATATGATCCAAGTATTTACTACTCTTATTAGCTAATTAATCAGAGTAGAATTTACGTCGATGAAATAATAAGCGTCATTTGGTGATATCAAAATTGAGTGATGTCATCTCACCGTTTCTAATGCACTACAAGTCTACAACCAATTCAGTAATTCACTACCGAGAACTAAGTAGAGTAACAAGTAACAACAATTCCGAATCAACAAGAGTACGTATATATGCAACGCGTGCATGTATAGTGCATTTTAACAAATAATTTGTAATCAAGAATAGCGTGTTCATGTTCGTGTTCATGATTATGTTGCGTTACCTTCACTAGTTAATTGAGGCGAAGGAGGAGGGCGGGGACTCGAGTTTTAGCAACATTGCTACATTATTGATTGTGCACATCACTTGCACGACAAATTAAAAGACTAACTCAATCAAGTGAATCAACGATCACGAAATTTTAATTAATGTACAACATTAAGGGCTTGTTTGGATACGCTACAACGTATCACAAAAAATCATGCATTCACTAACTTAATTCCCCACCAGAGATCCTCGCACGATCTCAGATGAGGATTTACAGCAGTAATATTATCAATCTTTTTACCACTACAGTAATTCTTGGGTGCAATGTGAAAACAAGGCTCAGAAGACATTCCTCGTTTACATGGCGTCTTCCGAACTTTTGAACCATCTAGCCTGTCCAAAATCCATGGGTTTAGCCCACCTAGACCTTGTGCAACGTAGCCGAATGTGGACTGACCACTGGTCACAATCACATCACACAAACTAAGTAGATATATTTCGGCCCACGCCTTCAAATTATGCATGTTGTCACCAAATTTTTGGTATTCTTCATGGCTAGGCTGATAAACTCCGACCACGTCTCCGGTCACTGTAGGCCGAGTCCAATACATGCTCCTTAAATTTTCGGAAAATTCATGGTACAATGACGCAACTAACACAGCTTTTGTTTTTGGGGTCGGGTTTTGTGACGGGAAGTTTATTGATTTGTTAGTAGCAAATGACGGGAGAATGTCATGGTCACTTGTGCAGGATAAAACCCGTGTCATAATGGTTTCGTATGGCACAGTTTTAGCAGAGAAGGCTCGAATTTGGAGGCCGATTTTCTGATCTGCCTTGGCTAAGTAAGCGAGGTAGAATCGGGTTATCAGTCCCCAAGCTGAGTTAGAAGGGTTGAAGAGGTAGTGGCCTAAAAGATGAAACACAGCTCCCTTCTGTGGGAAGATTCTGTTGAGTTCTTCTCTGAAGAATGGCACCATGAACAGCGAGGGGACGAAGTATTGGTCCGATTTTAGGACCAGTACAGGGATTTTTTGTAGGCGAGATTGAGTGTCGTTGCAATGGAAATGTTTGAGAACAGAATCGCCATTCCCATGTTGTAAATCAATTTGTATAATAGATGGCACATCCCCTGAAGTTACCCTACTCTTGAAGGATCTTAGTTTACTCCAACGGTTTTTGTAATAAGGGAATTTCTCAGGCAAAAGCCATGTGGAGTTAGGAAATGGCTCACAGAAAAGACCATCCATTTCGGCCTCAAACTGTACGAGGAGAACTCGAGATTCAAGCATTGCATAAAGGAAAGCGGAAGTGATGCTTACCATTCTATTACCTAATCCATTGGCTGGTGTCCAGATTAGGTACTTGCAATGTGTAGTCTCATTGACTTGGCCTGGCCTCGAGAGCTTCCTTACAACTCGTCTGTAGGACGGAGTATTAGGTCCACACAGTGTATGGAGTTCCTGATAGCCTTTTAGTTTGGAAATCAGGTAAGGAGACGGCTTATAGGGTTGGCTTTTACGGTATGAGGAAGCCTGATACCGGCTTAAGCATGACTTTCTGTCAAACAGTACAGCTAACTCGTCAAATAGATTTTGGTCGTGATTAACAAGCTTGCTGCTAGGACTAACGGGTTTGGGTTTTGACACATTGTTCTGCTCACCTGTGAAAGACTTAGCCTCATAAATCGATAAATAGGATTCGTGTGTAAGAGAATTAAGTACAGAAGGAACTAGGAAGAACTGAGTAAAGACCCTTACCAGGAATTACTGATACTGAAATGTTCTGAGTTAATCCTTCCAAACTGCTGACAGACACGTTTCGAGCAATTTTCTGCGACGACGTTGTATTCTGATCAGCGAATTCTTTCAAGCGCCCTTCTGTAATGTTCTGAGCAGGTTTCTCCAAAGAAAATGTACTTTGACAGGGCTGAAAAATAATCTGCCGCGAGTTCTTAACTTTAAAGAGTACTAGAGCTGTGAAACAGATGAACAAGAATGTCGGAAATTTCCAGTATTTCCTAAACTCTGAAATGCTCTCAGAAAGCTGATCAGTGATTTGCAGGTTCTGAAAAAACTGCAGTCTTCTCATCTTTGAAAATAACATCAAGTAACATGGACATTAGTGTTGAGTATTGTGGAAGATTGTCATAAGTGATGAAAATTAAGATGATATATTTCCTAATTATCTTGTTAATATTGTAATTCAGATCATGTAGGATAGTATTTATTTGTAATTATATACTCCATTCATTGTTGTCTGATCCTTTATATTGTTACCAAAATGGGTAGGATATGTTAGCTAATTTGGGAAGTAGAAGATGTCGTTCACACCCTAAATTAATAGTATCTATAGATTCTATACTCACTATTATAATCACAGGACTAATGTACTACTTCTCAGAGCATTAATCACATTATTTCCAAGCACCATCTTAAATGTATATAAACTCGAAAAATTTAACCAAAATCAGCTGTTTAGACTAATTCTCTGAGTATCTAGTATTGGTAATTTGGTAACAATAATGTTCACAAGAGTCAGAATGGTATGTCTGAAATATATTCTTGGAAAGGCTAATCACCAGAGGCACATAACTGCATTAGTACATTTGCCGCGAGATTAAGCCAGCTAATGAATTGTGCCAGAAGGATATGATAGATCTCGGTACCACTCTCTCACATGCATTTTAAAATCTCGATATGCCAGAAGGGTCGTACATAAATCATGTGAAAAATGTTCATCTAGCAAAAACGTGTTTAGTCGTTACAAAATATGGTCGTAACTGTAGACTTTTCATTCAGAAAACGGCTAGAATTGCCATTAACATTGACATTCAAAAAGCTCAATCACATTATTATTATATCAGTAGTAGAGATATACAGATAGTTTTATACTCTCAGGATGCTTTTTTATACAGCAAATGGAACACCAAAGAGGAAGCTTCATCAAGACCCTTTGTATTCCACAAGTTTATACTATGTTCTTCTATTCAGTAAAAATCACATTGGAAGAAGCATCTATCCCTACACATTTTCGACTGCATTCCTAGATCCTCAAGCCAGTTTAATTGGCTGAATACCGAGAATAGAGTATACGGCTGGTTATACCGGCCATTGGCGGATCTACCTTAGGGGAGGGGGGGTCCTTGGACACCGGAAAAAATTTCCGAAACGCAAATTTTGTACTAAAAATTATGAAATGGTCCTAAAAAACAAGGGTGAGACACCGAAAAATAGTATTGGGACACCGGGAAATTTTTTTTCTGGATCCGCCACTGATACCGGCTCATTACTACCACATGGAACATGACTTATTGTCCGTTGCCCATCGAAGTAGATAGCTTCATGGCTCCCAATCAAGCCAAAGGACAGCTTCAAAAGTCCTACAAGATATAGCCTAGCACGAGTCAAGCAGTGGACGTACTAGTCCTCAAGCAGGCATGGTATTAAGGCCATACTGAGACATATCACATTCAGAAGTTGACATTAATGTAACATCTCGTAGCCATGCTATCAGCTTATCTACCATGTTTTTGACGAGCAAGAATAAATATTGCAAAGCCGAAATTCAGGTTAGTGACATACTGCCAAAGCCTTGACATTTTAACAGAATGCCCGAATCAACTAATGCAAATCGAAATTTAAAAAAAAAAAACAGTCAAGGACACAAGACCTGAGAAAGCAGGACTAAAGTAATAGGAATCAGAGATAGACAGACTAATGATTACCTGAGAGGCTGCAGTCGAGATACTGGCAAAATTTCGCATCTTCAAGGCAACAGGCTAAGAGTATCTAGTGAAGCTGCACAAGGAGTTCCACAAAAAACTCTACCAAGTTCTGCTTCCTTGTCAAATGAGGCCTCAAGGCATCTTTCAACAGGCTTATGAATGGTGGTTGCCTCGACTTTATTCACACTTACACTCCTCATTTCTTTCCTCTCAGAACTTCTCGGCATCAGTGAACCTCTCCTCCTTATTATAGAAGGTGTGCTGAAGCTCATTGCGGAATTTCTCAACATAGATTCAGGGCTGCAACAACTAGCAGGGGCACTTCTCACAGATCTGATTGGTGTAGAAAAACACAACGGGCTATCTGTCAAACAATCAATTTTGCTCCGCATTTCATCAATTTGTCCCGTCTCCCACAATCTTAACTCAGGAGGCTCATAACACAGAAGGCCCTTATTTGAACTCTCGAAACCAGCAGCTTTGGAATCCCCTTGTACTTTGTTCTTCTTATTGCCCTGTCTGTTATCCTCGCTGGAAAAAGACATTGCTAGACTCAAGAATGACTTATCTACGTTTTTGAACGCCTGATCATCGGAAAAGCTACAACTCCTTGGCCTTTTGGGAGATTCCAGTGACATGCTTGTTAGAGAAGTAGCCTCATAGTTTGTCTTTGAAGAAATATGTAGTGAAGCATCCACTGTAGATGCACAAGACAGTTCAAGATTAAGTCCACTGACGGCAGCATCATCCTGATCAAACAGCCTGCTGTTTAAACTTCCAAAACTTTCGGCTTTTGTTCTACCATCAACTCTAGGTTGTGACTGAAGAGTTCTACCAGGGGTATTTCCAAGAGCCAACTCTGTAATGCAAGTCTCGGAGCTGGAATCTGATGCCAAATACTTATCTCTGTCAAACAAGTCAGCATCTTTCAACCTAGACACTTCCAACTTCCTCTCAAAACTGTAGCTTTCAGGTACCGCCTTGTATAATGAATCATTGAGTGCATACAGTTCCAACTTCTTCTTTAAAGAGCAATTCCAGTGATTTTTTATAGCATTGTCTGTCCTGCAAATGTCGAGAAGTGAAGAAAGTCGTGTCTAGATTCCACCAGAACACAAAACATATCAATTTTCTCTTAATCTAGGGAATGCAGGTTACTACTGCCCCTACCTTCCTGGAAGAAATCTTGCTATTTCTGCCCACTTGTTTCCATATATATGATGGTAGTAAGTAAGAAGAGATTCTTCTTCCTTGGTCCAAGCATCTCTCTTTATTGCAGGGTCTAGATGGTTGTACCACCTACACAGAACCCGATATAACATGTCATGACTCGAGAATTACTATTAACAAAAAAATCAGATTATAAAGCCGTAAAGATAAGTCTTCCTCTGAGCCTTGTTATTGTTAAGTTACAGTTACATTAGCTCTCCATTACACACTACAGGAACATCTATGCACCTGAATCCAGATAGCTTACAAAAATACTATCCTCGTCAAAATAAAAGCAACAGAAACAACTTCCCAACACAAATCGAACAAAGACATCACATCAGAGAGAAGATTCAAGTTGTCCAAAGGCCACTCAGTAAGCATGTTCTTCCAACCATTAGAAAGGCAGTACAGTTAAGCAAGAAAAGACTACCTCTCTCGACATTGCTTCCCAATCCGACCAGGTAAGGACTTAGCTATGACAGACCATCTTTTGCAACCATGCTTCTGAACCATCTCAATGATACAGTCATCCTCCTGAAAATTTCATATCAGCACACCAAATTTCAGCTCAAAGGTACTCACTGCATCAGCAAAACAAAACCCGAAATCTCCTAAATGCATACAGTATCTTTCAACAGAAAAAAAGACTGTTAAATACCTCCTTTGTCCACGGCCCCTTAACCAGTTCAGGATTGACAACTTTCTGCCACCGATGTAGGCACTGAACATCTGTCCTTCCCGGAAAATGAGCCGCTGCAATCACACGAAGATTTACCAGATTTCAGCTCAAGGCATGGCAATGGACAACACAATAAGCTAAACGGGCAGCAAATACAGTTCGATCAATGAGTAAAACCTCGGTTTTTCAATGACAATCAGCTAACTCAAGATGAAAATTACAACACAAGATTACAACATTGCTCACCTATTTGCTTCCAGTTCTTTGCATTGAACTTCCTCACTGCAGCTGTTAGAAGTTCATCCTGTTACAAGATCACGAAATTAAAAAAGACGCAACATTTACCATACAATCTCAAATTATCTCCCAAATGTGATGCAGAGTAATCCATCAAATGTTCTACTAACCTCCTCTTCCGTCCACCCTCCCCTTGACGAACGTCTTGTTGGACCACTCGTCCTCCTGATTAATTAAACACAACTATCACTTGAAATACAGAGAAACTCGAAAAAAAAAATCACACAAACCGCGACAAATAAACTACTTCTCCATAGAAAACCCCAAAGATCACACATTTACAACACGACACGATCCAAGTATCGTAATTTGATGTTATATCATTTGATTGATTGAAGCTACAGAACAAGCAAGAAACTTGATGATTACACAATTCACAAAATCATATTTCATAGGCACATACTCTAAATGAAATTAAAACACAAATTCTATAAATTATAAAAAAAACATTATAAAACTTAGGTTAACAAATTGATTCGAAGAATTACCCGAGCAAAGAAGCAGATTTAGGCGTAGAACAATCACTCGAAACCGCGTCAGGAGATCCTACATTCCACAAATTCTCCTCCTTTTTAACCCCAATCATCTTCATCTTCAACACTAACATCAATTTAATCACATTAAAAAAACATACACTATTCAAAATTAAAACATCATATAAAAAAAGCTGAATTATATAAGAATTACAACGCTAAAACTCACATTAAGCAGTAATTATAAGGTTCACTGAATTCATCACATCACATAAGATTAATATTTATACACTAAAAAAGAAGAAAAATATGATCTTGTCATCTTGATGAGTAGTAATTAATACGCTACTATAAGTTGAACTTTTAATTTTTCAATCAAATTAAAAGCGCAAAACTATAAAAATAACGTTGAACAAAAATTTAATTTAACTCATACTCTTCTCATTAATTCCGTTTCCTCGAAAACCGACACCAAAAATTACAACCGTTACAAAAATCAGAATAATTGAAATCATATAATTAAATTCCTTAGAATTCCAAAATATCGCAAAAAAAGTTGCTACCTTTTTACTCCCTCCATGCCAAAATATATGACGTTTTCAAGTTACGAGGCAAGTTTTGACTTTCAATTTTATGAAAAAATATCTTGTCAAAAATTATAAAAATTATACCATTGGATTCGTTATGAAATATAGTTTCACATGATCATAATTTCATAATTTTTACCCTTATATTTTGAGAGATATCGAAGTGTAAAGAAGTGTCTCGTAACTCGAAAACGTCATATATTTTGAAATGGAGGGAGTATTTTTTTTTACCGAGTATAAATGTGGTGGAATTTTGGGAGTAGGAAATTCGTAACGGCTAATAAGAGAGGATCAAATCAGGATCAAATATGGAAAGAAAAATCGAAGGGGGGAAAAAAATGAAGGAAACGTGTGTGATACGATTTAGGGTTTTTGATTTGGGGGAAGAAAAGTTAGCGGGAAAATGTGAGGAGAGAGAAAGAGGAGTTGATTGAGATTGGGGTCTGATGAAGAGAGAGAGTTAAATTTGGGGTTTTAACGGGAAAGTGAGTGACAGAGAGGGAGTAGAGAGGGGTTTTAAGTTTAGCGTACGTTATAAGTTATCGACTGATCGAGGATGTACTGGTCCTTGTCCTTGTGCTTCAAGGTTGGCTAGCTAGGATTCAGGTTAGCAATTTCTACTCCGTATACAATATTTTCGAGGGTATTGAATGTTTTTCGTTTGAAAGTGTGAAAATGTGCATCCCTTATATCGGGGTTGGTCGAACTTTCTAGAGATTTTAACTTTAAATTGAACTTGATTGGGTTTCGATTGGTCACATTTGGATCATACGGATGAAGGAAGGAGGGGGGGTCTGCTTCACGGATCTAAAGACGTTTTGTCTGAAATTTGGTTGAAGGGAATAAATAAGTAACTCCTTAAGTGCTCCTTAGGTTCCTCCATGTTAGAATTTGCCATAATAAAAGAAAACGCGATCAAGTATAGGCCGAAACTCTTTTTATACTCCGTCAAGTAATATATTGAGATGCGCCTTATATATGAAGGAGATGAAAACGACAATGTCGAACACTTATAGAAGTCCGATTAGGCCCAGTACTCAGGAGCAGTTTAGGGCCCAGTACTCGGGATATGGCCCAGTGATTGGGACATTGGGAGGAGATAAGACGAAATGGCCCGTTCATACAAGTTGGACTAGCCCATATGATTTTACTTGGACCTTCAAAGTTTACGAAATTTGTAGGGGTAAAGAAATGTTGCTTACAAGTTACAACCTCTCCATTCTTTTGGATTATCAATGTCTAATACGGAGTACTTGACTACTTGCAATGAGTATGATTTCAAACTTTAACACTACCTCGTTTTCATGTTTATGTATTTGGTAACGTAAACTTAAACTCGCAAATTCCTAAGCTGTGACAGTATCGCATTATGATTTTTTCTTCCCGGTTAGTCCGACTTCCACTAAAGAGATTTCTTCCGTATGACCCGGCGTTGTAATCTGATAAATGTAAGACCTCTATTGCATATAGAGTTGTCATGGAGGAGTGTAGGACTCCAAATTTCAATACATAAAAATTAAAACTTCAACTAGTATGTACTACACTTCAACTCTTCAAGTCCTCAAGCAACAGGGAGTATATGTGGACTCTTAACACTTATTTTTTGTTTTCTAGACAAATGTCCAAATCTCTTATCTTTATTTAATTTCCACCATTGATATCATGCATTGGCACATTTTCTTCATATACTAGTCGTATAGGGCTGCTTAGTCATTAATACGAGTATAGTTATTCTTAGATAAGACGGTTTAAAATAAATTATTAGAAACCCTTATTTCGTTAATAAAAAGTGGCAAAGTAGTTAACACCTTTATTTGTGTAATCCTTTTCATGATCGTTTTGGCTTACAATTATACCGCATTACTCGTAATTTTAAAGGATCACAAAATAAAAATTTAGAGGTGATTAGTAATGTAACCTTTATTAGGCATCCTAAATAGGTCGTTCTAATCATAAGTCGAAACAATTACTAAAGTAGTATAATTATCACTAGTCACCAAAAATATTAACAAAGAAGTCACAATATACGGTAGATTAAAAGAACACGATCTCAGAACAAGTTATTACTATGGGATGCATGCGGTCACACACAATGCAATTCAAGTTGAATACTCCATATTTTAATACCATATGCATTTTACTAATTAGGACGACACCAAGAAAAACGAGCTATGGCACGCAAACAAGAATATTCAACATCGATAAACTCCTCCATCATTATAATTTCCTTTCCTATATAAACCCAAACTATCTTCACTATAATTCCACACAATCAAACTTCAAACACACACTACTACTCCTTTAGTTCTTTACAATTAAGCTTCAAGTTCAAAATGAACTCCCTTCCCATTTTGTGCATATTCCTTCTAGCTACCCTATTCTCCACCACCACTCATGCAGCCACTTTCACCGTGAAAAACAACTGCCCTTACACCGTATGGGCCGCGGCCGTGCCAGGGGGTGGCAAACAGATGGGTCCAGGTGCCACATGGACCGTCAATGCCAACCCTGGCCAGACCAGTGCTCGCATTTGGGCTAGGACTGGGTGCACCTCAACCGGTCCCAACGGTCTCCGTTGCAACACCGGAGACTGCGGTGGGGTCCTCCAATGCACTGGCTATGGTACACCCCCCAACACCCTAGCTGAGTACTCCCTTAAACAATTCAATAACCTCGACTTTTTCGACATTTCGTTGGTAGACGGGTTTAACGTCCCTATGACATTTTTACCCGTCTCCAACGGATGTAGCGCCGGCCCTACTTGCAGGGCCGACGTTAACGCCCAGTGCCCTAGCCAACTTAGGGCAACTGGAGGGTGTAACAACCCGTGCACCGTGTTCAAAACCGACAATTATTGTTGTAACTCCGGCAACTGTGGACCCACCGATTTTTCACGGTATTTCAAGAACCTGTGCCCTTCTGCTTATAGTTACCCTAAGGATGACGCCACTAGCACCTTCACTTGTCCCAGTGGTACAAATTACGCTGTTACCTTTTGCCCTTGATGACTATGTGGTATATCTACGTACAAAAATAATCGAAGTATTCGATAAAAGAGAATCATATATACGGAGTATATATGTATTTATGAATAAGGAGCGATCCGTAGTTCCGTACAATTGTAATGTTATTAATCACTTTCTGTGAGTCACTATTGAATAATGACTCTACAAACCCATAATGTAATCTCTGATGAACCATGCATTTGATTTGGTTTCTTAATAAAGAGGTTTCGAATTTTAGGTTATTGTATGCAAAAATCTTTGTTGAGAGACTTACCCATCACTGTTGGTCTGTTGTCAGTCACGTTTATTTATTTAAACACAATAGTAGTGTAGAGACGACAAACTCGGTATATGCTGATCATATTCTCGGACGCATTAATTAACTTTGATAATGAAACTATGAAAGCGAAGAGAAAACAGTACAGATGAGATGGGTGAAGATCGAAAAATCAATCATAACTAAAATAGGAAGCTGGCATCAGTAAACATCGAATCGATATAGTAAGCAAAGTCGGGCCGCGGAAAAGTATGGAAATCCATTCATGCATGTTTATTACGGTCAGTGTGATCAGTCGTCGGTCAATACTACGTATGCACATATACTCAGTCTTGTATGTGTTACTCCGCTAACAGATCATGTATGTTTAATTAGACTTATCTGTCAATAAAAATCTCCCCTAATTAAGCTACTACTCGGCTACTCCGTATATGATTTTGATCTTATCGCGCCAGTTTGTACTTGTATACCGTGTTAAAATATAAAGTTAATATATAAATTCATCAATGTTCAAATATTAGTAATTGTACTACTCGATCGTCGATCTGTTCGATCTTGATAAATTGTAATGTATTATTTTTTTTTTTGGCTGGGTAGTAACGTATCAAATTGTTATCTCATGCAAAGCATGTTTTTAAAGTAGAGTTATTTCTGTATTTGATAGTAAAACAAAATAAAAGATTTGTTTTTTTATAATAGTTCATGTGACTAAATTGAAGATGTGTTGTTGTCAACTACATATACCATGCAATTTGGCAATTAATATGGTGTTTCAGAATGATGGTTAATCGATTGGTGGGCAATTTGAATTTTAAAAATTTGTGTTTGGATAATTTGGTTGACAATTAACATAAGAGACGGAGTAAGCGTAGAGGCATGGTCGATTCTAGAATAACAAAATGCAGTGTCTATCATCGGTTATCTTTTGTAGAAATTTAATGGAGGAGAAAGAATGGTAAGATCAAAATTGGCCGACCTTTTTTTCCTTTGACATATACTATTATTTTCGGGGTCTCAACGATTAATTCATATTATAACTTATGTTCTTGATAATGTCAGAAAATGGACAAATTGAATTAGCATAAACTCTAGCTAGTATATCATTATATTGAGCGATAATATAGTATACATCGATAATAACTTGATGTGACCATAATGCACTTGGTCATTTCAATATGACAATATCTGTCACACTTTATTTCCCCTATCATTGTATTGTAGTATCACATAATGTGGCAAGTGCCATGATCACTACGGTATTACGAATATAAGAATAATGAATTAAGTAGAAGATCTAGTATAATGTAGCTTGCTCATGGACAGAAGGTGACTCTGTAGTTAGTTCCTTTAGGGCAAGAAAATGTGCTAGTGTTATCATCCTGAGGGTAGCTGTAAGCATCCGGGCAATTTTGCTTGAAATATTGCGAGAAAGGCGTCGGTCCACATGACCCACGAGTTGGGGTGCAACAGTACATCACCGTCCCAAAGACGGTGCATGGGTTGTTGCACCCACCGGTAGTCTTCAACTGTGAGGGGCATTGGGCATTTAAATCGCCCGAGCATGAAGGCCCACGACAAACATTTGTAGTGGGCTTAATGTCTAGGGGGATGTTGAACCCTTCGACCAATGATATGTCTAGGGTGTCAGTTGGGTTATTGGGTTGGGCTAGAGTGTACTCTGCCAAAGTCTGGGGGTCAGTCCCCCAGGCCTGGCAATTAAGTACCCCACCACAATCACCGGTCTCACAATGACCATTTCCATTAGCATCGAAATTGCACCCTGTACGACCCCATATGCGGGCCATTTGTGTTCCATCGGGGGGGTTTAGTTGCCATGTGTCGCCATGGTTGAGTTGTTTGCCGCCTCCTGAGGAGGCCGGGGAGGCCGCAGCCCACACCGTGTATTGGCAGTTGTTGACCACGTCGATTGTGGTTGCATTGGTGTAGACAAAGGATACAAGGACTATGGCTAGGGAAACAAGTAAAGATTGGTAGCTTAATCGAGCCATGGTAGACTGGTAGTATGTAGGTGTAAAATATGAGTATGTATGACTATCTAAGAATTTTGTAATGTTGTGTGTTTATGGAATGTTGAGAGTTTGAGGGGGGGTTTATATAGATTTTGTAGGGCAATTAAGTTGATTAATTTTGCGTATACGTGTTTTTTGAACATTGGTATGATGTGAATTGACGTAGTACATTGGTATGGGAGTGTCAAGGAGTTGGCAAGATTGACTAGGTTTTGATGCTCTTAATGCAAAGACTTGTTCATTATATTAGAGTGTTGAGTTGAGTCTCTTCTGAGAGAGTATGCATAGGAAAAAAATAATCTCTGTTGTGGTATTGTAACAAATACGATACCTACCACAAAATTTATATAGTGCATATAGGAAGATACCGCAATAAGACTAGTTTACGACTGTTGATAATTCAACGAGCACATCATACTGTACATCTAATTGCTTGATAGCTTGAAATGAATCCAAAATCCAAATACATCAATTATTATGATCATGTCGGATCATTGAAATTTGTAGGGTGTCTTGACTTGTTCTTGTTTAGGCAGAGATTAGGCAATCATGTTGACATGTTTTAGTCCCTTCTCTGGAATTCTACGTTAATTGTTCCTTTGTGACAATTCTTTACCATATAAATCTGCCACGTCTACTAAAATGTGGAGAAAAAACAACGTGTCTTCTTCTATACGCCAGTGAATCAGTATGATAGTGTTGATCGTCTTGATTTTTCTCTGAGACTGAGAAAATTGACTTCTCAAACGATGTTGCATTCATTATTGCATCTAGAATTTCAAATTCCCCAACTCTTACAAAAAGTTGTCACTTGGTAGATCGCAATCGAGAAGAAATTACTCAAACTTTGCAATAGTACTGATCAATATGATGAACATTGTGTATCATACTGTACGTTACCTTGAACGTGCTGCATATATAACATCGTTTCCAATGTTAAACGTTAGACCTCTAGTATTTGGCGCTTGTCCTGAATTACACACTTCTGCGAAGTTTCTGGGTTTTTCCATCTTCTGTTTACATACACAAAAACAGAACCATAACAAATTAACAAGCAGCCCGGTATAATGTTCAGTCACTGACCAATAGGACCTCGAGGGAAAAACTTGAGCTTTTTCCGGGCTAAGAGGGTTAATAAGGGATCCATACATGTGCCCCGATAAAAGAGCACGTGTTCTTCCGACATCAGATCCATCCCCATAACCCATACGGAGTGGAGATTAGAGATCTTACAAATGGTTAGTACTTGCCCTCGGTGAGAACCTTGTGAGTGTTGTGACTAAGACCATATATCTTACAAAACTTACAACATGAATTTCAACAATCTACGATCTAGGAGTACAATTCTTACATATATGTCACTAGCTAGCTCTTCACCTGCTCGTTCCGTGGGGGGCCCAAACTATTGGCCTTTGGTAATCTGGTACCTCCCGGAGAAGGAGAAACCAGATTTGCTTGGTCCGGGAGGAAGTTAGGCATGTCAATCTCCGGGAGACTAGAGAAGTCGTTACTTGGTTTAGAAGTGCGGAGTTGGTGCTGAATATAATCTTCGATAGCCAAGTTATCATCAAGAGGAATAGCACCTGTAAGTGTTTTGTATGCAAATTCAAGACATGGATCAGACCATAAAGGTGGTGGAAAGCTGAACTCGGAACCTGACTGCTCAGTGTCCTTTACTGTACTGATAGTGGCTGGTTGCTCTTCTGGCACTGGGCAACCTGCGTGTGAGTTGTTAGCCTTTCTCCCCAAAAGGCCATCTGGTTGATCTTTGAGGATTGGATGATCTCTTGAGCAGTTCTCAATCTCGTTTGCTACAACAGTATGCCTTGAATTTTCAGACAGCAGCCCTTCAGAATTAAGTTGTGGCACTTCAACAACTGCATCTTCAGAATAGCCAGGATGTAGGTCAACTACATGCAGGTCTTTTCTCATTTCGCTATCATGGTTGTTCCGTGGTTTTTCATCAGTTGCAACCATGGATTCTGTTGCAAGATCGACATCCATACTCAGATGTTTTGCAGGTTGACAAACAGGTACACCCTGCGTATCAAAATCAGATGCCTTACAGTCATCTTGTAAATCAGTTGGCACATTAGAAATGTCTTTAGCTCCGAAGGACTTTCTGTTGGTGGCCCGGAGTGTATGCTCAATTGGTTTTGAGTGAAAAACCGCTTGGACATCAACTCCAGCAAGTCGTTTGGAGGAACGAGCAGGCACATTGTGCAACTTTTGGTCCCCTCTTTTCCTCTTGCTAGTCTGGGCTTTTCTGTTGCTGCAACCTTGGATCAACGGCTCTGTCGCCTTTAAAGAGGATACCTTTGATTTACCATCAGCATCTTGGGCTTCTGATGAGATGATGATGGTCGTACTAACAGTTTCATTTTTTATCAATGGCCTTGAAGGCAGGATCTCTTGGTTGGCGTTGGCTATATCATGCAACAAAGAACTCTGGTTAGGATTCGCTTCACCAACAGAATCAGGTCTGAGTCTTGAAGATGACCTAGTAACTCTTTTGACCATAGCTTCTTTAACATCTCCCTCTTTTGGCATCAGTGATGGACTTCCTCTAGAAGTTCCTTCACCAGAAAAAAGTTCTTTTCCGGTTCTGCAATTGGTTACTGTATCTCTTTTGACTGAAGGTGTCGTACCAGGAGTTTCTGTTTTAATCGATGGCCTTGAAGGCAACATTTCTTGGTTGGCGTTGGCTATATCATGCAACAAAGGACTCTGGTCAGCTTTCGCTTCACCAAAAGAAGCAGGTCTGACTCTTGAAGATGATCTAGTAATTCTTTTGACCACAGCTTCTTTAACATCTCTGTCGTTTGGCATCAGGGATGGACTTCCTGTGGAGGTTTCTTCACCAGAAAAGAGCTCTTTTCCGGTTCTGCAATTGGTTGATGCCTCTCTTTTGACTGAAGGTATCGGCTAGAGAGAAAAACAATACAAATTCAAACATCAGGTGAAAAGGGAACAATAACAAACCTAAACATGAAAGACTATGATAGCACTTTACACTACATGCTCATTGCGTCCCTCAAATTCATTTTGCACCCCAACAGGTGTAAATGGAAGCAGCCAGTAAATCAAGACATGGAGGACATTTGCATTGGAGTACTGAAACTTTGGGCCAGTAACTACAAGTCACAAGACATCAAGGCAAATCTTGAAGACTTTAGGTAAATTTGTCATGAACCCCTGAGATCCAGATATGTCTCAGTCTAGTAGCCGAGATATTTCAAATTCCACTTTGGGGAACTGAAGTCGAATGTAATCAAACCTTGGACATGAATTTTTTTTCCAAAACGGTTTATCAGATACTAGACTTACTTACTCAGGGGCAGAAATTGTTTCAGAAGGGTATGACAACCAAGGTCGAGAAATAGGGGGGCGACTACAATACCAGGAAGTCAAAAGCTATGTAGAGATAGTATAGTAACGCAGCATTACTTTCCGGCACGTATTTTAAGGAGTTAAATTAACAATGATAAAAGTGAGCAAAAGTTCTATAATTTGAAGCAAATCATATTTACTCCAAATATTGGTTTGCTCCAAATAATAGAATATTTGCTCAGTGGCATCATAGTTAATTTGTTACCTGCACGCCGAAGAATGGCGTTATATCTAGTCTAGATTGGAAGGAGTACTTATTACTGATCCAGCGGAAACTTGCAAGGTTTCGAAAATCGAGACTCATACCTAGCGGCCCCCTTCCCCGCCTTCCCAGAAAAAAAGGAACCCAAATGGAGTATAACAGTTCTAAAAAGTAGGAAATAAAACTGACAGACTACCTAATTTACATATTTTCCACTCAAGGTTCCCTCTAATCGCCAATCAGCCCTGTATGTATTTCACCTCCTAGAGTCCTAGGCATACAGTCCAGATACATAATTGTAAATGTGGATAAGAGCAGAGGAAGAGAAGGCGCAGATAGGGGTGACCAAGGACGGAATGGGCCAACTTGGCATGGTTGATTGAAGAGGACAACACACACCGCCTGTTGCTTCGTTCCCATCTTCTGTTTTCTGTTTGCCTACTTGATATATGATCCTCCTTCCCTTATTTTCGAGCTTATTTTTTTCCTATTCTTTACAATCTTATTGCAATCCCACGTATGCTTATAAGTTATAACATTTCAGGTTAGTAGACCTTATAAAGAGTCATGAAAGCTAAGACTGCAAAATAGTTTTAGTGATGACTCACAGACTGGGAACCAACATGACGTCACTAACTCAACACCAACCCACTTTCAAGGACCTTAACATTTACTTAACATGGAAATTTAATAAACAAGTGACTGTTGCATTAACAAATGGAAAATTTCTTTCAAAGGATCAAGACACTTGTAAATTTTCAGCAAATAGAAGGAGGCTTACAGAGGTTCTTTCGATAGCAAGCTCTTTTTTGACATCATCATTCTTCCTTCGATACGTATGCCTACTAATTTCTCCAGTCTTCAGATAACGTAACACGTCCAGTTTAGAGCGGAAGACAAGTCCACTGGCAGGGTGGAAGTAAAACTGTGTAGTTCATAACAATGTTTCATCAACAGGAGAAGAAAAAGCTTCAATCAAAAAGTGAAAGGACTCGAGATGAAAAATCACTGACATCTAAGCAGAATATATAGGCATCTGAAAAGAATCAAGGAAACATAGCACACAAATTATGCTACTGCCAAGAAACTGACATGTTTCCCGGGGGAGAAGGGGGGGGGGAGGTTGTGGGGTGGGACAGACATGAGTACCGGATCTGTCCTGACTACACGAGTTCCAAGCACTCTCTTTCTCATCTCTTTAATCCATCCAGATGGCAGATCTTCATCCACAGTATTCACAACAATCACCTAGAGAACAACAACAACAACAACAACAACAATCACCTAGAGAACAATAGAAAGAAAAAACCTTCATAGGAGACCATGTAACATAAGATAACGGTTTGCTGGGCGATGAGGTAAAATGAATGCAAATAACACCGAACCTCTTTTCCAGAAGAAAGTCTCCTAGATTGACGTGTTTTTGACATCTGTGACATACATGGCTCATCATTGAACTTCTGATCCTTTAGCTGATCAACTGGCCTCTACAATAAATTCACCCATATAAGAACACTCGCACAGCCTCATGTAACAGATAACAGCTTGTCCCATTTTGGCAAACTTGCATTCTTTCTAAGTATACTACGTACTTTATAGAAAGACAAATTCATTCTAACATAATATATGGAATTTGGGAGTTAAAATTGCTTTGCATTTATCAAATAGCCAAAGCTGGTAACTTTAAGGACAAACATGCATCAGGGGAACATCAATGGCGCATTGTGCATGACACTGATCTCCAGCAATGGCTGGCAAATTGAAGAAGGATAATATTCCTAATCATGGTATGCAACGATTAAAGAAAAAAAAAAGAAAAATTAAAGGCCTTGGTCCTTAAGAATGTCATCAGTCAGAGATTCATAGGGAACACATGCAATGATGTAAGAGGTTTTGCGTAATAAAAAAGCAGCGATAAACTTAAGACGGTGATTTATATGAAACAAACATTGTTGGAAGAATGCCTGGTGCTTCGTTTTTCCTCCTGTCCAGACGGGCCTGCACAGTCCTGTATACTCTGAAGATACCGGTAGACCTCTGGCTTAGAGTAAAATTTACTCCCAGTTGATGGATCAATGTAACACTGTAAAATCATAGCCACACAAGTAAGACAAGATGTCTTCAGTTCTAGTAACAAAAGTAAATTGGTGTCTAATGGTAAAGCTAGATTTCAAGTAACTTTCTTAAATGATCAGATAAGTAGTGGTAACTTAGGAAACAAAAAAATCTCTGCCTAGAAATTATATCCTAAACTTTATATAGTGACACCAATTATGGACTTCCCAAACGTCAAGGCCTATATAACTGTTCCGTGAACCAGAAAAGAATATTAGCTGATTCCAAAATATTGCTCTCTATACCAGATTAATCTAATCATTCCTGCAACATTCAGCACCCAGACACACAATCCCCAAGAAGGATATGGGGAAATATTCCTGCAACTTGGTTGGTATCTACTGCCTCTTAAATAAGAAAAAGGATCCACATAAACAATGGGCTATCCAACTGAAGAACTACAGAGTAATATACACCATTCAGTGTGCTCGCAAACACATACAATTCCAACAAATCCACCCAGTCTCTCGCAGCATATATAACAAATAAAATTTGACATCACTACAACCACTCTGGCAGAAAGATAAGCATAAACATTTAACCTTTCCAATCGAAATATTGTTACCTTATAGAGCATTCCCTTTTTTGGACCACTCTGCCGTTTTTTCTCTTCTACGGTCCAACCAGCAGGCAACCAGTTCAAAGAATCATCTGCCACCACAAGCTGTACACAGTCGACATCAAATCACTATATAGTAAACGAACAAATACAGATAAGACCAAACATGAATATTCAAGTCTTATGACTTACTTGCATTCCCTGCTCCTTTGAACTCTTGTTAGCACGCTCTTCGATTGTGTTAGACCTAACTTCCCCCATGCTTCCCTCTTTTATATACCGAAGAACAGCAGGTTTTGAATAGAACTTCTGACATGTTTCTCGATGGAAATAACACTACAACAATGGGAACAAAACAAAATTTTAACCCTCAACGCCAGACAAAGGACACAAGTATAAACAATAACAACAAAGCGTCACTCCCAAATGATTTGGAGTCGGCTCGCGCAAGAATATTCTACTTCAGCCAGCTAACCCCCCCCCCCCTCTCTTTCTCTTCTTGGCCATTAGATCCCAGCATATTATTGACACTTCCGTATTGTATTATACCATGAACTAGCTATTACAACGGTCCCACACATTACCGGCTTCTTTAATAGGAGGTAATAAAATGGAATGCAATGAATTTTACAAGTACCCTGAGTTGAAATGCTTCACTAAAATTCACATTAATGTTATCCCTCTACAGAGAAATTTATGAAAAAACCCACATGTATATAATGTCAAATCAAACCAAGCCGTGAGGGTTGTGCAATACTTTAACATCTTGATAGTAAGGACATCAACTTAAGCTACATGCTACCTTAGAACTACAAAAATCGAAAGAGGGCTTATAGAACAAAAAGTTATCTTAAACTAAGCTTCGTTCAGATCGGGACAATCCTCATGGCACACAAGTTGATCCTCCATGACACGTGAAAAGATCGACTTAATTATGCCAGCCTCTAGAAGGACTTTACAAAGTAAATTAACCCTAGTTCGTTTACTAGCCAGAAGGGATTCCATAAACAACAAAGGCAAAAGATCCTTTCTTTTCCCAACTTCAAGCATGCAGGGCTTGACTGTGCAGCTCTAATGTCACAGCAATCGCTTAAACCGACATTCACCATTATCAGCTGCCAACTACTACCAGCTTTCGCGTAAACAACAAAGACAAAAAGTCCACAACTTTGTTGACCACATGAAAAATCAAGCTCAAACCCTAAGCTGCTGCCAAATGATCCATACATCCACCTACCAATCTACTCTTACCATCTACCTCGAAAGTCGAAACCCTCTACCTAACAACCCAACTTAATGTGAAATTAATCCCCCCTCATCCCCAAACAATAAATTAATCCCCCCACAACTTGGAGCATAAACAACAAAGACAAAAGATCCTTTCTTTCTCACAACTTGGAGCATGCAGCAGGGCTTGACTGTGCAGCTCCAAATCCAATGACACAGCAATCGCTTAAACCGACATTCACCATAATCAGCTGCCAACTACTACCAGCTTTCGCGTAAACAACAAAGACAAAAAGTCCACAACTTTGTTGACCAGACAAAAAATTGAGCTCAAACCCTAAACTCTTGCCAAATGATCCATCCATCCGTCAACCTTATCGTACTCGAAAGTCGAAACCTTCTACCTAACAACCTAACTCAAGCTGAAATTAATCCCCCAAACAATAAAGTTCTAAACTTTAATCAAGTTAATCAACATTTCTTCAAGATTAAAAATTCAAACTTCAATCATAAGATTCATAACACAAACACCTGCTTACTAATCACAACCAACAAACTATCTGATCACAAAAATGAACTCACAAATACCCAGTTTTAGAAACTGCATGTCAAAATCAGACCTTTCTAATACAAGTTAATTACCCCAAATTAGCTCAAAATCTATCACAACAACCAACAAACAACCCCAAAAATTTTACTGTAATCAGACAACCCTAAAACAAGAAAGATAAGAAGTTGCAGGTGAAACAGGAAAAACCCAAAAAGGGAAAGTTAGGAAAGAGTAAAATAGAAGATACCTTGAATTTACGGGCATTTTTGACTTTGATTTGAAGCTTCCAACCAGGAGGAAGCCACTCAGGTTGTTTCTTCACCATTGAAAGATCTTCAACTTTCTCTCTCTTTTTTTTTTTGAGTAAATAAAGACTGAATTTTGTCGGGTGAATCTTACGGCGGAAGGATCTGGGTATCCGACATATATGAGTAAATTTTGTTACTGCTAAACTTCAATTTTATACAGTGAAGAAAGAGAGAGAGAGAGGGGAAGAGTCAGGTGGTCAATGAATGAAAGAGGTAAATGTAAAATGTTGGATAATTGTACAACACGTGTGCTTCAGGAGGGGTGTCACATTTCGGAGCCATTCGCCTTATACTTTACGCTAACCCAACAAAACTACGGAGTATATATTAAGGAGCTCTTCTCCGATCATCTGGTGTCACATTGTCATTACTCGAATAGTTGGACTTGTAAAAACCGATGAGTTTAGTTCATATTCTATTAATATAAGTGGTGTAACGACGAGTCGGCAACTATGTTGTTTAATGTGAAACTAGAAGCTGAACATAAATGATTAGATCTTATTGGTAAAACAGAAAACTTGAAATTCAACGGATCAGATCTTAGAAATTACCCTTAATATCATACAAGGTCGAACTAGTCTTCAAATTTCCTTAGTTCACGACCTTATTTCGCGTTTTTACCCATTTATTACCGTATCTAAGCATCTTTCAAAATGCGTTGTCTAATGTGTGCCCTAAGGAAATGTGGGTCTAACATTTACCACACACGTTTCAAAAACCGCTCTCAAAATGCTAAAAGATACGGAGTACGTTCAAATCATATAAGGTCGAACTAGTTTTCAACTTTGGTGTTAAAAAATAAACTTTTTATGAAAAAAAAGTTACCAAAAAAGGAAATAAAAGAGCAGAAGAATGGTCTATAAATAGAACACCTCATACCAGAAGTGTAGACAACATTCATTCGATTCATTCAATTCAATTCAATTCAATCGCCTCCCTTCCCCTTTTCTGCGTATTTTCTCTCTCCTCTCTCCCAACGCCCAAACCCGCCGATCACAACATCTCAAAAGGTGAAATCTTCATCTACAAGTTTCACCCTAATCATCACTCATATTGATTCAACATATCTACTGCTTAATTTAATTTAATTCAATTCAATTTAATCTTTCCCCCAAATCCGCCGTTTATTTAATCATAATCATACTGTTTTCTTTTAATCTTCAACTATAAGTTTCTTCTCTTTTTTTAGGTATTTCGTAGTATGAATTTTCTTGTTCTTGATTCATGGATTATTTCCGATTTCTTTGGAATTCGATTTAGTGGACTTGAATTAAACAATTTGAACATTGATCAACAACTTCACTCTGATGGTATCTTCTGCATCACGCAGGAAAAGAAGTTGATTGAATTTTGAAATCTTTGTAATTTTATATATGATTGATTTGATGATAATATTGAAAGTTTGTTGCTTTTGCTGTGTAAAATGTGTGGAGTAAGTAAGAAGCTTTAGTTGATTGGAATTTTGAGTGCATAATTGTGTGGCATTGTTGCAGTTGTATTGGGGTATTCTTGGGTTCGTTGTTGCGAATTTTCGCTGTTTGCGAATTTTATGAATTCTTAGTCTATGTAATGTAGTATTACATTCAAAGAATTGGAGTTGGGTGTTTGATTAGTTGTATCTCTAGGCTGTTCATTTTGTTATATGACTTGTGTTATACGAGTTGCGAGCGAGACTAGCTCTAGATGGCTGGCAATGGGCATTAGATGTTGCATTGATATGATATGATGGAGTTGTAAGTTTGTAACCTATGTTGCTGGCTGGGTGTTTGAGTGTTAGACTCGACTAGTTTCGGAAAAGATCATGTTTTTAGCCTACAATGAAGTGTAAGTGTTGTGTTCCCGTGGCCGGAATCTGGCATAGGTTGTGAGTTGGAACCCTATGAGTGTGATTTTGGGTTTATCTTGTTGAATTTAGAGTGTTTCTGTAAGGGACATTTTGTTGTTTTCGAGTTAAAATGAACTATTTTGATGTATGGAGTGATTTATTAGGGTATGCAACCGGTTTGCAGGGTCTTTTTTAGCTTCTTAGTATGTGAACTCCAATTGTTAGTGAGTGTGATTGCTGGTTTGTCGTGCTGGAGTTAGAATGTTCATATTTCCTCGTTGAAATTGTATGTCGTTTTACCTGTTATGTAGATGTTCAGCTTTGTGATTGTATTACTAAGTAAAGTAACTGCCTTTCCAACTTTTGATGACTACTTGGTTGTGAGGGATTGTAATGATGATTTACCCTCCGAGATTTTGGTTTCTCTAGAACGATAAGATGATTGTGTTATTCTTTTCGTTCATTGTAAATCCTGTTGTCATTGACGGGTTTGTTTTGGCCAATGCTGTTGCTGTGCTTAGATGTCACTTCAAGAAGATCTGGCAAAGTTTCAGAAACAGCAAGAGCGGTGTCAAACAACTCTGACCAAGTATTCGGCAAGGCAAACACCAGCCAAGGCTTCTACATCACAGAATACAGCCTCAACCATGCGTAAAGAAACGCCACCAATTTTACCATCTGTAGCAAATATGCGGAATTCTACCCCTGTAGGCAAATTCTCAGAGAACACAGAGAAGCTTCAGATGATTAACAGCATCAGAAAAGCTCCTGTTGGTGCTCAAATGAAGAAAGTTATTGAGTTGCTCGAGAAGGTTTGCCCTTCTTATACAGTGTTATAACTTATTTTCGCGTGTTTGCTTATCATATGTGTAAGCTAGGCCTCAGTAACTGCTGCTGGATGTGATAACATGAAACATGACTCTCTCGCAGAATTGGTAGATAGAATCCGTATAGTTTGATAAAATCGGTAGCTATAGGGGCTAATTGGCGACCATGAAGGTGGAAAGTTCACTTTTGTCTTGTGTCCTTGTGTTGGGTGCAGACAAGGCAATCTTGTTTGTGATGGTTCACTTCCTCTTATGTCCTTGTCTTGGTTGCAGACGAGGCAAGCTTTTACAGCGGATGAAATTAATAGAGCTTGCTACGTTGATATGAACACGAATAAAGAAGTGTTTGACAGCTTGACAACGAATGTAAAAGTGAAATATGATGGTGTACGCTTCTCTTACAAGGTACAGTTTCTTAAATATAATCCTTACTATCTGCTTTACTATGCGATAACTTTAGTTATAGCATGGCTTTTTTTAGCATAGATTCTCTGTATGAGAAAGAGATGTTGATATCTCTTCTATAACAGTCAAAATACGAGATCAAAGACAAGGATAAATTGCTTCAGACAATACAGCGTCATCAAGAAGGCATAGCCGTATTTGATCTTAAGGATTCATATCTAGATGTCATGAAGGACTTGCAGGTAAGGATTCTCGTGTTACAGAATATCGCTATCACATAGACACACTACTGCATACTTCTACCATGACTTTAGTTTGTATTTCTTTTGGTAAACTTTCTCTGCGCAACTGATCATAAGTGTCATTTTAGACATGTTCTTTTGTTTTGTACTGAGAAAAGGTCTTTCTTTTGCTTTGATGTTTACTGCCATTTGTGTAATGATAGTATGGGACTATAATCTGTCTTTATTGGAGCTAATTGTTGAGGTGGAGAGGTTCTCATCTTTTGTGGTCCTCCCTCCCCTTTTCATTTTCGTAAACTTAGAAGTGAAACAATCTTTTTCTAAGATGTTTGCTAAATGTAAATGATCTCCTGGCTCACGAATTAGTATTGTATGGACAATTCAGTGTATGTGTGTGTTTATTCATGTTGTGTTTCAAGTCACTGCCTTCACATAATCTATCGGGGACTCGGATTATTGATTTGAAGCAACTTTTACTAGCACAGTCTCCTAGCCTCATTCTGTTATGTGAACTCTTTTGTGAAAGTTTTCTGTTGATTCCCCCGGAATTATCCATTTTGTTGCCAACTCGGAATTTTAGGACTGTCACCCTGTCTTGCAGTACAGGCTCTTCTTTTTGCCGTGCCATCTATGGTTCAACATTCAGTAGTTTGTGGTTTTGTGGCTGCTGTTTGGGCTTGCATTCTTTGTCTGTGTAGACTTTGTTCGACACTTTAAAGCTTGAGCCAACTCTCATTTTCTTTAAAGCTCACTGCTAACAATTCATGTAATTGTAAATACGCAAATTCATTTGCTGCAGTTTTTCTGACTTTACCTCTATTGTATTGCCCATAGGCTTTAAAGGCTGAAGGTAAAATATGGCTACTGTCGAATTACGACTCAAAAGAAGATCTTGCTTATCCAAATGATCCGCGGTTGGCATCCTTCAAGGTCGATGATGATCTCAAACAAATGTTCAGGGGCGTTGAGCTGCCTAAAGATTTTGTAGATGTTGAGAAGGATCTACGGCAAAAAGGGCTAACACCAGCCACTGACACCGCCAAGAGGAGGGCTGCAGCACAGGTTCAGGGTATATCCACCAACTCCAAAAAGACGCCAAAAGCCAAGACGATTACCAAGAGGACTAAGCTCACTAATGCCCATCTTCCGGGACTGTTCCCTGAGACAAAACCATAGTGATCGTCATACCCTAATTCATGTATTCCTCTGTTGAGCAACAGAAAAATGTATTCGTTCCCGGCTCGTCTATTTCTGAAAAGCGAATTGTATAGTTCTCAACTCCAACATATCTGATACTCCGTATCTTATATTGCCCATTTAATTTTTGGTTTTCATCCTTTGAGGGCAATATGAGAAATATTATGTTCCAAAATTCAGGAAATGATCAATTTTCGACAAATCAAAAATAAAAGCGTCACAAGTTTGCTCTTTTCTGGTGTATTTATGCATCAAATGTTTATATTATGGCCACAAAAAAAAAAAAAAGTTTAGGATCATACTGTGTATTTGTGCCCCACCCCTTTTTTCTTAATTGGACAATCATAGATGATGAAACTTGAGCAGAAAGATATTAGATGGAAGATTGCAGTCCACCCATTGAAAAGCACACACACAAGCCAGATAGAGAGAGCTTGTGAAAATGATGATTTTGGGAATTCAAGCTACTATCCCCTGCAAAACCTTTGCCAACCATGATAGCTGTAAGTAACTTCTTTACCCATCAGTTCCTTTTCCTTTTCCTTTTCTACCGTAGTAAGTTGCGTACATTCCACCGCCCCTTACCTCGGGTATTGATTTTTACACTCCCCATTGTGAGTCACATTCACCAATGCTGGGACCATAATCTCTCACAAAGAAGAAGGTAAAAATCAATATGGCGAGGGTACAATTCACTACCCCCTATTCTCGCCATAGACGGGAGTAGTTGTTCCAGCTTTCCCACCATCAGAATTGGGAAAGCTCTACATTTGATTTCATATGAAAATATTAGTGCACACAAAGAATGAAAGAATGCAAATTTTTTCGGATATGATTACGTTTATGTTGCTATTGTGTTAAGGTTGCTGTCCTTTTCAACATATGCAGCTAAAGAAATGATGATTCGGGCAAAGAGCAGGAGAAGAGTTGTTTGTTTGGCATCTTCTCAGAGTGCAAACTACAATGTTGAAAGTAAAAGGTGCGCCATTTTCTTCTATGTCTTGTCCTTCTAAAAATTGTATTTGAACCTTTTTTCTGCAAATTGTGTAGTGATTGAGAAGCCACTACACAATTCCAGTGAATTTTTTTGTAGCTTGCTTAGACCTCCTTGGTTGTGAATTGTAATGCAGAAAAGTTGTAGAACATATATGTCTGCTGAAAGCAAGAGAAGATTTATCTGAGGAGGAAGAGAAAGATATGTTGGACTACCTTTACACAACTCAATATCAAATGCGCGGCATTGTTGCAATATCTGTAGGTGAATAAACATCTTATGCCGAAACTTCATGCTTACAGATGTTGGCTGTGTTCTCCCTTCTCCTCTTTTGTCATGACCCTTATTATCAGTTGATGTTCAGCATAGAAACAGTTTAATGTTATCTGACTGACTTGCTATCATTCCTGCAGGGCGTACATCAGAGAAAAACTCCGAAAGTTACACACATGGTTTGTGCGTGCGTTTCCAAACGAAGGAAGACCTTGCAAAGTTTTATGAGAATCCTTTCTATTTGAAAGTTCTCAAAGAGCATGTTACACCTAATTGTCATGTATGCCCTGCAATGTAAAATTTCAATGCTCATTTATGATTTATCCCTACTTCAGCTTTCTGTACCTTGTTGGTGTTCGACAAAAGTAGTAATTCCAACTCCCATGACATTGTTAAAATTCTGCAGGAGTTGTTAAATGTAGATTTTGAAGCTGAAGTACAAGATGACATCCTTGCCATATTTCGGAAAGGAGAGGTTAGATCTCTCTTACAATGAACTACGTGTACAAGTACCCGAGTCTGAGGCATAATTTTGACTGGTTTTCTTACTGGTTTTGTGATATTCTTGCGTCAAGTATAGAAGTTGTCAAAGTTGAGTATTAGCTAACTAAATTTGAAACCTACAGAAATCTATGGGTTTTCTGATTGCTAAAAGATCGAAAAATTGACCCTGTCAACAGGAGTTTAATTACGGAGTGGAGCTTATGCTTCTGATAAAGTTTCTCCCAAGTGCTTTAGATGGACCTGCAGAAGATGCTTTGGCTTCTCTGGCGAACTTGGCTGTCGAGTTCCCATCCTTGATTGGCCAGTGTACGCAAGGTATCGTTTATAAGTGTACTTAGTTAGAGAAGTACCCTTCAGTTTTACCTCTAGAATCGCTATCACGGTAATGTTTACTTCTCTTAATATTGTCAGGTCGTAATTTCAATCCTGAAAATAGAGAGTATACACATGGAGTACTGGTACGATTTCGTTCTGGTGAGCTTTCTCCCTGTCGGCTTCTGTGGTAATGTACTCTACCCCGTCCACAAAGCTAACTGCCGTGTTCTGTGTTGCAGTTGAAGCTGAGCAGATGTTCTTAGGGAGCTCGGAATACAAACAAGTAAGGGGCGACGAGGGAGATTTTTATAGTTTCTGCATTGATTTTCCTTAATACCAAAAAAAAAGAAAAGAAAAGAACAGTAAGCAGATATGCTAATTAACCTTTACCTTAAACTACTGTGAATGTGAAAAAACAGGTATGGAGATCGAAATTTCAGCCAATAATCGAGAAAACTCTGTGCTTCAATTATTCGGTTGATCCAGTGGGCACTGAAATGATGTAGCGTAAAAGCCAAATGTAGATGTGCATCTAATCAAAGCTGAAGCATAGCGTTCCTGGTATGATTAACTTCATTTTGTTGCGAAAAAGCTGTACTACATGCATCAGATTGTTCTTCCTTTAGTCTGTCTCCTTTTGATCTGTAGTTGTAGAATAAGAATTTCACTATGGTAATAAATCACATGTCAGATTCCCTGTCTGCTAAAACCTTATCGCGTGTTTTATCTGATTGTACGCTGTTTCCTTGTTCAGGCAGGCGAATTCATCAGGAATCACCTTGATAATATATGCTCAGAGCTTGTTAAACCCGACTACAAGTAGTAATCTGTACGTACATACATTCTGATCAGTCGCACTGTGGAAGAGATCAGTGACGAAAAAAGTGATAATAAGCGTAGGTAGAAGAATTTTACAGCCTTAGAAGGTCAGTTTGCACCAATGTGGTTTCTTGATTGTTTAGACGATTTGGTATGTGTGATGCACTGCGTAATTGCGTATGCAGTTCTTTTTAAACACAATACTTCCAATATCATGCTGTTTGAATGTAACAAAGTGAAAGAAACTCGACGTTGCGCTTTGTGCACAGTACACTTGATACTTGATAGTATAATGAGAAGAACAAAACAACACTAACAAAATAACAAATCAGACTAGATAAACTGAAATTTGTAAGTTTATAATAAATCAACTGATAGTAAACAACGGAAAGTACATAAACTTTATACAAATCTTGGTTTTACTAAATTACAACGTAACCCAAAAGAAACTCTTAATACAACACTGTTTTTTGTTCGTTTGATGATCAAAAATAAACTAAACAAGCTGGATGATAGCAAGAACAATACGTGAATTGAGAGACAGTGTTCGAGTTTCGTCGGCCAAGTAATTAGGCTTTGAATCCTTGACCTTCTGAATCTTTTGTGCGCAAGAATCGGCAGCAGCAACCACAGCCTTGAACTGAACTTTCACAGCCTCCAAGTTTCGGACGGAGTAATAGACTTCAACATCACTCAACCTAGACGAGACGTCCGAGTATATCTCGACACACTCTTCGCGGCCAACTAAGTCGGTCACCACCCACCCTAGGGTCCCTTTCACGTACTCAACAGCGCCAAGGGCTAAAGATTTCAAACTGTCGGCACTCATGGTTTTGAGGTGTGCGCTTAGTTGGAAAAGACATTCACCAACATGGATTGTAGGATCTAGCTTCACGATAGCCGGGCATGCATCTATAATCACCTGGTTGTTGACATAGTCATCGTCAATCACCGCTTCTACAGACTTTGTGGAGGCTAAAACTACAACAAGGACGACAGTGAACAAAATCTTCATCAAACTCGAACTTGAACTCATGGTTGTTTGTTGGTATGATTGTGTGGGTTGAGACTTCAACGATGAAAAACTTGTCTTGGCATATGGTCTGTTTATATAGGAGATGGGAGGGTCCTTTTATGGTAATTCTAATCCGAATCTGATACAAACAATAATTGGCAATTGTATGGTAATTCTCCTAGAAGGGTTTTCGTATGTGTTAATCCTAATCCGAATCTGATATATGAACAATATTTTGGCCATTGTATGGTGATCCTAATCCGAATCTTAATCGTAATCAGGGGTGAACAAAACATTGGTTATTTTATGGTAAGTACGCTTTTCGACTTGGTGATTCGAGAACTTTGTGGATTGCAAAGAGGATAGTCGGCGTACTCATAGTCGGTCATATGCAGAATGCAGAATGTAGGTAATGTACATATATGTTTGAATGCTGATGTTTTCTTGCAGGAAATCTAATCATGCACTGATGCACCAGTCACCAGGACATATAAAAGTTTGGCGAGCTACTATTATCTCAGCTGTCAAATGTCAATTGCGAACAAATACAAGTAATAGCATGGCCTGGCCCAAACCTATAGACTTATTTGCTCATACTGATCAGTTCGTACTCTGGTCTCTATGTTGCACTTACGCGCATTGTACTCTTGTGATTACATATACAGTTGTACATAGGTTTTCTGCAATCCGTTCTCTCTTCCAATCTCTTACATGTTATAACAGAAATGAACTGCTATAGATCAACCATTAAAAAAGAAAAAAAGTTGCACATTACAGTTACGGACAGTAGCCCAACAAACATAGTTGGCTACGACTTCGATTATATAGCACAGAAAATGTGAAAGTAGTAAATGTCGGAACGATCAGATATTCCATACAGTGAACATACCAGAAGAATGTACAATTTAGGATGACTTCCTAGCTACAAAATAGTCTAAACAGGTAACAGCAGCATTTACCGATTGACAGAGGGACTGCAAGACATCCTGCATTCTCGCCCACGAGTCCATGACAGCTAGCTCACTTCACTGCAGCCAAAATAGCAGCTTCCACTCGGCACAGAAACAGGTTGTGCGAGGTTATCAGGAATTCTTAACAAGCTACTTCCTCACACGAATACCAGGAATATCTTTCAAACCCATTTTCACTAACGTTTTTCTGAAAAGCGCAGGAGGTTTTTCCAACCCAATTGACTCACAGAATTGATTCGCCCATTTTACAAGTGAGGTCTTATCCCTGCCGATTTCTCTGAGAGAATTGTAGTAGCCGAGCCAAGCATGGTATGCTGCTTCTTTCACACTAGTGTCAACTTTAGCCATTGAATCATCCACCTGCAGGTGCCAATTTTTGACGAATTAGATATTCCTCACTCAAAGCTCAATCTGGCAGCAAGCATTTTCGTGAGACTTAATTTTTGAAGATAACAACACACTCCAGAAAGACAGAGATACAACCTTCAATTTCACCTCCTGGTCAATATGTGGTGCAGATGACTTTTCAACATGCAGGTCCCTTATTTCTTCCAGAAAATGCTCTTCCCAAGGCGCTAGCAGCAGAATTCCTTCACCATCTTTTCCTTCACGACCAGTCCTCCCGATACGATGTATATATTGCTCTTTATCAGATGGTACTCCAACCTAAGCATAATGATTAAATTGAGCCACAAATAATCCACCAAATCCAACACGAATAAACACTCCTTTCTTAAGTGAATTCGAGGCAAATTAATCTTACACAGCATACAACATAAGAGAAGTAATACCTGAATGACCAGAGAAACATCAGGATAGTTCATCCCTCTAGCTGAGACATCAGACGAGATAAGAATCAACTGTTTCGATTGCTTAAATTCATCACTTATGCGAGTTCTATAAAGTTGTGGCTTTCGCGAGTGTATCTCCCTGACATTTAATCTCATTTCACGGAGCAAAAGGTACATGAGTGAAGTTACCATCCCAGTCGTACAAAAAACAATAACCTGAAAGTCAGTTTGAGCACAAAGTCACACAGCTGAAACAGTTTGTACACGCCAGTGAGTATGTGAAAGAAATTGAATATCATCTTACCTTGTAATCAGGCATTTTCACAATATGCTCTTTTAAAAGTTGGTACACTACTTGAAAATGGATATCATGAGAAGCAACAATATATGACTGCTTCACCTACATACATAAAGGAAGGTTTCAGTGTACCAGCTTAATAAGAGTGCCTTATTTAAAACAGTGAACTTGCAAAAATTGGACGGGGAGGGGAGGGAGAGTGGGGCATCCAATTTCCCTTATTTGGAAATAGTGTTGGATGAGGAAGGAAAGGAAAGGGAGTAGGGCTACAACAAACTATCAGCAAGAAAAGTCCTCAGTCCCGAAAGATTACCGCTACAAAAATCATTTGGGAAAAAGAATGAAAGACTAACATGTACAAGTAGAGCAACATCAACATTAAATTAGTACTTCACAATGATAGATAACTTCATCTGTAAAGGATAAAAATTTATCTGAATGTTATCATGAACAAGCATCTCCTCCACAGAAGTTTGATCAAGATCCCACCACTGTACCTTGAAATTTGTGTCTGGGCAGCCAGTATCCACAGTGTTGATGCATTCATGCTCCCTTTTAAGAACAAGTTGAGAAACTCTGCGGACCTGAACATATTTAGATCCACAATTAATAAGATTTTACAAGTTTTCATAAACCCCTGAACCTAAAGTTTGGAACAGTTTTAGACTTTTAGCAAGAGTTACGATTTAACCTCTTTTGGAACTGTTGCAGAGAATAGCAAAGACTGTCGCTGACGAGGTAAACAATCAACAATTTTCTCCATGTCCTTGCGGAATCCAAGGTCCAACAGATGATCGGCTTCATCGAGTACAAGCATTTTAAGCCCCATCAATCGGGCAGACAAACCTGATTTAGACTCAATATGATCCAATAATCTACCAGGAGTGGCAACTAGAATCTGCAGAGAGAAGTAGCAATACAAGGTACAACTTTTTCAGTAATGAATGCATCAGACCTACACAATTGAATACTGAAACACATTTGTTAGAGGCTAATGTTATCAAATACTTTCTCATTACTTATACAGAGATTTTATTCTTCCTACAATGTTTATGTATTCAATTAATTTCTAAGTCTAATATAAGTTCATAAATCCAAAAAACAATCAGCCGCTAAAGTGGATAGGGTGGTTTGGTATTTATGAGAGACCAAAAATGAACAACAATGGTCAGATCAAGAAACCGTCCAAACTTTAAAGACACTAAGACAGTGTGAAAAAAAATACAAGACAAATGGCAAACCTGGCAAGGATCTATTTCGAGACGTTTCAGATCGTCCTTGAAACGTGTGCCACCAGATAGCACTTGAACACCTAATCCATCATGATACTTCAACAACACTCTTGTTTCTGCACCAATCTGACTAGCGAGTTCTCTTGTGGGGCAAAGAACAAGAACATAAATCGGAGGTACGCGCAGAACTTTCTTAGTGCTCATGGCCTTTAA
This sequence comes from Spergularia bocconei, assembly GCA_963457585.1. Classification (NCBI taxonomy): domain Eukaryota; kingdom Viridiplantae; phylum Streptophyta; class Magnoliopsida; order Caryophyllales; family Caryophyllaceae; genus Spergularia; species Spergularia bocconei. Next base: position 28,348,280 of record OY734942.1, on the reverse strand, counting down.
AACTGTTTCAATTGCAGGAAGCTGTTTTTATTTAACACGGAAATTGAAGGAGAACCATTATTCAAAAGAATATTAACCCAAAGAAGATGGAATGCTGAAGTTATACCAGAAAAGCAGCTGTCTTTCCTGTGCCAGCTCTAGATTTAACCAAGACATCCTTACCTGCCACAAAAACAAACTACTTACTACATCCAGACATGGCATTAAGTCATTAACCCAGAGGCCGAGTTAGGCTACTGATCAAGATAGGGAGGGAAGGATAAGATACAATAAAATCAAGAGCACAAAAGATCAGCAAAAAGTGAACCTGTAACCTGATGCGTAGGAAATGGCACTCGACACAAGATAAGGAGAGCACAAAAGGGACTTCATGTGATGCAAACTTACCCTCGAGACAAAGAGAGAGTGTATCTTCTTGGACTTTAGTCATCATAACATAGCCAGCCTCAGTCAATGCCTTAACTGTCAGTGGAGATATGCCGCATTGATCAAACCTAAAATAACAATATGCTTATATTTTCTTCAAGAGCCAAAACCATAAGCTACAGAAGCACCAGAGCAAAAAACAAGCAAAGTTGCCAGCTTAGGAATACAAGAAACCAGAATGACAGTCCGCCTATGGCCAGGGCTTAAAGTGCTTAAAGTTCTAAGAAAACCTTAGTGACAGGCTCACAGCCATCTTCATAATCAAGAAAGGTAAAACCCCTTGTTACCTAATCTTCCAAAGAATTCTAAACGACACTGAAAATCAAACCCGCAAACAATGCTCACACCATTGCAGTCAACCTAGAACCTATCAAAAGTTATACAGCTCTCAGAGTTGCAGAATGCTTTGCCAGTTTGCCGTGTTGTGATACACCAGACATTCCAACCAAAACATTGCCAAGCAAACTAAATAAATGCATTCACACCAATACAATCAAACATGCCTTCTGCTTATCAGGTTAGAACCATATTAGCATCATCAATTGCACAAGCTACATCCACATTACGAAATCAATGCACTATTGCAGTCACAGAATGCTTTGCCCTGTTGTGAAACACCAAAAATTGCACCTAATACATTACCAAGCCAACAAAATAAATTGATTTTCACCAATACATTCAAACATGTTACTGTTTAACTATTTATCAGGTTAGAACAATATTAGCATCGAAAATTTGCACAAACAACATCCACATTACGAAATCAACAAAAAGCGATTATCAAACAATCCATCATCAACCAAAACAGAAGCAAAGCACACCTCTTTTCACCAGGAACAAGATCATCCACACTCTCATCCTCAACCTCATTCTCTTCTCGCGCCTTCTCAACCATTTTTCGATACATAACCTCCTGTCTAATCTCCTCGACCCTCTCCCTCAACCCTTCCCCTTCCTCCTCTTTCTCTGCCAAATCCTCCAACTCCTTCACAATCCTTCTTCTCGTAATCTTCACATCATGCTTCCCCAACACGCCACTCCCTATAAACCCCCTCGCGCTCCTTAAACCTCCCCTCCCTCTCTCCCCCGCCTCCTCCTCCTCCTTCCTTTTCCCGCCTCCTTCGACACTAAACCTCGGCCACCTCGCATTCTCGCTAACCACCCCGTAATCCGCCTCATCATCACTTGATGAACCACCACTTCTCTTCTTATAAACCCTAGGTTTAAAATCCTTCTTGATTTTACTCGCAAAACCCCTCTTTTGCTCCAAATTACCGCCTAAACCCCTAAAATTCCCTAAATTACTCAAATTATCGCACTCCAGAAGGTGTTTGTTCAACGAATTAGTATGTAAGAGTCTCTTCCCCATCAAGTTACCAAGAATTCCTTCCTCAATACGCTTCTCCGCTCGGAAACTCGTCGAATTGATTGAGCAATAACATCTCTTCTGCTGGAAGTTACCGAAACCGCCTCCGTCCATCACGGGCCACCGGGAGCCCGACGAGACGTCACTGGGCTTGGAATCGGGCCGGAACGAGGGGGAGTGGACCGGGCCGTCGGCGTCGTTCCAGAGGTCCTCGGCGCCGGGCTTGACGAACCGATCGGCGAGAGCTCTGACGTGGTCGCGGGGGGCGAGAGGGGAGTGAGAGTGGGCCGGGCCGTCGTCCGGGCCGGGTTGGGAGGAGACGGAGGCCCGAATTTGGGAGCGGAGGCGGGCCTGGTAGAGCTGCTTCTCCTGATCGAGGAGGCGCTTCTCCTTGTCGCGGGCCTTCTTCTCGTGGAGGCGCTTCCACTGCCATTTGTTGAGCCCGCCCGGAAAAGTGCGCGGGCCGCCGCCCATGGGCCGGGCCCAGAGGAGGGAGGAGAGGAGTTTGCGGCGGAGTGTTTGCGACGGTTCTCGAAGGAGAGCTGACATGGCGGACTGCATTTTTGGGGGAAAAAAAAAAGTGAGAGGGGAGAGATCGGAGTAGAGAGGGTTTAGCAAAGGGTTTTAGTTGGTCGCGCTTTCGCTACCAAATTGAAGCGGTTCATACATCACGCACATTTTAGTCGAGGAAAACTAGGTACGGTGTCTAATATGGTTGAATAACATTTGACGTTGTAGTCTTGTAGAGTCCGGTGTTACGCATCTCTTTTGAGTTCAATTTATGACCGTTATATTAATTTTGGTCGAATATTATTCCAACAATTCAGAGCGAAACCACCACTAGACGGAGCTGGTGATGAGGTACGGTTTTGCCTAGCTTTGTTAATGAATGAGTTAGTTAAAATGTACGTGCTACTCGTATGTCGAAAGCAACGTAGCAAATCGTAAGTGTTAGGAAGAGTCTGGCGAGAGAGAGGAATTATATCTTTCGAAATAGAAGGCATTATTTGGTACGAATCAAGTTATTAGAATGCATAATTTAATCTAGTCTAAAATAGCCCGATTACAAAACAAGTTATTTAAATTTCTCTGGGCCACCAAACTGGAGGATCGTGTTACTAGGATCCTCATTATAATTGTAAAGGCCATAATGGTCGCTATCGTCAGAATAAAGATCCACCTCCTGAATGTTTTCAAGATTGTGTGCTTCATTTACGACTTGAATATTTCGGCAGAATGACATCTCGACGTTAAGATTGGGTTTAAACCCGGATCCCATTGGCGGATAACCATCTTCCGACGGGCCGGATACTTCTCCTCCACATGCTACGAAGGTACCCGACTTATGTAACCCTTGAAAGAAATTTGGGGGCCAAAACCCAAGTATTATTTCGCTTGACGTGGCTACTAGCCACCAATAATCATTCTCTAAATCCTGTTGTTTTGAAATAGAGTCTTAGCATTTTCGAACTTATAAGTCCAAGCAATGTTTAGTGGATATACCCTAGTAAACTGAGAAACGCAACGGTTACAATTTACAAATTTGATGGATTTACCTGATATACTGACACAAGAAAAACATATGATGTTCCATGTACGACAGATACGGGCTTCAAGATAGAATCAAGCGGAATGTCTCTCCTAACTTGGATGAACCCACACCACGAATTGAAACAATGTGTATCTCCTGCCTGTGATTACAATATAGGGATAGGAAAAAAAAAACAGAATAATGATTAAATCAATTACTGCTTCATGCATGCTAAAAAATTAAAGTATTTACAAACTTGTAGAATATGTAAAAGTACTTACAACTGTGTAGATAAAGAACCGAGTTTCTTTATCCCCGTATACCATTGGGTTCACCTAAGGTTAATACACGGGAGTTAGTTTAAGTGAAAATAGAGGGTTAGACCTGTAGAGGTTGAGAAGCAAGACTCCAGGATTATGTATGTACTCACTGTCCAACCGACTATAATGACATCCAAACCACCTTTAATGATGATTTCAGCAGAAGAATATTGAGACGATTCAACATTACTTGGATTCCAAACAGAGAGATTTGCAGAAATTCCATTGTATACTCTTCTTACATCACTTTTCGATTGACCAAGCGCAAACTACAATAAAACCATATCAGGGGAAAAAAAATATATATCATGAGTACAAGCGATGAAATTCAATAGGTCCACCTGAAATTGTCAATATGTATCTATAAGCCTTAGAGATCGACAAACTTACATAGGTTTTAGAATACAAGTTATAACTATTATTATGTGCATGTGTTTCTCCCAGTTGAGAGTAATTAAATCGCGGCATGTGGTGTTGATGATCATAATTCAATCTACTTATAGGAACTGTGCCTTTTGGACAATTGATATTGGTATCTATTTGTATTGGTACTCCATTACCAACTCCGCTACTCTTCGGTCTTTTTGGCATAAAAGAAGGCCTCATCTATTCAAGTATAACGACTATTAAAATTTAAAAAATGAGTATCGACAAACAAAATTTCAAACAACTTTGTGCAAGAAAAGATATATGCGAAATTCTTCAATTCTTTCAAAAGCGGAGAAGGACACGCATAGAAATTCGACCTCTGGATGAAACTTGTGATTCTTAAGAAGAGGATGTGATAATGCCGGCTGCTTGTAGAAATCAACACAGTCGTACAATCCTCCCTCCGTCTGTGTATATTCAAAATTGTCGTGTTAAGTCTAACGAGAATGCTAATTGAGCGGATAATCTATGATTGAGTTAGACTACTCTAAACAATTTGATTAGATTGATATTTGATCATAATACGAATAGAATTATACCTCAATTGTCTTTACGACATTATCTTTTGATCTATCTTCCTTATCGCCCTCGGCAACAAAATGTGTTAGACATAAGCACATCGTCGTAGCTAGAATAATCAAACATTGTGAAGCCATTTCCCTTTTCATCTGCGCATAGAGAAACCAAATATATATAGCCAAATTCCTAGTAAAATACATTCAATAATGAAAAGACAAATTAAATTAAAACTAGCTTCTAATATGCTAACAGAGAATAGTCGTCTCATCGTTACCTCTTGCTATTCTACTAACAACACCAGAGCAAATCTAAACTATTTTATGTGTAGTACTAGTACACTGAATCAAGCAGCAAAATAAAATTCAATTGAAATAAAATGTCAACGACGTAACGAAGTAAAATTAAAAAACATATTCTCCTAAGAGTTTTAGGGTTTTAGGGTATATATAAAGGGTTGAATATGGAAATTTGAGAGCATAAAATTCAAAATTGCGGAAATACAGGTTAAAGTAAGCAAAAATTACTTTTTTCAAGGGTAGTTCTTAGTTTGTTTGATGATTTTTCACACTGTATGACATGCATTTCTTGACATTGTAAGACATATTTTTCGTGACTTAGTATAACATGCTTTTCGTATGAACCTAGTTAGTCTTATGAAATGTTTCAATTATCTAACTCTGAACTTTATATACAATGTCATATGCTCCATTATCCTTGCATTGCATTATTGTCTTCACTTTAATATTAACTCAACTTTGTACTTTTTTTTTCTTCTAATTTTCCCAACTAATTACTTGGTGTTTATTAACTAAATTACTTTGCAAATAGATAGCGAACCTAGAATAACTGAATGAGACGCATCTAGTAACTTTTTGAACTTTTTACTAACCTATTTATTTATTTATTCATCCTTTAGACGTGAACTAAATAAGCATGCACTTTAAAAGCGGCTAGGAAAAGTACTCTCTAATGCAAGATCAACTATATTATTATTAAAGGTTCGTTTAGTACAAATCGAGGACTTTTTTAAAAAAAGTCAGGGCCACCATACATGAGGTAACGTCTACTATCATGATAAAAAAAGAAAACATCATACTGATATACATTGTCCGTATAAAGATCGACGTCATGAATAAAATCTGCTTTGTTTGCTTGATCTACAGCTATCATATTTTTGCAAAATGACCACTCTGGAAGTGTTGATTTGGGTTTATAACCGGATCCCATTGGCGGATAACCCACTTTTTGCGGCCCGGATACCTCTCCTCCACAAGCTACGTAGTTACCCGACCGAAATAAACCATGAAAAAATTGTTGAGGCCAATACCCGATTAGTGTATTGTTTTGCCCGACTGCTAACCACCAATCTCCAACATCTGAATCCTGTTGTTTATAAATGAATCCGGATTATTAGTTTTGACATTATATTGATATTATATTGTAAGTGTATGTGCATAATGAGTACCCTAGTAGATAAATCAAAGAAGCGTATGGTAATTTTACGATAAGCGATGTTACCTGAAAAACAAACAAGGGCAACACATATACTGTTCCCTTCATCTTTGAGGTAGGCTTTATGATAAAATCAAGGGTAATGTCAAACCTAGTTTGGACGAACCCGCATTGTGAATTGAAACAATGTGTATCTCCTGTCTGTTATTACAAAAAAAAATGATTAAACTTTATTTTGATAGGAAGTTTTTACAAACTAAAGGGTTCGTAGAGGACTTACAACTGTGTAGATAAAGAACCGAGTTTCTTTGTCACCGTATACCATTGGATTCACCTATAAGGACATAAGTAAAAAATACATCATAATTTTCTGATTAAAACATATAAAACTTGTTGTATTATATACTAGTATGATGAGAATTATATTCAGCAATAGAGTGTACGTACTTACCGTCCAACCAACTATTATGACATCCGTTCCACCTTTGATGATAATTTCACCGGAAGAATATTGAGATGGAAAAACTTTTGGATTCCAAACGGAGAGAGTTGCAGCAATTCCGTTGTAGACTTTAGTTACATCATTCTTTGATTGACCAAGCGTAAACTATAACATTCACATATAATTAGAAAATACAACAACAACAACAACAACAACAAAAAAAACTCATTTCTTTATGGTTTTCAAGCTAATTAACTAGCTAGCTTGAATTTTGATAGAGTACGTACTAACTGGTCATTTTTCCTTTAAAAGAAAATATTGTGACCGACTGTGTCTCCGATCCAAAACAGTACCCCATAAAATTCACACATATATGCACGTATACGTGTGAAAGGCAAACTTACGTAAGTACGAATTTCTCCACTGTCATTGGGATGTTTTTCTCCCAAATGAGAGTAATTAAATCTACGCATTTGGTGTTGATCACCGTAATTCAATCTTCTTATAGGGACCGTGCCTTTTGGACAATTGATTTTGGTGCCAATTATTATTGGTACTTCGTTGCCAACTTCATTAGTCTTGGGTCTTTGTGGCACAAAAGAAGGCCTAATCTGTTTTAAGTATAATAACATAAGAAATATGAGCATCGAAAAAATGTAATTATATGAGAGATTTGTTTTAAGGTTGAGATAAAGTGATAAATGGCACAAGCGAGGGATTCAATCACGGTAAATAATCACTGATGCATATCAAATAGACAATTAAAAGTTCAACCTCTGGATGATATGAGTGATTCCTTAGTAGAGGATGTGAAAGTGCCGGTTGCTTGTAGAAATCAACACAATCGTACACTCCATCCTTCGTCTGTGTATATTCAAAATTATTTTGTTAATTGGTCTCATTTTAATTAAACAGTCTATCACGGTCAATTGAGTTTGACTACTCCACACAATTTTGAAAGAGATGTTAGATATGACAAGAATTATACCTCGATTGTCTTTAGGACACCTTTTGATATATCTTCCCTACCGCCCTCGGCCACAAAATGTGCTAGACATAAAGATATTGTTGTAGCAAGAATGATCAAACACCGTGGAGCCATCTTTTTTCCTAGGTCACTCTGTAAACCGTTTTAGTTTAGTCGATCGATTGATACAGGCAAAATAAAATTCAGATTAAAAAAAATGTAGCTAAAGATGGCATAACAAAGAAAGTAACGCTCGTATTGTTATCAAATGCAAACAAACCAGCACCAAAGAAAAAACTCATACTTACGAAGAAGAGGATTGAATGTGCTAAAGGTGAGACTGTGAGAGAAGAAAAGTTGTTGATTTTTGGGTTGAAGAAAGCAAAATAGTAATAGCATAATTTGATTGGTTTTGAGATATAAATCAGGCTTTTCTTATGAACCATATGGTGTGAAAATGGTAATAAAAGATCTGACTCTGATTTAATTAGAACTCTCATCCAATGTACATACTCATTGTCTTCACTTAACTAGTCACCAATTCATCATTCATCCGATCTTTATCTTTGACTATTTGCGCAATTAATTACATATGAATTCGAATAAGATGCATGGGACGTAGGAAACCTAGAACGGGAGTATTTTTTTTTTTTTTGAAGCAACTTGGAGTCAATGATATGTGTAGTCCCGTGGCGGATCTATCCACAAAAAATTCTTTTCGGCGTTCCAACAATTCGGATCGGCTATTTCAGACAAAGAAAAAAAAAACAATATTATTCGGTGTCCTCCATGGTTTTTTAGGACTCTTTCATAATTTTGAAACAAAAATTGCATTTCTGTAAAATTTTCCGGTGTCTCGGTACCCCTCTCCCTCCTTTATAGATCCGCCACTGGTGTAAGTCCCTTCAATGTTTTTTGGATTCTTTATCATTGATTTCAACCTAACTAGCTAATATACCCTGGCTTGGCTAGACGGGTTACCTGATCTTGTACGCGATGCGTACATGTTCTTACAAGGCTCTGTTCGGCAACACATCAACGAGTAGAAAGTAGCATTTTGACCGGGTCAAACTACTAGTGAACGTGTTAAGCTGCCAAAATTTAAGTAGCAACTTGGGTAGAAGTTAGCATTTTAAGTAGCATTTGAGAAATGTTACTTTGAGTAAAATTTCATGTAAAAAACTAGCATTTATAATTTTTTTTTCTATGTTTTATATAGTTTTAATAACTCAACAGCTACTTTTGTCGAACACGTCTGATACCAACTGCTACTTTTAGAGCTAACAGCTACCTGCTACCTACTACCTGCTACATGCTAGTAAAATAGATACCTGCTACTTGAACAACTACCTGCTAGGCTGCTACTCAAACAGCTAGTGCAGCCGAACAAAGCCTTATGCAAAAAAGGAAAAAAAATATATCAACCGCAAATATATGGAGGGAGTATATGGAGTAACCAAAAATTAAAGAACCTAAAAGTACCAAAGGGAGTACATATATCATCTACTCCGGATCCAAATATATGAATAAAAGAATTGGATGGACTATACTATCTACTCTCAATTCTCAAATATATGAATGTGTTGCGGTTCAAATCCATCCTTTGAAGACTTGATCGTGCCCATAACTAAATTGTATATTTGCTGAATTATTTTCAAAGCAGACTCTCGTATGTCACGAGTACAAAACTAGTTTACTAACTTACAAACCCATACATATATAACCACGAACGAGTACAAAACTAGTTACTAATAGCGATCGGGGCCACCGTACATAACGTAACGCTTATGAACATTATGATAATAAAACACATCATATTTATCTCCTTTGTTTGTAAAAGGTTCCAAGTCATCAATGAACACATTATCGTATGCTTCATTTATCACACTAACATCTTTACAGTATGACCACTCGGGGAAACTTGATTTGGGTCTATACCCGGATCCCATTGACGGGTTACCCAGATTCTCCGGCCCGGATACTTCTCCTCCACATGCTACGTATGTACCCGACTGATATAGCCCACGAAAGATCCTTTGAGGCCAAAATCCAATTACTGTGGTGTTTACCATGGTTTGTAACCACCAATTTCCATTTAATGGATCCTGTATAAAAAAATTATTATGATCAAATGATAGACATTTGTAATTAGCATTTCCAAACTCAAATTACGTGACTATACCGGTATATATATGATGAGTAGCACGTGTATTACAGTCGGACAATGTTATAAGCCGGTCTATAGTGGAGACACAATTTATTGGCAACTATGCATGAGCTGAGGTGATGAGGTAGTTAAATTTAGTTAGCAGTAGTATATATTGACAGTAATGACCGACTTTACAATCAAAGGAGTTAATTAATTACCTGGTAAACAAAGAAGGGAAATACATATTTCGCTTCCTCTACGGTAGAGATTGGAGCGATTCTAAAATCAGAGGGAATGTCAGATCTAACGTGGATGAATCCGCATTGCGCATTAAAGCAATGTAAATCTCCAGCCTATCCATTAAAATTAAAATAAAAACATAGTTAAACCATTTATTATTGGTGTGATAGTAATTAGTCTTTTACAAGTGCAAAGAGAAGTTTGGAGAGTACTTACAACTGTGTAGATAAAGAACCGAGTTTGCTTGTCCCTGTACACCATTGGATTCACCTATGGACATAACTCATAAGCAAGAAATACATCAATTTTTGTGAGTATTAATTATTAAACATACCATACTAGTTATTGTGTTAAAGTTTGAAAAAAAAGTAACTAGTAAGAAATTAACTTGAAAATGTGTCACTCAGGGCATGCCTGGATTGCCAGGAATAGGCCCTGAATAATTAAGGGGTAACAATTTCAGGTCCATATGCAAGTTTGGATTGGCAGGGAAAAGTTAGGCCCTAAACTCATTACCCCCAAACAAGGGTAATGGATTACCGGCCCACCCCATCCAGTAAAGATTTCTGGGTAACATATATCTAGCCCAACATCAATTTTTCTTCTCTTTCTCCCCTGTTTGCTTCTCTGCGTTTATTTTTTTTTTTTTTTTTGAGAGGATTCTCTGCGTTTATTGCTGCTGGGTTATCATCATATCAGGTATTCTTCTCTCTCCTCTTCTCTCACCTTCTTCTTTCTCCTTCCTAATTTTCAATCCCCCTTAATCAATCACGGTATTCCAAACCAACAAATCAATGAATTATTACCCCCCTAATCGATCCCCCCCTACTCATTCACCCATGAATTTTTCCCCCTTTAATCATTACTTGGATACCAGGCAAGCCCTCAGTAATAATGAATTACGGATCGGAGCATGAGTTATGATGTTAATATGTTATCCAACCCTGAAACCATATGACTATATTTATTTTGTAAAATCTCGTTAGATTATACTATAGTATACATCATATTATTGTGCAATATCGTAACAAATGTTCTTTTTTTGTTGACAAGCAATAGAGGGTAATGCATGGGTAATACTAGTATAGACTTGTAGGGGATGGGAATCAAGAAAGTGTACATACTCACCGTCCAACCAGTTATAATGACGTCTGATCCACCTTTAATGATAATTTCACCAGAAGAATATTGGGAAGATTCAACTTTCGGATTCCAAATGGAGAGAGTTGCTTCAATTCCATTGTACACTTTTCTTAAATGGCTTTTTGATTGTCCAAGTGCAAACTACAACATTATGACTAGTGAGCATATTAAGAGAAATTAAAAGCATAATGATCATTAGCCATCAAGCTAACTTGTAGCACAACAATGGCGAAACCAGGATAAAAAGTTACATATTTATTAGATATATATTTAATGTCTTTTCGAAACCTCGGACGAACCATCGCCGATTCTACAGACTAGACCCCCTTGGTTCCACCTACTAGTAACACACTAACAACATGATGCATATGCACAAAATATGAGAGATATTATTACTTACGTAAGTATTAGAATTTGAGGTCTGTCCATTGGGATGTTTTTCTCCCAATTGAGAGTAATTAAATCGACGCATTTGCTGTATTTCACCGTAGTTCAATCTCCTTATAGGAACTGTGCCTTTTGGACAATTGAGTCTTGTACCTATTGACGAAACTTCTCCGTGAAGTTCTTCAGTCTTTGGCGATTTTGGGACAAATGAAGGCCTCATCTGTTCGATCATGTATAACAATAATGACATAAAAGATGTAAATAATAGTGTATAAATATGTTATTTATCTATCGATCATACACAAACTTGAAAATCACTTATACTTCTATTAGTAACATAACAATTTCGAAATGGACGGAGATAATTTACCTCCGGATGGTACGAGTGATTCTTTAGCAAAGGATGGTTGAATGCTGGTTGCTTGTAGAAATCATAGCAATCGTACACTCCATCTTCAGTCTGTATATATTCCAAATTATTGCGTCAAAGTCATATATTTCTCATATGGATAATCTATTGATCAATTAATAATTGATCGAGTTAGACTAATCAACATAAAAGAGATTGCGAAATAAAGAAAAAATTAACCTCAATTGTCTTCAGGATGTCCTTTGATTTACCGCCATCGGCCACAAATTGCATTAGATATACCCATATCGTAGAAGCAAGGATAATCAAACACCTTAAACCCATTTCCTCTTTCACGCTGCCGGAGAGAAACCACATTTATACTCCAAAGTTAGATATCTAACATAGTCATATCGACAACATAGATTTAAATCGACTAACATGAATACAACTTGATACTTACAATAGAAAGTTGAATGTGCGAAAGATGGGGAAAAGGGCGAAGTTCTTAATAAGAAAAGTTGATTAGTTTTGACCTTATAAGCTTATAACATGCTTTTTGTATGACATGCAACGGATTACATATGTGGTCAAGAACACTGAACGTTGAAGTATGAAAAAGGTAATAAATTTTCTAACTCTTAATTTATGAGAACTTTATCCAATTATCAGACTTCAAAAAAAAAAAAAAAAATCAGTTATCCAAATCGAAACACATTCTATTTTCATTGTTCACCATTTATTTCGTCTGATTTCTTCCCTAAATAATCAGTTAATTACAAAGGTACAGGTTAAAAATCAGAACCCAAAAAAAGTGAAAGTTTTAATTTGATGCAGAGTGAAACTTTATCGCGTGAGATACTTGAGAATCTATAGTAAGGGTACGTATCATAATTTTGAATTCACACATTTGCAAATTTTCTCACTCGAGCTACTTGAGAGTTTATATACGTAATTAGGATTGTCGTACAATATATTACAAATCGAATTCAATGTATGACTCAGATTGATCGAATTAACTAAACATGGATCAGCTTAAATTAAACCTCATGATCGAATATGTACCATTATTGTCATTTATTAATTACATCAAGAGTACATAAATCAAATGATGAACCATGAGTCCATGACAAATTAAACCCAAACCTATGGTTAATTAGGACCCCCAAAGGCGATAACGTGCTGACCATAGTACATATGTTTATCAGCAACACCATAGTACTCGTGTGTCTTGTACGTCGCAGTTTGCTTAGCATCTACAATGGCACCATTATTGTCCACCACATTAAAATCTCTGCAATACGCGTCGATTTGAATATTTGGATCCATATCAGGGAACCAACCAGCTCCCATTTCCGGGGGCGGGACTGTTGCTGTGGTGTACGCTTCTCCTCCACATGCTGCATACGTTGCTGGTTGTTGCAGACCTACAAAAATGTTCTGTGGCCAAAACCCTAGTGCTATTGCTGGCTGCTTTATTCCTACTTGCAACCACCAAACACCCGTGCTGGCATCCTGATTTAAACACATACGTATTAGGTCTCACACATATGATTCAGACCAAATAACGTTAACAAATGAAATGAACACGGAGGTATGTAGAAACATACTCGATGGATAAAGAATTTTTGTTCGTAGATTTTTTCTCGTCTTTTTGATACTGGGTCTAATACAAAGTCGACGGGAGTATCCTTTGAGGTCACAACAAATCCGCATTCAGTGTTGAAACAATGCATATTTCCTGCCTGTAAAAGGATTATTTATTTCACTTAGCATTAACAAAGATGTCGTATCATCTAAGGTGCTGAGACACTTACACCAATGTAAACGAAGAATCTTGTCCTTCTATCGCCTGGATACTTGTTAGGATTAACCTGCGAAGTAGGAAACAGCAAGAGTAACGAATTATGTACGTACCGATGTACGAATGAAAACTTACCCCCAAATAAAGGGTAAAACTAAGGCCTTGATCACTTACAGTCCAGCCAGCAATGATGAAATCTGTACCACCCCTGAGAATGATTTCAGCAGAACTGTATTGGGATGGGAAAACTCGCGGGTTATAAACGCTCACAACAGCACCAAGACCATTGTAAACCTTCGAGGGATCACTGATTGTCTGAGATATTGCAAACTACATTGCAAACAATGTGATTCAATCATATGTACATACTTAAGAATCCAACAGGCTAAAGCAGTGGGCGGAGCTAGCTAGCTCTCCCACTACACAGGGTCAAAAATACCGGGAAAAAACTCACTATATTTCCTGATATGAACTCAGCTGGACCGTTTGGTTTTTCGGCTGTAAATGATTGTTGTGGATGTCCTTTAGTATCAGAGAGGCCGCTGCTCTTGTTCACTCTTCTGATGGGTACAGTTCCTTCAGGACATCCTCCATCCTTTAATCGACTGATATTCGTTTCTGTTGCATTGATCTTCCAAGTGCTCTCACTGTTATTAATCCTTTGAGGCACAGAAGTAGGCTTCATCTGCACAAAAACACATAACGTTTTTCTGAAGCAACATTACCCCATTTCCTGGCCTATGATGATGCAAGGGGGATCCGATTTTACCCCTATGCTTGAACAAGTACATAATTTTGCTATGCACAATTATTTCATTTCAACTGTAAATGTAAAATTGTGGTGCTTAAACAAAAGGGAAGTAAAAAGAGAGGAGATTACCTGAGGATGGAAAGAGTGATTTTTTAAGAGAGGATGATCAAATGCCGGTTGCTTGTAGAAATCTATGCAATCGTATATATCTCCATACTCGGACTGTAAATCATTCCAATCAAAGAGAGGTAAATAAAATGATCAAATGAACAACTATTCCATCATCTTTTATCAGGTTCCCTCAAATTTTACCTCAACAGTCTTTTGAGCATACTCTGATCTTACTGCCATAGAGAGTCTTATAGCAGCAACCCAACAAAGTGAGAGAAGAAAACGTAACAGAGAACCGCTTTTAGTTATTAAGTCCATCTTCTCAGCTGCATGTTTTGAAGTAAAATCACATGATTAGTGATAGTGAAAAATGGCTACTGACTTCTCCTTTGTATCTTCATTCTAAAATAAGCATTCCCTTCGAAAATCCACAATTGCTCAGACTCTTTATTCCTCAAGTACCCAATTCCTACACAAACAAACAACACTTCTATCTATAAAATCGGGTCTGGTATTCGGCCTAGTCAGATTCTTTTAGCCGAGTCCAAAAGACAGACCAGAGGGCAGAACATCGGTCATTAAACAAGCCAAAGTAAACGAAACATGGATCGGTGCCTAAGATCAAGAACACTAACAAGCAACAACATTAATACTAACCAAAAGTCTATTCCTAGCCAAAGATCAAGAAATTACCAGTAAAAGACTAACAAAACCAACAGAAATGACCAGTAAATTGAATGTGAAATTCACAGAAATTGACAAGGATTTCCCTTTTTATTTCCAAAGCCATAAAGAAGGGAATGGGAGAAAGATATGGTATATTCTATGGTACATAGAAGAGATCCCCAAATTTGTAACTGACATTCTAACTATGAAATTCACCTCTTTAATTACTTTCCTTGAGAGTATGTGCCAGATTCCAGATTATAACGCAAAAAGGTCAAAAATCCATTTGACTTCTTACACAAGATACGTTCATATCCATACCTCCAAATTCAGTCCGAAACCGCCAATACAAACATAGGTAATTTCGTAAAGTTCACTCAATGTCTAAAATCCTGGCTGATGCTGCAAAGTCAATGAATTTGGGTTATTTTCTGGCTTTTCTCACACAGAACAACACATTGTTGAGACGGCCTAGCGTAAGAGCATGGCTTACAAATATCGGGTTCTCTAGAATTCTCTCTTTACGTTTGGTTTGAGTTCCTCTGGCATGTTCAAACCAAACGTAAAGAATTCAATCAAAAGAATCGTGTTCATTTCTATGGAACACCAATTCAATCAAAGAACTCGAGAATAATTGAAAGGCTAACTTTCCTCCAAACCATACGAGCAACTCAAGGCAACTTCCAATAACTCGATTCACTTAAGAATCATGGGTTTCTTCAGCTGCAGTTAACATGAAAACACATAAACATTAAGCATAAACACTTGCACAAACTCGAGTAAGGCGTAACATCAATAAGTACTTGTCAACTTCTCACCTGACAAACCAAATCTACAACTCCCCCAGAACACAAAATCGAAGTTCATTCTTGGAGAAGCTAACGATAAAGCCTTCCAGCAAAAGTTTACTCTCTTAGGCATTTCATCGAACAGTTGACATGCACTACATAATAGCCAACTTTTATTTGAAGCCACAAAAAGATTATAAGTAAACAACTCTCAACTAGATAACGAACTCAACAACTTTCTAACGAACTGCTGACGTGGCCAAGTTGAGTAGTCAAGTTTTACAGTTGAAGTACAACCAACTGAGCAAGTAAAAAGGTGAAAAATGCCGTTCAAGTTTTATATGTTGGTGTTTAGTTTTGATCCCATTAATGTCGCATAAGAAACTATTTCGACTTTTTAAATATTCGTCCCTTTTCTGTTTTGCTTTATCTTGGTTAGTGTTCGTGGCAACTAAAACCTGTTTTGTGTCCATCATAGACAACGTACCTCCAAATTCATTCATCGAAAGAAAGAATTAGGGCTTAACGCGAAGAATATATATTCATCAAAATAAGACCATAATGGCATTATCCATCAATTCCAACCAGAGTACACAAGTATAATCTTACATAGGACCACCAAATAAGACTTTGTGATGACCGAAATGTTGATCAATAACACCATAGTTACCATTATTTGCGTACGTCTCAGTATCACCAGCATCTACAACAGTTTGCCTATCGTCCACCACAACAAAATCTGTGCAGTACGCGTCATCACCAGTAGGAAAGGGGTACCATCCAGCTCCCATTTCCGGGGGTGGAAGGGTTGCCGTGGTGTATATCTCTCCTCCACATGCTGCATACGTTGCTGGCTGTTGCAAACCCGAAAAGATATTATGTGGCCAAAACCCCATTGTAACTGCTGGGTCCTTCATTCCTATCTGAAGCCACCAATGTCCAGAATTTACATCCTGATATTTACAGATAATGCCTTTTAGAAAGTCATCAGTGAAAGAAGGATTAAAGAGGACAACTCGAAAAGTATTTGCATATATACCCGATGGATAAAGAACTTGTCTCCATAGATCGGTCCTCCTCTTTTTGATACTGGGGACAATACAAAATCGAGGGGAATATCCGATCTGGTTTGAACAAATCCGCATTCAGTATTGAAACAGTGCATGTCTCCTGCCTGTAGAAACATAACGAGCATCAGTTATCAAGAAACCATTCCCTTTAGCATTGTGACACGAGTACGCTCTAGCCAAAATAGTATAACAAGTCTGTAAATCCTATTTTCACACCAATTACTTTACGTTTTATCAAATAACCAAGTCCAGGTTCCTAGACACTTACCACGGCATACACGAAGAATCTTGGCTGGTTGTCCTGGTACTTGTTAGGGTTTGCCTGGAAAATAAGCACAAAGAAAGAATGAACCTGAACTTACTGGCTTACAAATTATTACGTCTTAGCCACCCCTCTCCTTTTTTCCAAAGACAACAAGGTCAAATTAAGGGCATAGAAGCATAGTAAACCAAAGTCTCCAGAAACCACAATGCTAAAGAAAGACAATACTTAGAATTACTTACTGTCCATCCCACAATAATGGAATCTGTGCCACCCTTGATAATAATTTCGCCTGAACTGTATTGAGATTCTAAAACTCGTGGCTTATAAACAGTCACAATAGCACCAACACCATGATAAATCTTCGAGGGATCGCCTTTAGTTTGACTGAGTGCAAACTACATAGAAACCAAAAAAATATAAAACGGTCAACAAGGCTGTCTGAAGGAACATGTCAGACACATTCTTTTACAAAATTAACAGCCAAAAACACGGCTGCATAACTTCAATTTCCATTTGCAATGGCCTGCCTAGTAATAAAGAGGAAAACTTTTCCAGGAAATAGAAATTTGGCATCTGGCAAAGAGTCTCAACTCTCAAACTACCTAAACAAAACACCAAAATCCTACTAAACATCAAAGAATGCATTATATATATCTAGTTCTATTCAGAATTTTAACCTATGTGTCTCAGACTGACAAGTACAGCATTAACTTTCACGACACAACACACAATTTCCTCAAAACCTTTGCGAGTAGAGTACACCACAACTATATGCCTGCAAACTTAACCTATGAGAGGCCCCGACTGCATTTTACCACTCAATTTCCTTCCTCAAACCATGACCAATATAAGCTTGAGGCGTCCTTCGTAACTTCAAGAACATTGTAATAAGTAATAACCCTCATATATAAGGGGTACAATTGGGAAAACTGGATACACGAGGAAATACCTCAAAATATTTCCCAAAAATAAAAGCACCTAAACCTTGAAGGTGATGGCCTAGTATCCCAACAACAAGCAACTAAACACCATGCAGGTAGCATAAAGACAAATGATGCAATTTAGAGAGAAGACAAAGAGAAGAAAGTCATTTAGAAGTTTTCCTAATTCTTGGAGGATGAACTCACAATAGTTCCAGATACATAATCAGTTGCACCATTCAGATTCTTAGCTTTAGATCGTTGTGGATGTAATTTGGATCCAGGAAGGCGACTGCTCTTCTTTAATCTTTTAATGGGAACCATTCCTTGAGGACAGCCTCCATCCTTCAATCGAATCATATCTGTTTCGGTTGCATTTATCTTCCAAGAGAAATTACTCTTTCGACTCCTTTGAGGCAGAGAAGTAGGCCTCATCTGCATTAAACACAAAATTACACACAGAAACTTGTTCATATGAAAAGGTACATAAACCTACAATAAGAGATCAAATAAAGACTTTCTAAGTTTGCGATAAACAAACTCAAAGAGAAAAGTGTTGGTCAACTAAATCATTTCAGCTCTAATACGTCCAAAATGTGTTGCTATGTCAAATGAGCAGTTCTTATTCAAAATGATCAATTACTTACAATTGAGAAGTTTTGTTGTCATCTGAAATAGGAGAGCTGTAGAATCTGATAAATACAAAGAATCTTACCTCAGGATAGAAAGAATGGTTCTTCAAGAGAGGGTGATCAAATGCCGGCTGCTTGTAGAAATCCACACAATCATATATGTCTCCATATTCGGTCTGTGGAGCATTCAAAGTGATGGTTTTATTTTTCTTTTAGATCAAGTCAAAGTAATGTTCGGGTGAATAAGTGAGCAACTACTTCATCCTTTCTTATAAAAAGTTATTGTTACCTTAATAGTCTTGTGAGCATAATCTGATCCTTCTGTCCTAGAGAGCCCCAAAGCAGCGACCCCAAGAAGTAAGAGAATGGGAAATAACGAAAGAGTAGTCTGAAATACCATCTCCTGAGCTGCATTTTAAGACAGAAATCACTGGAATCAGTGACAAACAAAATTGGTTATATCTGCTGAACTTGTTCCAGATCCTGAATCAACAGGACATTAACTGATGCTGAAAGTTGTTACTCCTAAGAAATTGACACCATTCAAGGATGTACCATTGAGGGAGAATCTAAACATACAAAACAGCTACCAAGAAAATCATGCTGGTGTAAGCGATAATTAAAATCATACAAAAATAACTACGAAGAAAAATTCACACTGAGGGAGGATGAGACAACTTCCACACACAAAAAGGAGTACCCCCTCAACTGAACAAACTTTTTCCCTCCATTTGTGTCCTTCCCCGAAAAAGAATTTCTTAGCGAGTTCACAAAGGACTTACAAAGTTAAATCTAAAGCTCACTGGTACAGAAAATTGGTGCTAGACGCCAGAGCGCTGGTAATACAACAAGCAAACTTAATCTTTATGTTTCTGTTGCCTGATAAAATTTAAAAAAGAGTAAGTCGCAGCAAGGCACAATAAGATTTTGTTTAAAATAACATCACCAACGAGGCAATAACATCACTCCTACAATCATAAGTTTGCCTGTATAGCCAAGGAACAAGAGATTACCTCTAAAAAATTGGCAGAAACCTATACATATGTATGAGCAACACTTTGCACAAAAAGTTGGTGAGAGTCTCCATTTTATATCCAAGGGAAACCAAAAAAGGGAAGAGATGGGAGGGGTTGGAAACTTGGAATATTAGATGGCATAAAGAAGAGATGCCTTAATTTGATTGTAATATCCAGATGCACTTCAATACCAGATCTTTGATTATCTTCCTTGTGAGCATATACCAGATTGCAGATAAAGGCAAAATAAGTAAGAAATCCAAATTTAATAAGGAAGTATTATGAATACACGTGTACTACATGTACCTCCAGATTCAGTCCAGAACCAAATCTTCAAGAAGAATTCAAATATAATAAAAGAACAAGGCAAGATACCCCAATCAAGGAAGGTTGCCGCACCATTCCCAGGATTTTTCACTTTCCACCCGCCTTCCATCCCCGCATGTTTACTCTAGCACAGATCTTGAACCAGTTGACAGTAGCGATCAGCTGATAGCTGCTGCTATTTCTCATATGACCCCATAACGGAATCCACCCTGGTGATGGCATAGTGATGTGACATGTAGCATTCAATTACAACTAGCACAACAAGTTAGTATTATTGTCATCATATTCACTTAAAGTTATCAGTCAAATACAAAATATATTATTGAAATGTGGATAACAATTTAGGCTGATGCTACAAAATCAATCATGCTTTAATGATGGGGAACATATATTAAAAGAAAAGATGACAAACATATGAAGCTTACTTGAAAGCTGAAACTAAAAAGACGGTTTATGCCGCTGATAGCAACGGGAAACATGTAGTGGCGTAATATAATTCGTCACCTGAAAGAAAAGGGTGGGGAACCCCGGACTCATCCATTTCTAAGTCATTTTACTCTGTAGTAGAAGCTAGCCTATATTCTCTATAAAAATTACAATTTGGGAGACCCAAGTCTCTTCCAGCATTTCTACTGCCAGCTCTCAGTAGTTCATCATATTATATAATCAGCATAAATGAGTTATGACTTAGCCACAAGATGCTCCACAGATACAAAGTAGCTCCCCACAAAAAGAAATGATGCCAAACCACACCTAGACATCCTTGCAGAGATTCCTCGGAATAAAACATTGCGATCAGCAGGGTGCATCCCAGTAAGTCTTTCAAACCAATTCCCTGGCCGCTTCCACTTTAGGAACTTCCTTTCCATAGCCAAATACTTGGGTAGCACAATGCACTGGGATCGGACTTTTGAAGTGTCAAAACCATGAGAAGCAGCAGCAGCCAATGACCCAGAAATTCCAGCAGTCAAACTAACAGCTAGAGGAGAAAGTGGGTTAATTTCATCATTTGTCTCAGGAGGGGAATCCATTCCGACAGCTTTCCAATCCAGCAATGCTAGGTGCAGAAATTGCCAACTGCCGAAAAAAACCCCACCAAAAACACAATCACGGGCTATTCCCACACGAAGGCCTCTCCACAAGGCTCGCCAACCTTCCAATCTGACGATATCTAAAGGCCTTTTAACATCAGTAACACCAGGTGGCTTACCAGAGCCAGTAATCGTCCAAGGATAATTTTTCAAGGCATCAGCCATATTATGATTTTTTGACGAGAGTACAGATAAGAGGTTAACAGTACGTTCAAGTGCCACTTCATGTGCTACATATCCAGGCAGTAACCTTGAGATCACAGGGGCCACAACGTTTTTAGTGGCTGCCTTACTACTGCTGGAACCACGAACAGCTGCAGTGACCTGTTTGCGAAGCTTCAACATTTCAAATGGAGAGTTTAAGAGAGATTCCACAGCTCCAGCCGCCATTCCAGCCAAAAGAGCTTCAGAAACATATACATAATTATCAACCCGGCCATCTTTATAGTAAGCAGATAAAATTTCATAGACCCCAAAACGAGCACCCAAACTAGTGACTCTTCCAAATGTCAGCCAACTAACGCCTCTGTACAACCCTGAATATCCCGACAAAGATCTAACCCGGTCCAATACCTGATCGGCAGTTAGTCGTTTGCTGGAACTCGCACCAACTTGAATGAGAGTTTTCACAGTATCAAGAGGATAAGTTATAGTGGTGCCTATAGCAACAGAGCCACCCGCCGCAAGAGCATGGCTTACAAATACTGGATTCTTCAGGAGTTCATCCATCTCAGAAAAACCAAATAAATCCAACTAACACCTACACTTAATCTTCTAACAAAAGAATCATATTAATCGCAAGACGCCCAATTCCATCACGAAACTTCAACCAATGTACAAGAAATAGACTTCACAAACAAAGTGACCAAGCAATTTTGAACAGCTTACTTTCCTCCAAACAACTTCAAATCACCAGAATCACTGCAAATAACATTTGCACAAAAACATCAAGCACAAAACTTTACAACAATTTCACGTAAAATCAACTACTTGCTCACTTCCCCATTTAAAAAGATCAGATCTTTACGCTACCCAAAAACACACAAAATCAAAATCCCAACTTGGAGAAACTTCACACTAAAGCTTCAAACAAAAGTCCACTCTCCTAAACATTTCATCGAACACCTAATGTGCACTACTTAATTACTTCAATAATACAATAAATAATGAAAAGAAATCAAATTTTCTCCACAAATTCTAAAAGTGGTAAAGATCAAAGACAAAAAACCCAGTTCAGATTTCCTTTTATAGATTCAATTAAACCCCAAAATGCAAGAAATTAGAACAAAAGAAATGAAGAGGATGAAGATGATAACCTGGGAAATGAGCGTAATGTTGAAGCAAATCGTCGACAGTAAAAATGATGTGCGGAAAAGTCTGTTGACTTGGATTTTTTTGTTCGGAGATTTTGAGAAATGTTTGGGGTTTTTCAAGGGTTTAAGTTCGACAAATAACGACCCCTTATTATCTGGCGAATCAATTTTGTTGTACTGCTGTTGGTGAGGTTCGAACTTGGGTCATGGACTATAGGGTGAGTTTGTGACCAATCATTATTTGTAAAAAAAAATTCCCGAGAATCGTCAATTCTTTATACTCCATATTACACTCGTGTTGGACAAATGAATAATATCGCTGAATTCGTATAAGGTTATCGTCGTTAGTAAAGTTTAAAGTGGAAAAGTGTTATTGTTTACAGAAATAGTGAATAGCTATTCGTTGCCCTTAGTGTGAGAAACCGAATACCGAACCACGATGCGTCAGTGTCGAGAATTTGGAATGAATAAAAAAGGAACGGGACATTTAGAGTTGATAGTGCCACCAAATGCTAGAGATTGTTATTGGAACGCAGTAGAAATAATCTGTACATCATCTTCATGCTCAAGATTTTACAAAGAGAACAAAATTAACAAAAGGAGAACTTTTTTGTGTGGGTCTCATCTGTTTCTTTTCCATTTAGATCGGGAGACGTAATGCTTGAATCGTTCTAGAGGAAGGCGGATCCTGTTCTAGCTTCACCAAGCTTCGAAATCGAGTCTTGACAGAGTCACAGAGATGATGTCCAATACGAATATCAGATGTAGTGTTTGTTCGTCAATCTTTAGAGCTAGTGCCAGCATTTCGCCTCGCACAGCATCCCACAAAGTACACGATCGACTGATCCAAGGTAGGAAAGGTGTAAGATACTATTGATAATGTGCATAACTAAAGGAATAGCATCACCAAGACCGAAGTAAAGGCACAAGGCACAAACATCTACTTCTTGTTTTCCTATTTGATCAGATTATGTACAGATTTGTGTGTGTCGTAATGTTGTGTCTTACCAGGACAAAGAAAAGGGCCACGTTGAATATCGCAACCACCCTCCATTCTGTTTTCATGTACTGAGCAACTCCCGCCCTGAAGGGAGAAATTAGAACCCAAAAGTACGCAAAGGGAAAGAATCATAACTTGAAATTATAGAGTAAGGTGATCAAGTGGTATTTACTTGCAGGAATCACAGTTATAGCACTTGACAGTCTTGGAGTTCTTGTATAGCTTGCAGTCTTTGTTGGAACTAGCCGGGTGATAGCTTAAATCATAAAACGAAGCATTTACAGCAGGATATCCACATCTGTCGAAAGTATGGCAAGCAGGTCGTTAGAAGGTTTTAAGTTCAAGCCTGTGATTTCCGCATTACACCCATGTCAGACGAACATCCTACAGTTAATAACGAGAAATTAGATATTGTATGGTATAAAACCCTTGTCGGGTCCTCAACCATCAGCTTAGGCTTTCGGTTGAGTTGGTTCCTTCACATGATACCAGAGCCAGGTTAAAGTCCTTGGACTCGACAATGGTTTTATATCTCAACAGAAATATCATGCCATCACACCAAAAGTACATTTAGACTTCCAACTTTCAACATCTTCAACAACTTCAGGGAACCCACATCACAATAGCTAAAGAGTATGTGATTGCATTGCTATATGGCAAGCCATCAGGAACCAGGGGAGAGTCTACATATCAACACATGCCGTTAGGATATATTTCCGCTATGCTACTTCAACAGTTGCCGAGGGTGTGTAGAGACAGCCAGACAGGTATATTAATGTCTACAATGGCTTTGATAATTCGAAAGTCAAAAGCCTTTAGTGAAACTAGGACTTACTCAGATGGTGGCCTGCAACACCCAGCCTCAAGGGGGCTCAATTTGGCTGCTTTATACTGTTTCAAAGTCTGCGCTGGACACAAAAAGAGAATATCTTTCACAAAAGAAATAGCGAATGCGCAATTTCTACAATAGATGTTAATGGCTGTACCAAAAAAAATCTGAACGAATGACGTAAGAACTTTTTCTTCTTCATTTTCTTTAACCAAAAGCCTAAAAGTGTGACTCCGGATGCGGGGAATAAAATTCAAGGAGTTTGACAACACACCTTGTACTTCTTGGATAGATTAGCGCAGTCCTCAGATTTCACAAGACAGAACTTCAAATTCTTCCAGTTATGACTGCTATTTAACTGAAAAGAGAAAACATGAACTAACATTCACATAATTTGCAACTTAATAACAAGTAGTTCACCTGGAGTTATGAGTCCAAAAATGCTTACTTCCTTCAGAAACCACGAGCTATAATCTTGCAATTGATATTCCTTATATCTGATCACATGACAAAAGAATTAACTTAAATGAAAGATGGCATTATATCAGAGCAAGTACATTATTTCAAGTAGATCTTCTAAGTTGACAGTCACTACTCAGTAAAACCTCAAAATAAGGTCAAAGAGCACAACTTGATAACAGATGATACCTTAATCCAGCTACTTTGTGTCCTGAGCCGTTATTTGTCACAATAAAACTGTGTCAAAGAAAGATCAATCAAACTTCTCAGGTGAATGGCACATTGCAAAGAGAATATAAGTATACAACAGCATGAAACATATACATTTTCCCAGTTAAAACAGAGTAAATCGAAAATCTAAATATCTATGAATGGATGCCCCCAAAAGAAAACCGCTGTCTTCAATACAACGCTATTACCCAACCAAGTCAGCCTCACAAGCTATGCATAATTAGGCTACATGAACTGCTTGACAACCTCATAGAGGCAAAGCCAGCAGCAAGTGGGTAAAAGCTCAAAAGTCACCAAAATCTTAAACTCACTGCTACTATTAAATCTAGTTTAGTTGACTACTCTTCTGGATTAGAACATCAATGGACAACCTGAACTAATTTACATTCAACAAACAGCGGGCATTAAGGGTGATCAGTGATGTTGTTCTTCCTTATCAAGTTTCCAACTAAGACTAATTGAAGATATATACTTGTCAAGCTCTCAATTGTCATTAAAGAACTGGTGAAAACTGAAAAACAAGAAAATCGCCCAACGCAGCAAACACAAATAGTGAGTGTATAAACAAAAATCAGAAAGCCAAACAGCTTAGAGTTCTAAAAAAATGTACTTACGCCAAGACGGTGAAGATCAAAATCCCCACAAGTATCAAACACAAGAGTATCAAATACTGAGAAAAACCAAAGGTCAAGGAAACATTTGACGAACGATTACAAAATCCAACCCTAACAGTAAATTGTCAATCAAATTCCAAAGGATACAATCCACAACAAGATGGAGTTTCTCTTCAGTGCCCCTAAGAATCCAATTAATGATCTGTAAGACCCAAAAGATCAAAACTTTATACCTGCTCTCAAAAATTATTCAACATTCATACTTCTTCAGCTAAAAATCGAGCAATACCAAAAGAAAATAAGAATTAAGAAGCTTACATCACAAGTATAAAACCACCAAGGGCAAGAACAGGTAGAGTGAGGGATTTTCTGCAACCATCAGTGTGACTACTCATCCATATCCCAAATCCAACCACACCTAGTGCTATTAGCTGCATTACATTTCACATTTCACATCAAAAATCAATCTTTCCCAATTCCCATTACAAATAAATAAAAAATTAGTCAAAAATAGAGGGACAAAATTGCATGTGAATGCTTAATATACTCCGAGTTTTCTTGGTATATGGGAGCAGCTAATGTTGCGGGGGTGCGGATATGAGGATTTAAACCCGAGACAATCCACGGGCAGATTGATCTCCTAACCGCGAGACCAACCTTGATCCTCATGAGAATGCTTAATATAGTAGCTAATCAGCAGCATGATATTGGCAAAGAAAATTATAATTTTCCAAATTTAGAGTAAACCCAATTCATTTTGGATCAAATAAACAAAACCCAGATTAATGATAACATAAACAAAGCTTATAATAAAATTCAACAGAAATTTGAATCATAATAACAGCATTACAAAGGATAGCAGAAATGAGAAATTGGAGTAAGAGCTGAAAAGTTACTGTTAGTAAAGTGAAATAAAAGTTACCATAGTGAGGAAGTTGATCCATTTGATGATAAAAGTGCTGGTTCCTGCACCAGAGCTCATCTTCTTCTTCTTCTTGTTGCTTGTTCAAGAAGAGACAAAGAGAGAGAGAGGAGTGAAGCAAGAGAGAAGCCGTTGGGTGATTTAGGAGGGTGTTTAAAGAGTATGAATTAGAATCAGTCACACTAATTAATTTCCTGATTAGTACAGTAATTACTGTGCTTGATTAGATGGGGCTTTTGGGTTCAATGTTCCAAATAGGGGTGTAACCGAGCCGATCTGAGCCCGAGCTCAGGTAGGCTCGGGATCGGCTCGGATGTTTAGGATCGAGCTCGGGATCGGCTCGAAGCTCGGCGAGCTTAAAGAATTTGAGCTCGAAATCAGCTCGGGAAATATAAAGCTCGGCTCGGGCTCGGCTTCGGATCGACTCGTGATCGACGTAGTATAATAATTTCCCTAATTTTTATACTATCTTCAAAAAATTAGTATAATTACATGTATCTTAATATAAATGAAATAGTAAAATATTAAAAATTAATTAAACTCATAAAAACGAGCTCAAACGAGCCGATCCGATCTGAGCTTTAAAAAGCTCGGGATCGGCTCGTATTCGCCAGAGCTCAGATCGAGATCGAGTTCGAGCTCGGTTTGACCGAACTCGAGCCGAGCTTTGACCGATCCGATTCCGAGGGCTTGGTGAGCTAGCTCTGATCATTTACACCCCTAGTTCCAAATAATGGCTACTCTCTTTAACAAATTTGAAAATTTAATGAATCAACTAGCCTTTTCTTTATTAACTTTAGTACTTTAAAGAGGAGTTTTGAAGCAAATGTCATTAGTTATTTAGTTGGTCAAAATCTGTCTTTTAAGACACGTCACCGCCGTAGTTTCAATCATTATTGGATTGTTACGAATATAACTGTATAAGCAGAAGATGAGTGGTTTTTACAATACCGTATGCGTGTGTGGCGTAATATTTTAACTAGTGTAGTTGCAAAACAATTGATATTCAACTATAGTAGTATATCAAAGTTACATGAACAATACACATGTTTAGGACGTATAGACATGAAATGTAGTGTATTGAACGGTTAAGTGTTTAACGTATCGGAAGTTGAAAATAATATGGTGTCATTTGGCAGGGGCAAGTATGTCATTTGGAACGAGACACCAGAAATCGAGAATGTGTGATGGAGACAATACGACACGACAACAACACCGAACGCCGAAGCAACTAAACGGCGCCAAGAAGCAATTAATTGGCTATTTTGGTCGTATTTACATGTTGTTTATCATATTTTACTACCTAAATTAAATGGAAAGTTTCTTATGCCCCCATTTCCAATTGATTACAATGGCATATTGGAACTATAACAGGAAAAGCTAGTGCAAGTCAAAAAATTGTGGTTATTAATTGACTTATTGATCAATTTTGATCCATCATTAAGGCCCTGTGTGATTCAACTTATTCAATAGTGTTTTCAAATCAGATCAGATTTATTCAAATCAAATCAAATCAGATCAGCTTTATTCAAATCAAATCAAATCAGATCAGAATTATCCAAAAAACAATCAATGAATGTAGTCTATTTTTAGTTATTAATTCGTCTAGTTGCAATTAATTTATCTTATAATTCAGTTCAGATCAAACAAATCAAATTTATTCAAATCAAATCAAATCAATCAAATCAAATCAAATCAGAAAAATGCAGTCCAATCGCACAGGGTCTAAATCAATAGGACTGGATGAACCATGTACAGTAGAGTATTATTAAAAAAAAAATGGAATCGATGTTTATAATCCTAAAAAAATAAAATTTTTATAGATTTATAGTTAAACTAAATAAAAAAAATGTTTGTATTCTAAGCTACTTATTTGACTCATAAGTTGTTCACGATAACGTGTCATCTTGAACATAAGTTCAAAATCGGTTCATTTTAGGACGTGTTGGTAAAACATAGAAGTGTACGTACACATATATCATTATAATGTCATATATAGTGTTTAAGACATATATAGGAGCAACTTTAGGACTTTCATTAATGTCTTTTTTAGCCTAATTTTTGTTTGTCGGTAATTTAAGTAAGCTTTCAATCAGAGAACTATTTTATATTTATTTCTATAAATGTATTACTTTCAGTAGGTTTATTAACAGTCATAGGACTCGTATGAACTTTATGACACTAACCTAATAGTTGTAGTCATAACCTTATTAGACTTGTTTTTCAAATGCATTTTCGAATTTTCTTTCAATTAGAAAAGTCTCGAGTTTTTAAGATATAACGGAGTCTCACCAAAATAGTTGTTTGGCTATAGACTCAATGTAGTAGCTTCAAAATATTAACTTTCAACATATGCACATGAAGAATATGCATAGTTGACCTAAGTCATCTAACTAAAACATATGGTAAGATGATGAGTAAAACAATATTGATCACAAACAATAGTTTTGTGTGCACTTCATTATATGAAATTTCAAGATAGATTTTTTTACTAACAATGATAAGACGATCGAAATTGCGACTCATGATATCTAAGCACCTAACCACAAGTTCTGAGAGCCAAGTAAAACACACACCACTGTGAAAGTAAAACATTAGAGAAAAAAATGTCGTTATCAGTAACATTGCATTAGAATGTAGACGTCATGTACATTAGGACTTCAAAAGTGAAACTTAGAAAGAGTAATTTTTTTCGTGCTACTCGTCATTATGATACTTATACGTTGTTCAACTTGTTTGATTTACAAAGTAAAGGAAAAAAAAAACAAATCCTTCTATACTAAAAGTATTTTGTAGTACAATTCGCACACGTTATGATACATCCACAACAACAAACAGATTAAAAAAAAAAATCTAATTTGCACGGACATTCCTTTCGTATTAGTTGGCTCATAATTGTTACATATTTGAGTGGGATTAGAATTGTAACTTTTAATATTATAATATTGCTGAAACACTCTAAGAATGCCCGGAGTAGTATAGAAGGATTTATCGGCTTTTTTGTTATTTTGTTTGTTTCGTTTTTTTAAATAACTTGAAAACCAAGTGAGTAACAAATACTCGTATAAAGAACGGAGATAAGTCAATAAGGATCGGGGATAAAGGGATTGGACGCAAAGTTACGGAAATCAGTCGTAAGTACTTACTGTGTGACAGAATATTAGTACATATTTACATGATCCCTATGGCCTATGTTTACATACAAGCAGCCAAGTCGATCAGTTTTCTGTATTTGTCTGAATGGTTCGTTGCTACTTGCAAGAAAAGCTTACACTGCATGGTTAATTGGTTAATTAAGTACAGTCGTACACAACAAGCTACTGTTCTACTTGAGTACTTGACATTGAACAAAACATACAGGTAAGTTTTACAGCTATCAAGGTACTTACACATGTATATGCACCATAATCTGATCAGAATGATGAACTCAAAAGGCTTCAATAACAAGATACTACTATTCAGGATTCAACGCAGTATGGTAACACTAACGCCAAGCTTCCTACAATAATACAATTTCAGTAAAAGCTAGGTTCTGCACTCTCCACACCAGAGCAAATAATACTTGCATTTATCTCTTTGAAGGACAAGAAATTGCGCTCTAGTCAAAATCCTAACTGATGAACTTTCGCAATTGACATTTGACAGCTGAGTTAATAGTAGTTCATGAAACTTTCAATGTCCTGGTGCATCAGTGCATGATTAGATATCCTGAAAGAAAACTCAGCATTCTCCATATCTCAGTCCATTCTCCTGACTATGAATAAGCCGACTATCCTCATAACAATCCACGGATCACCAATTCGAAAAGCGCATACTTACCATAAAATAACAAAAGTTTTGTTCATCCCTGATTAGGATTAGGATTAGGATCACCAAACGATGGCCAAAGTATTGTTCACATATCAGATTCGGATTAGGATTAACACATACAATTACCAAATATTGTTCAAACCATATTCGGATTAGAATTACCATAGAATGACTATATAAACAGAACATGGCAGGATAAATTTTTCATCATTCAAGTCTCAACCCACAGAATCATACATTCATACCAACAAACAATCATGAGTTCAAGTTCGAGTATGATGAAGATTTTGTTAACTGTCGTCCTTGTTGTAGTTTTGGCCTCCACAAAGTCCGTAGAAGCGGTGATTGACGATGACTATGTCAACAACCGAGTGATTATAGATGCATGCCCTGCTATCGTGAAGCTAGATCCTACTATCCCAATTGGCCAATGTCTTTACGAACTAAGCGCACACCTCAAAACCATGAGTGCCGACAGTTTGAAATCTCTAGCCCTTGGCGTTATTGAGTACGTGAAAGGGACCCTGGGGTGGGTGGTGACCGACTTAGTTGACCGCGAAGAGTGTGTCGAGATATACTCGGACGTCTTGTCTAGGTTGAGTGATGTTGAAGTTTTTTACTCAGTCCGAAACTTGGAGGCCGTGAAAGTTCAGTTCAAGGCTGTGGTTGCTGCTGCCGATTCTTGCGCACAAAAGATTCAGAATGATCCGAAGCCTGTTTACTTGGCTGAACCGACGCGTACTCTGTCACTCAATTCACGTATTGTGCTCGCTATCATCCAGCTTGTTTAGCTTAGTTTTGGTCATCAAACGAAGAAAAACAGTGTTGTAATTAATAACTGTTTGTTTGAGTTGTAATTGTATTCTAGATATCAAGATTTTTGAATGAAGTTTATGTACTTTCTGTTGTTTACTAGAAGTTGATTTATTACTATATCAATAAAAGTAACTTTTTCCTTCATCAATGGAGCAATATCTCCTGTTTTACTGTTTTAGTTCTTTAGCAGTGTGAGTATCTTTGGCTTCTTTTTGAAGTTGAATCTTACGAAACTCAGTAAGTCATCAGTTTCGTAAGATTTAATGTGTGTGTTTTCTTATTCGGTATATGCTACTCTTTTACATCTGATCGAAACTTGTGAAGTCTACATATGTAGATACAGGTTCAGGGGTGGCCATACTGTTAGTCTGTCACTTGTATAAATTGTATTTCTTTGCAATTGAAATTTGACAGCTGACTTAATAGTAATCCATGAAACTTTTAGTCCTGGTGCATCAGTGCATGATTAGATTTCCTGCAAGAAAAATCAGCATTCAACCAGCATCTCCGGATCACCAATTTGGAAAGCGTACTTACCATAAAATAACCAAAGTTTTTCTTCATCCCCTGTCTGATTAGGATTATGATTAACATACAATAATGACCAAATTATCGTAATTCATACCAGACTAAGATTAGAATTACCATAGAGAAAACTTTGCCTCCTGACCCTTTTCCTCTGAATATGTTTTATTATTTTATTAGCGTTTGTTTCGCTTTTCAAAAGAAAACTTCAAAACCAAATAACAAATAAAGATCGGGGGAAAAACATGGATCAGGACGCAAAGTTACGGAAATCAGTCGTGATTACTGTGTGATAGAATAGTACATGGATACATGATCCCTATGGCCTATGTTAACATACAGGCAGCCAAGTCCATCAGTTTTCGGTATTTGTCTGAATGATTTGTTAACTACTTGCTACAAATGCTTACATTGCATGGTTAGTCGGTTAATCAAGTAAACAACAAGCTACTGTTTAACTTGACATTGTTGCCAATTTTCGATTATTACGACAGGATAAGCTATCAGCAATTTAGAACAGGGCAAACCCAAGAAAGCAGCACCTCAAGTGCAAATAGGACGACGTAGAACAAATACAGGCATGGAAAGACAGTAATCGGCACTAGCATACTACTTCTAAGTACAAAGAATTGAAGCAACACACTAGCATGCTAGTATATATGGACTTGTAACTGATTCTAAGATTGTTCATAAATCAGGTCAAAAGCTACTGTAATACTGCAAACTGTCATTGCACTGCAAGAACGCGGTCCTTAAGAACATAGATCAAGTTGAGCAGAACGCGGTCCTTAAGAACATAGACTCAAGACCATCAACCTCCACATTGAACAAAACACATACTAGTAGCTAAGTTTAGCATCTATATATTGGTACTCACACATATAAACTGATCAATATGATGCACTCAGAAAACTTCAATACAAGGTATTCAGGATTCTAACTCCGTATCCTGTAGTCGAAATGATCAGTAAAAGCTAGGTTCTGCACTCTCCAAACCAGAGAAAAAATGATACCTACAAAAAGAAGGAACTCTTAAACATAAAAGATTAATAATGGCATTCATACACATGTACATTACCTGTATTCTGCTGATTACCATATCTCAGTCAAAGGTATGGTAACAACAATCCACAAAGGCACCGGATCACCAAGTCAAAAAGCGTACTTACCATAAAATAATTAAACTTTTGTTCATCCCTGATTAGGATTAGGATTAGGATTAGGATGACCATACAATGGCCAAAGTATTGTTCATATATCAGATTCGGATTAGGATTAACCATACGAAAACCAAGTATTGTTCGTACCAGATTCGGATTAGAATTACCATAGAATGACCCTCCCATCTCCTATATAAACAGACTATGCCAGGACAGGCTTTATATCATTGAAGTCTCAACCCTCACAATCATACCTCCTACAAACAACCATGAGTTCAAGTTCGAGTTTGATGAAGATTTTGTTCACTGTCGTCCTTGTTGTAGTTTTGGCCTCCACAAAGTCTGTAGAAGCGGTGATTGACGATGACTATGTCAACAACCAAGTTATTATAGATGCATGCCCTGCTATCGTGAAGCTCGACCCTACAATCCATGTTGGTGAATGTCTTTTCCAACTAAGCGCACACCTCAAAACCATGAGTGCCGACAGTTTGAAATCTTTAGCCCTTGGCGCAATTGAGTACGTGAAAGGGACCCTGGGGTGGGTGGTGACCGACTTAGTTGGCCGCGAAGAGTGTGTCGAGATATACTCCGACGTCTCGTCTAGGTTGAGTGATGTTGAAGTCTATTACTCCGTCCGAAACTTGGAGGCTGTGAAAGTTCAGTTCAAGGCTGTGGTTGCTGCTGCCGATTCTTGCGCACAAAAGATTCAGAAGGTCAAGGATTCGAAGCCTATCTACTTGGCCGACGAAACTCGAACACTGTCACTCAATTCACGTATTGTGCTCGCTATCATCCAGCTTGTTTAGTTTAGTTTAGTTTTTTTGGTCATTAAACGAACAAAAACAGGGTTGTAAAAACAGTTTCATGCTTGAGCTTTACTGTAATTCTTTTCTAGTAATCAAGATTTGAGTTAAGTTTATGTATTTTCCGTTGTTTACTATCGGTTGTTTAATAAAAGTAACACTTTTTTCTTTAAAGAGAGCGATTTCTAAGTTCTATATGCACTGTCCTTGTTGTTTCTTTGATATGCGATTATCCATCAGACTCCAAAGTTGCGACTTGGCTTCTTACAAATTTCAATTTTTCTCATCTGATTTGTTATTTTGTTAGGGTTGTTTAGATCTTCTAAGGAAACTTGAAAACCAAGTAACAAAGCTAGAGAAGAAAGAAGAAAAAAATTAAGGAAAAAATCAAAACAGTACAAGTATGCAGTAAACCTGTCGATTTCGTTTTTCACGATTTAGTAGAGCCAAGCACCGGAAGTATCCACCTGAGAGTGATCAAACCACTCCCCCTACGAGCTTTTGCGCAATCAGAAGCATGGTCAGGATACATTGAAATGATTTTTCATACATTCAGGAGTGCCGCGATTGTAACATATGGAGTATATGTTAGTTTCAACCTTGTGTGTAGTTTGTAGTCTGTACAGATGGAACTGCTCATGATTCACACTGAAGTATGTAAAGTAAGCCTAAGAAGACAGTCTCAAACCCCAAAAGAAGAGAGAATGAATAAGGAACCTGGGCTATTTGTGGAAGATGAGAGAATGTACAAACAAAAGTAGGGTAGACGAAACTACAGCTCGACTCTATTTGTGCAATTCAGAATTACAGATTTCATTTCTTCCTTCTCCAATGATGCTTGAACGATCACCTGCCAAAGTCGCAGATAGGAGCTAAGTCAGTTGTTTTATGACCAAACAAAAGGAGGTTAAGGACACAGAGTTATGAAAATTAGGATCACTTTTCGCTCTAACTACAGTACATTCTCACTGTGTTTACATGCGCGTCAATTTCTTGTTTGTCTGAATGATTGCTAAGAACCTTAGATTGCATGGTTAACTAAGCAAACGAGCAACTGCTGCACTTGACATTGTTGCCAAGTTTCAAGGGTCAAAGAGTATTACAACAAAGATAAGCTATCAGAGATTCAGAACAAGGCAAACTCATGAAGGCAGCACCTCGAGTGCAGAAAAGATATTACAGGCATGAAAAGACGCAATAGGGCATGGAAAATTGGAAAGACAGAGCAATTGGCACTAGCATAATTCCCCAAGTATGAAGAATCTATCATGTTGAATCAACTACAACGATGAAGTGGAAGTCTGGCATTGCCACGCCCATATAGGAATAGATTAAGGTTGAATTACATAAGACAGCAGCATATAGCAAATAAATAAGTCATATCGTACCTCTTGTACTTTGTTTCCAGATCGAGCCAGTAGTTTGTATTGATCCTCAAACATGGAGGCCATATAAACCTATAGCACGTGCAAACATATCAGATGGAAATCTACATCACAAATAAAAACAGAACTACCAGAGGAGACTCCCACAGCACCAGAGATTCTGACCAATAAAAAAAAAAAAAAAAGCCAACGTGACACCACAGAAGTTTCAGTATCACTTGAATATTTCATGTGATGAATGCAAGACAGCGATAACAAGACACATTGTCACATTGACATACTAGAAGACACTCAGAAGACTTATAATTGCGAGTTAGAATAGGTGTATGAACAAGCAGGACAGAAATGAAGTAACATGCCAACATCTGATCAAATAGCATATATCCCTGGATCTTCATCTGAGTAGTTACTTTTATAATAGTCAAGCTACAAAAAGGGGTCGCAAATGAAAGATAGAAGAAGTGTGGAGAACAAGCAGGAAACGGAAAATGAAGCAGAAAGTTAGCATATAGCTTACGGCGCCTAGACCTCCACTTGTAGCTCGTTCAAAGATTATCCATAAATCATGTCCAAAGGTACTGCCAAGACTAACGTTACACTGAAAGAAACTTTGTTGTCTCATAAAGCTTACCTGAAATGTAGGAGCTAAACCAGGGCTGAGGAAAAAGCGGGCCTTGGTAACAGACTCAACACCATCGATCTCTTGAAGTTCTTTGATAAGCGAATCAACTTCAGGCCACTGACTCCACATTGGACAATACACCCAAGTAAGTTTTACCACTATCAAGGTACTAGCACATAAAGATAGTAAACGGATTAAATGATGCACTCAAAAAGCCTCAATAGCCATGCCAGAATAATGCATTCAGTCCATTCAATTAATGGTCAACATACACCTTGAAGTTAAAGATAGAAACAAGATAATACAGGATTCAGAGTCGCTCGCTAACACTAACGGCAAGCTTCCTACCATAGTTTACTCACAATTTCAGTTGATATCTTATCAAGCACAAGAGCAAGGCTCTGAACTCCACACCAGACCAGAAATGATGCCTAAAATGAACGAAACACGTACTATGGGCTATGGCTGGTATGACTTTTTAATCGCAAAGTCCAGAACTCCTCAATTAAACAAATCTATAATGAAATCATGCCTATCTCCCAATACCATACTGCTAGAAAAAATTCATCTTATGAAGCAACTTTTTTCCCTTTTTTTGTGCTATGCAGCCAGCCACTTTCTTAACGACTGCTGGTTCCAAAAACTAGACACGTAAGATCAAAACTTTCAAGGTTCAGTCTAGTCAACTCATAGCAACATAAACATTTCAATATTGTACTACAGGACGAGTACAATAAAGGATGCACCACCCGCAGGGGAGGGGGTTGACATTTTAGAACTAACATACAGCATGCAAGAAAAAAGCTTATCACCCTATTATGATCATTTCTGAATATATAACAAAACATAAACAGATGTAAATAAATTGGGAAAGCATGAACCTCAGAATCTGCTTGTGCAGCCTCTAATCCTCCGTCAAAGCTGGTGTTCCCAACTATACATTCCAGTGCCTCATTCAATGGATCAGGCTGTTAGTAGAAAAAAGATTAAAGCCCTCGGCCATATTTAACCTTAAAATAAACATACTGAGGAAATAATACTTACAGTTATCTCCTTCAAGGACAAGAAAATGCGCTCTAGTGAGAAATCTAACTGATGAACTTTAGCCTCCACAATCTGCAGCCAGAATGAAGCTTAATAAAAATCATAATCTTCAAAACCAAAATGATTGTTTAAGCATCACAAAAAGATAAAAGCTCATTAAATAACAGTTCTATGTGGGCTGAAGCTGGTGTCAAAGGAAGGCTCTTTGGAAAGAGCCATGCTAGATTGCTAGCGGCTACAAAGTTCTGAAAACCTTAGAGATAGTGGAAAAGCACGAGTCTCCAAATAGTCAAAGTCATTCAATTCCAAGACAATGCCTTTCATTTACCATGCATTTACATCAACTGATACATCGCTTACCTCGCCAATTTTTAGGTACGATGCAGGATCTAGAGTGTAATCCCATGATACTTCTGTCTGATGTACTAAAGCAGGTACTCCATCCACCTACACAACTCAGTTACCAGAGGAATCAGAGTTAATGGGAACTCACCTCAGCGTCTTTGACGTAAACTTCCGTAAGCAACATAAAAGAAGTAAGACACAGTTTCTTACCTCAACAAAGATGCCAAAATAAGTAATCTTCTTTATACAGCATTTCACAACATCTCCAACAGTGAGCTTTTTCTACAGCCAAAATAACAGTAATAAGCCCCAATCCTAAAAATAGAATACAAATAAAAAAAACTAAACATATTAACAAAACAAAAATGAAGATCAACCATTTGACAAAGGATAGTATGCATATACCCTTACTAAAAGGCTAGAAGTATTTCCAAGTCATTCACATTTTAACACCCACAATAAGAAATTTCACAGCAACACTATACAGGTCGTCCAACACTCCAACAGACCCATACAAGACATGCTCTTTGACCAACCTAACATGTTTTTTGAGCAATTTGCAGGACATGATTTAGGACTAAGCATACTTCATTATTGAGATTTAGGAAGTGGGTTTTTACAGCAACTAGATTACTTTTTCTAATCCCCAGGGAAAAACATTATCTATGATATGACTTCGAAAAGAATTGAAAACTTGAGCAACTTCAAGAATCTCTGCAACAACCATGGTAACTAGACTAACAGCATGTATGGGAGCTGAAATAGGGCGTAAGACGCCTCTAATCTCCATAGCATAAGGAAACAGAACAGCTACAGTTGGGAGCCTCTCTTGGTAGCAGCTAAAAAAAATTTAAACAACAGCTGTTTGAAGCAATAGCTACTTTACTGGTAAAAATGCAAATTTCATTCCAGAGCTGAGGAAATTAAAATACAAAATTATACTGACGAAAAACGTTTTAGCCAAGATATGAGAACAAGAAAAAGCTGAATACCATAAGGGTTCTTTTCTTCTCAACTATTTCTTCCTTCTCCTTTGGCCTCATAGAAAATATAAGCTTTCTGGACCTCCTATCAGCATATAGAATGTTTACTTTGATGCGCTGCAAACAAGAAATGTGAAATTATAGCTACACCTCTTCTATTGAAATCTCAATAGTAATTCAAACATTACTGCTAGGTATATTGGTTTTGATCAAACCTGACCAACATATGATGATAAATATTGGATCTTCTCTTGGTCATACAGTCTCAAAAGATCTTCCAATTCCATATCAGCCGTAATTTTGAGTTCAGCTTTCTGACTCGATTCTGGAGTAGTTGATGACGCAAGAGACGAGCTTATATTCCGAACCTCGTCACTTCCAATGATGCCTAAACTTTGCCTGTATTTGGATGGATCTAGATCATTCTTTCTCAACCATGATTCAAAAGCTAAGAACTTCCACTTAGCAGCAAGGTTACGATATGGCAAGAACCCTATTAACGACCCAAAAGATGCCTGAAACGTTAAATTCAATTGTGTTAAGCTGTAGAATATAATGTGGCTGGCAATGTACCCTGACAACAGCAAAGCGTAAGTTGCAGCTTTACCACAAAGCCTCTAGGGCTGCAACTAATCAACTCCACATCCACTCTATCTCCGAGTTTGAACAATTGCTCCACTCGTGTCCAATCAATCTCTTCAGATTCCTAAAACAAAAGATTAAAATCCGAGACGAGAAATAAAGAACTTGTTTAAACAACGGCCCACAAGAGGTCACACCTTAAGAGGCGGTTTCTCTGGTTCACCTTCACCATCAATGCTTTCAGGACGTCCAGAGCTTGTTCCCTGTCGAATTGGATATGACATCGCTATGCTGGATTGGTCTAATCTATTATTCAAACATCCCATCAGCAACAACTATATTAAAGATATGAAAACATATGCAAGTGATAAAAAGAACGGAATTTCATACCTTTTTGGTCTTCCTAAGAGAACAGACCCAAACGATGATTCAGAAGCTGTTGCTCTTACTGTTGATGGATTACTTGTCCCACTTTCTTTCTGTGAATTCACAGCCTTAGTTTGCTCGGGCTGCTGCATTCCTTCAAAACACATAATGTGCGTCATTAAGTGCTAGTCATCCACAACATCAGGCATAGCAGTTAAAACCAAAGATCGTAACCATACCTGTCTGTGAAACCTCTGGAAGCTGTCTTTCAGATTCAGTAAATGCTCCAACATGATCCTCCATCGTGTCGGTGATTCCACTAAACACGGGAATTGTTGCATCCACTTCACTATCCTGTGACAGAAATACATTGGGCTTCTCCAGCAAAGGCACTTCACTAGAGCTAGTTACTGTACTTTGTTCTTCAATCTCCTTGTCACCTTCAAAATCATTTGTGGGTTTCTTCTCGAGTCCACTATACATTGACCCATTCATTGAATCATTCTCATTTTCAGCATTAGGCTCCTCCTCCATTACACTAGGATTAGGCTTCGTCAACAATGTCATTCCACTAAACTGTTCCTTAACTGGTTCAGTCCTCATCGACAGTGACAAATTCGGCTTAATCCTCATCCTCAAAGAATCATCCATCTCATCATCCTTTTCATTGAGAACACTCGGTTTTCGCAAAATAACATTTGGAACACTAGACTTGGCACCACCAGTAGTCGTATTCTTAATAGACCCACTCGGCCTCTTTATCTCCGGCAATGGGGCACTAT
Organism: Spergularia bocconei; assembly: GCA_963457585.1. Classification (NCBI taxonomy): domain Eukaryota; kingdom Viridiplantae; phylum Streptophyta; class Magnoliopsida; order Caryophyllales; family Caryophyllaceae; genus Spergularia; species Spergularia bocconei. Next base: position 28,308,525 of record OY734942.1, on the reverse strand, counting down.
TCCCAACACCTCCAACCTTTATCCCCTCCTTTGGCACGGGTCTCACCAAATTCAACCCACTAGCCACTTGTTCATTTCCAACACCTCCAACCTTGAACCCCTCCTTCGGCACTGGTCTCACCAAATTCAACCCATCATTCACTTTTTTAGACCCTAATCTCTCAGGCACATCAAACGGAACCTCCTTCACTTCCACCATTTTCCCCTTGTTTCTATTAAAGGTCTTCTCAATCTCAATGAATGACGCATCCGGGTTAATTTTCCTCCCCATTACCTAAACCATCATCACATACACACCAACATAAATATTCAAGCCCCATTACTTCAGAAATACAACATCATCTACAACTTACATAAAAACTACCCATTTCACCAATTTCCTAAACATAATACACTACTTATTTAACCTAACTTCATCACAATCCGTTAATACCTATCTTTTGATAATGCACTACCCATTTAACAAAATTTCCTAAACATAATACACTACCCATTTAACAAAATTCCCTAAACATAATACACTACCCATTTACCCGATATTCATCATAATCCTCCAATACCTATCTTCTGATAATGCACTACCCACTTAACCAAATTCAACACCATTCACTTAAACTTATACTACCTAGGATTTCACGATCAAGGTTAGCCTAACCAAATTCAATACCATTCCCTTAAACTTATACTACCTAGGATTTCACGATCAAGGTTAGCCTAGTGGTTAGGAAATCAACCTGCCTGGGGTTATCCCGATTTCCAATCCTCATATCCCCACCCCCGCAGCATTAGCTACTCCTATATATACCCCAAAAAAAACCACCTAGGATTTGAAGTTCATGGTATCAAAATTCTGAAACTAATAATGTTGCCCTAGTCCTCCATAATCTTAACTAATAATTCGTCGTGGCGAAAATTAACAATCATAGCATAAAATTCTTGCTACCCTTTCTCCCCACCACTATTTGGTGGGGCCTCGGAGGTTCAGATGTACGCAACCTATACCCCTATAGCTACTAAACAACAATAAACAAAACAATTCAAACTAAACCATATAATAATAATTCATAATAAACAAAATTCACATATAATATAATCTCAAAATCAAAATTGCATAAAAGGGTACCTTAGCTAAGGTAAGTTTAGGGTCCTCCCCAAGCATTCTCCCAAATTTGAGCTCCATAAGGTCCCACTCATTAAGTTTGCTATTACTATTATTACTATTATTATTATTATTACTATCAAAATTACTATTTGGGTCATCTTTAGAAGCAGAAACAGCGAATTTCTTAGGGTTAGAAAGTGGGAAAAATGCCCTTTTTCTAGCTCTAATTACTGGGCAAAGTGGGGGTAAAAATGGGCGAGAAATTGTTGGGGTTTGTGTTGAGGATAGACATAGTTTCTCCATTTTTTTTTTTAATTATAGAGATTATTTTAATGGTGTTTTGCTGAACATTTGAAGGTTTTTTAAGCCCTTGGAATAATTATTGGGAGGGTTGAGGGGGGGAAACAGAGGAAGAGTGAAGAAGAAGATGAAGAAGAAAATGGAGGAACGGCTAATTTCTTCTGGGTAGATTATATGGAAAAATGTTATCCGCCAATTTGGAGACGTGGCGCTTTGCGATTTGTATTCTTGCCATCAGGATGTTGCTCCAAAGAAAAAAAATTGTATCTCGTTATTCGGGAAGGTGGGCTCGGTTTAATAGGACTTAATAAACAACGACACATTGCATTTCGATCGGATCAAGTATGTTTATATTATATCGGGTTAGACCGCAAATTATATCGTGCACCAAGGTGCACAATGAGTATGGTGCACTTCCTCACAATAGAGGAGTAGGGACCACACTTTCCACTCTCTGATCTGTTTGTAGGTTCCTGTGTCGTTTGCTTAATTGCTACTTTTGAGTTTTGACTAGGCAGTAGGCATGTATGTTAGGAGTTATTTCTAGATTTTTCTACTAATGGGTCAAAATGGGTCTTTCATCGTAGATTTAGCTTCCAATATGGCTGCCCAAAAGTGGCAAATGAAAATATAAGTAGATCAGAGCGGCGGGTAGAGCGGCGGGTAGGTAAGATTAGAAGATGTATCACAAAAGTGTCGCATATAATGAGAACTGCAAAATGTAGAATTAGGAAACTTCATTTTAATGTAGAATAGTACAATGACAAATAAATCTTGGTACAACTCAAAACTTGAAGAAAAATAAATTTGTAACCATCGAGCACACCTAACCTACGAATCCCGCTATGGGTGTAATGGTCTTTTGCCAATATCAAGGAGTATACTAAAAATTAAAATCCCTTTTTTTTTGTCAATGTTTGCATAGTAGTAAACTAAATAAGACCACTAGGTTAGCCCGATTAACAATAATCATGCTTGAAAAATCATCTACTTAAAAGAGACGACTAAACATGGGGTATTGTATGTTATGCAAAATTATTGGTGTACGCAATGATGTTGCATTTGACACAACATTTTCACTATTGATCTTGTTCCAAGTTTTTCTCTTCCTCTGCTTCCACCTCAAGCTCCGGGGTTGGTTCAGGTTTTTCTTCGTCGGTAGGTTCGATAACTTCATTCTTTTTCACTGAGATTGATTTGGTAAGATGACTATAGGATCCCTTTTCCTTGAATAGTTGTGAAAAATGAGGTTTACAATACAGATATCCATCCAATGCAGCGTAGTTGGATGCACTTAGAAAACAACCTCCTTTCGCACACCTAAAGCATCCCTTGTGGTAATTTTCTCCCTCGACAACAATCTGGTTATGTTATAACTTATAAGTAACCGTGGAGATTATCTTAACATTATTAAAAAATAAGATATGAGAAATAAGTTCTCATACCTTCTCAAGTGGATAGGCCGTCTTTTTACAAGTTGCGCATTTGTCTTGAGTCCCAGAAAATAAAGATGAAACCTTGCTGGGTTGTTTGGTCTAAATGCGCACAAAAGTTTACATGATTAGATAATAAAATATGGCTTAAACTTAGGAGAAAAAAATTATGGCATGTGAAGAGAGATTACCAATTCAGGTTTTCCATCTGTTTAACATCAGAGAAAAGCGAAAATGTGTCAATATGACTTTGATAATTACCAATTTACCAACAAATTATGCACAAGGTGATATATAAAACACAAGGAAAATTTTAAAAAAAAATTACTTGTTTGCGACTTGTTGGTTCCATAAGTGCCCGTCTTCTTAAAGTGTTGCTCGAAGTGTGGCATGCAATACAAGACTCCATCCAATGAGGAAAATCTACCCATCTAGAGTGCATATCAAATTAAGCCATCAAAATTCAGATACTAGCTACGTAACTATAAAAACCTACATAACAATGTATTGTAATCTATTTAAATTGGGATTATGTTTCATATTTCAATATATCAAACACCACCGAATATATTTGGTTGATCACGTACCACAAGTTTGCCATTGCAATGACTGCATTTGAAGCAAGTCCTGTGATAAGGAACACCATCGGCGGACACCATGTCAACCACATAAACAGTCTTGTCACATGCCTTGCATTTGTCTAGGGTTCCAGTGAATACCATGTTTACTTTATTTATTTATTAATCTTCCTCTTCCTCCCCAATATTGTGTTGATAATTATCTTCTATGTGGAGGAAAATGGAAGATATTTTTTTTTGTCAAATTATTGAATTGAAACACCTAGATGTAAAATATTTGAATGTGAATCATTGCTTATAAAGAAACTAAAAAGCACAATAAGAACAAAATGAGAGGCTAATAGGTTTCAAACTTATGGATGGATGTCATCTACTTTACTATAACTTGAAAAGATGTATATAGAAAATGTTTATCTATGTCTAGCTTTAATTTTTTTTATTTTTAGAATATGAAGGGAAAAAAACAACAACTAATTTGACCAAGTCTTCAAGGATGAGACTTAAGGCATACAAACCAACAATCGATGAAATGAGATGAAAGGGACTCTTTAAGTCCCAACACCAATGATATTAGAGAAGATAAAAACAAATTCATGTAGCTTTAATTGAGATTAACATAACGTTCTCATATGGGGATCGACCCGTATAAGCAAAACCAATACTAAAACAACGAATTTACAATGTCTTAGGTCAAAGATGTTTATTCACGAGTTTAGTCGAACATACTGGTTGCTCAATCTGGTTAAATTCATTAAAAGTCTCTAGCGAAACTCCAATAAAGTCAGGCATTCTCAAGCGACCTTCAATCCTATCTCGAACCGTTTTTCACAAGCTGACTCAGTTCATATCACCTCTTATCCATTTTACGATGTTGGTTCAGGGAAAACACTAAAAAATACAAATAAACTAGTTTGATTGAATTACGAAATGGGCTCTTCCCCTCGGCTCAGTTCACTAAAACTCTCGAGCCAAACTCCAATAAAGGCATCCCTCTCCAATCTCCACTCTCGAGCTAGACCTTTATTTAAACCAATCTCAAACTTCTCTCACAAGCCGACTCGACTCGACTCACCCCATTCTCACGTCTATCCACTCCCATGTTGATTAAGCGATTAAGCGAAAAAACAAAAACAAGATGTTATTTTAATTTTTGGATTAAATTACGAAAAAAACCCCTCGCTCACCAAAAACCAAACCACTACTCCACAAATTGACTTTTTTAAGATCCCAAAAAAAAAGAAAGATATTATTACTACTCCACTTCCTCCATCACCACCACCCCGACTACTCTCCTTCCTACTCCCACTCTCTCTCTCTCTCTCTTTCTCTCTCTCCTAACCGCATTTCTCCAGATTCCGATGAACCACAACCCTCGCCCTCGATATCCACCAGGGATCGGCAACGGCCGCGGCGCCGGAAACGGTGGCTACAATTACCAAAACCCTAACTACCACAATCGCCCTCCGTATCAACAACAACAACAACAACAACCACACTACGTTCCTCGAAACTCCGCCGCCGCCGTGAATCAGAATAATTACCAGCAACAACAACAACATCATCAGCAGAATTATCAGCAACACCACAATAATAATCAACAACCACAACAGCAGCAGCAGCAGCAACAGCAACAATGGATGATGAGGCGTCCTGCTAATAGTAATAATAATAATAATAATAGTAGTAATAATAATACGGTTGCGGCGGCCGAAGAGTCGAGTAGTTCGAATGAAGTTGTTAAGACTATTCAACAACAAACTGCTGTTGTTGATTCCAGGTTTTTTTTGTACTAATTTTCCGCATTTCTTGTGTTTTTTTTTGTTGTTTCAGTGTTTAATTTGAATTTCTTGATTTCTTGAATTTTTTTTCTTGATTTCGAATGCATAATTGTGTATATATAAGGAATTCGGCGTGTTTCCGTATTTGTTTTTACTGCGGATGTGTTGCGAATTTGTGATTAAAATTGGTAGATATGAGAAGAAGTTTTACTTTGTGTGCAGTTGTTTCATTGCGTAATTTGGATATCAGTAATTTGGCGTGTTTTCGTAATTTCGTTACTGTATTACTGCGGATGTGTTGCTATGGTGTAGGGAATTTTTTGGTAGATAAAGAGAAGATCAGAAGGAGTTCTATTTTTCGATAATTTCGTCTTTGTTAAAGAAGGGGAATGTGGCTTGCCGATTTGGGATGAAATCGTGTTTGCGTTTGAGAATTATGATTATAAGTGAGAATTATGGAGTGTTTAGAGACTTATGAGACGATTACTTTGCTAATCTTGGGCTAATGTCGTGATTGACCTCCGAAATTTGTATGCTTTTTTTTTTTATGGATATTTTGTGGTTGGGTTGAGAGTGGAGGGCATCGACTTAGGAAGGAAAATTAGTTATTGACTTAACTTGAAGATTTCTCAGCACATTTGGTTGGATTGAGACAGCGGATTGGAGTGGGGAACTTCGGGATTGTATACTTGCTACTATGTGGCATGGCATTTCTTGTGATAGTTCACCTTTTGTTACTCGAGTTTAACACTTTATAATGTGTTACAAAACATCTCTGGTTAAGGATATGTTGAGGTAATCAGGTAAATGATTTATTGTTCCAGATCTGTGAATGACCCTGACCAAATTACATTTTTTGGTGGAAAACAGTGTTCAACTTGAAATGTTTTGTGCTGACAGTTGTAGCTACTATGACACAAAACCTGAGGCTTTCTCTATGGGAGTGGATAATCACCTGCCTTTCTGTGTACTGTATTATTTCATTAATTGATATAATAAGTTTTCGAACTTATTGTAAAGATTGGAGTTTTCAAAATAGGGGTAAGGCTTGCGTACATCCGACCCCCCTTACATCGCCTTATAATGGGGAAGGGTGGGGTGGAAAGGGGAGGGGGGACTTTGAGGCACTGGGGTGATTTTAAAGAATGGAGTTTTTCACTTTGGGTTGTTACATGAGATACTGCTGAAGGGACCATTATATAGCACAACATGTGGGTGCCATTGTTTGGCAATATGTTTGGTGGTAACTATGGCATCAAGCCATCTTATCTAGTTATCTGTGTCATTTTGATGTGCAGTTTCTTTGTCTGTCATTTGTTCAACAATACTTAATATAAGGAAGAAGTTGGCCTCTGACCTTAGTCATACACTAAACTCCTTTCAAACTGTCAACTAATTACCTGGCATTAGCTTCAGGAGGCTAGACTAGCATTAGTGTCTTAGTTCCTTGTATACTCTATTTAGAACATCGGTGGTGGAGGGAAGTTGGCTTCAGGTCGGGTCTTACATTTTTTTCATCTTACTCAAGCATTAAAATCTTTATCAGTTGTAAGTATCATATTCCTGTCTATTGTTATGTTACCATCCTTAAACTATGAATGTGCGTGGGTGTGGGAGCTACGATGCTGTTATTTGACTTTCTTGCTGCTGTTGCTTCAGTTCCCAAGATTGGAAGGCAAAACTAGAGCGTCCACCCCCTGATACTCGTTTCAGAACTGAGGTACTATCAGAGTATCAGTAATGTTGCAGATTTATTATTTTATAACTCATGAATTCTGTGGCTATGAATACCAGTTTCCATAAATTTTCATTGGTTCACTTGATTCAGACATTGGAAATTTGGAATCTGCTATTGTTGTCTAAATAACATTAGGAAAAAAAAAAGAAGAAAGAAAGTTGAAAATGCATGCTTATGTGTGATTGAGGAGAAAACTGATATAACTGACATGAATTGGTTGTACCATAAACAAGAATGTTTATGCGTGTTTGAAAAAACTGTCTTGGCCTTTTTGTTTTCCTGCTCTAGTTTGATTATGTAGTTGATATAATTTCAATGATGGATCAGGATGTCACGGCTACAAAAGGAAATGAATTTGAGGATTATTTCTTGAAACGCGAACTTCTTATGGGGATATATGAAAAGGGGTTTGAACGGCCTTCTCCAATCCAGGAAGAAAGCATCCCAATTGCTTTAACAGGATGTGATATTCTTGCTAGAGCTAAAAATGGGACTGGGAAAACAGCTGCATTTTGTATTCCTGCATTGGAGAAAATTGACCAAGAAAAGAATGTGATTCAAGGTGACAGACAGATATTGTTAGTTATTTCCAAGCTGCATTTCAGCTTATCTGACCAGTTACATACTCATTAGTAAGCTGTGTCTAGTGGCTCAATGGGTCCTGTGTTCATGTGCTTCTCTGCAGTTGTTATACTTGTACCAACTAGGGAGTTGGCCCTTCAAACTTCCCAAGTTTGCAAGGAGCTTGGCAAGCACCTAAAGATTCAAGTCATGGTTACAACAGGAGGAACGAGCTTGAAGGACGACATCATGCGGTTATATCAACCAGTTCATTTGCTGGTTGGAACTCCTGGAAGAATTTTGGATTTGACAAAGAAGGGTGTATGTGTTCTGAAGAATTGTTCCATGCTTATTATGGATGAGGTAACTGAGGGTCGACTGAATTGTTGACTAGCTTTTCCTCCATTTTGTGCAATCTTTTAGTCATGCTCCTCTCTGGTGTATAGCATTTAGCTGATCTGATAAAAGATTGACATCAGTCTTTATACTGATAAATGTATCTTCGCATCTTTCTTTTGAAGAAGTCATTCCTGCTTGATACGTTTATATTGTACTCTTTTTGTTCATTTTTTTCAAAATAATTTTCATTTTAGTTGAAGGGAAGCCTTGGCGCACGGGTTCTAGTCCTGGGAGCATCCTCTTGTCCAAAAAGTGACAAGGGGAGGTTTGCCCTCTATACACCCTTGTGGTGGGACCCTTCCCCTGACCCTCGCCTTGCGGGGACGCCAATGTGCGATCGGGCTGCCCTTTTCAATGTTCAATTTAGTTAGCATGTTTAGGTCAAATAAGTTCTATTTACAAAAGTTTCTTGTAGAGTATTTTGCTTTTTCTACTTTGACTTTCAACGTGTATAATGGTCCATGCCTCTCTTTGTTTGCAGGCTGACAAACTTTTGTCCCCCGAGTTCCAACCTTCATTGGAGCACCTAATTAGTTTTCTTCCTGAAAGTAGACAAATTTTGATGTTTTCAGCAACTTTTCCTGTGACTGTCAAGGATTTCAAGGATAGATATTTGCAAAAGCCGTACGTCATTAACCTCATGGATGAGCTTACTCTAAAGGGTATTACTCAATTTTATGCTTTTGTTGAAGAAAGGCAGAAGGTCCACTGCTTGAATACACTTTTTTCTAAGGTTAGTTATCGCACTTATGTCTTGCAACTATTTGAAATTATCTACAAAGGGTATTGTAACGTTGTTTATTATGGCTTGATATTTCAGCTCCAAATCAACCAGTCCATTATTTTCTGCAACTCTGTGAATCGGGTAGAATTGTTGGCCAAAAAAATTACAGAGCTTGGTTATTCCTGCTTTTACATCCATGCTAAGATGCTCCAAGACCACAGGAACCGAGTATTCCATGACTTCCGCAATGGCGCTTGTAGGAACCTTGTTTGTACAGGTATTGGAACACACCTCTTTATTCTTTTTTATTACCAAGTTTAGTTTTAAGTCCTCGTTTGTTTAGTTTACCTTATCTTATCTACTCAAGTAAAAAAAGATTGCTATAGAAATTAAATCGGTAGGTTACTAGATATTTATCGCAATGTTTTTGGGACATTTGCTCATGGCTTGCCATCCAAAGAGGGAAATTATTTTATATGATAGGATTATATAGTAAGCTAAGAAAATTGGGTTATCTCAGAGTACCAGTCCAAAAGAGATAACGCAAAGTAAACAAGTGATGATCAAGGTGTCTGGGCCACTACTGTACATTGGATATTTGGATGACACCAAGAATTTCTTTGTACTATCCAGCTTTCTGCTACCCTACCCTTTGGAAATAGTTTGAAAATCTGATCAGTTTCAGGATTTTCAATGACTAATCAACTCATGTGTGATCAATTTGCAAACCGTGTCAATTTTGTGTGGCGTTAATGTATCACATGTTTAAGTGGAGATCCTGCAAGTAAAGTTGTGAATTATGTGGGAGCATGGAAGCTCTAGAAACTTTCTGAAACGGTGGGATTAAAGCCAATGGGTCGAGTACTTTCAGCTTCAATTTTTTTTCAAAACAAATTGTGGTTCTCTCATCCCGTTTCCTTATCACAGGTTCTTATGTGACTAAAGATGCTACAAACTTTGATCCGTTCATGTGTCTATGTTGACGTCGAATCATTCACGGTCTTATATGTAGTTGCAGTATTATAAATAAATGATTAATTCTTGGATGTGGTATTTTTGGCTTATAGCTAGTGTTCTTGTTTGACTTCTTTCCAGATTTGTTCACAAGGGGAATAGATATTCAAGCAGTGAATGTTGTGATCAACTTTGATTTCCCGAGAAACGCAGAAACTTATCTTCACAGAGTATGTTGGGGTTTTTAGTTCGCTTGCTTTTTCGGTAGTATCTCTCACTCTTTCATTCCATTTAATTTACTCAAATTGATTATCTTTTGTCCAGGTTGGTCGTTCTGGAAGATATGGACATCTTGGATTGGCTGTTAATCTAATTACATATGAGGATCGTTTCAATTTGTAAGTGTTCCTTTCGGCTTCGTCCTTAGATAGTAAGAGTTTGGATGTTAAATCAAGTTTTTTTGATGAACAGGTACAAGATTGAACAAGAGCTTGGGACTGAAATAAAGCAAATCCCTCCACACATAGATCAAGGTGTCTACTGTCGGTGACAAAATGTATCATGTGAAGGGTAAGATTCTCGAACTACTAGCTGTGGAACTGCTTTGTGTTGAAAGGCTGCTCTTTTTCTTTTGGATTAGGGTTGGGAAATCTGACTAATGATCGCTTTTTTTCACTGAAAAATATTTAATGTTTGCACTTGATGTTTATAACCAATGTCCTGGGGTAAGTAGGTGGCTTTGCCCAGCTGATTTGGGTGGTTATTTAGTTATCACATTTCGTTGGGAGATGTAAAGAACTTCTTTACCTTTTAACAGCAGGATCAGTGTGCTACACTGCTACTACCAGTCATTGTTTGTTCGTTTATACTGCTGGTGAAGTATGGTAATCTTGAATAATAAAGTTACTGTTGACTGAAAAGCAAGTGGTGTATTGCATAGGGTAAATGTTTACTTGTTTTTTTTATTTGAGAAACCCCTTTAGTTAATCATGTGGCACTTAGTTCTGGGCTTTGTGTGTATCATATGTTGAGGTGGTGAATATTGAAAATTTTGGCAATAATCAAGCGTGTTATGAAGATAAGTGATGATGTGATATTGTGTACCCCTGTACTTTCCAGCTTTCCATTGTGCTGTGGCCTTTTTACATGTAGCTTTTGTTGGATTTTGTCACCATTTATGATTTTCTGAAGGTAGTGACAGAAGTGGTTTTGTTACAGATTCTGGCCGATGCTGCTGTTGGAGAAGCAGCTGATGAACATGACATCAATGAAGCAACTGAAGTTCTGTGTTTATTTGTGAGACTATTGAACTGTCCATTGGACTTCTCTGCGAATCAGAATCTCAAAATTCTCGAACACAAGTGTCAAATGTCTGATAATGTCAACTTCGGCAAGTTTAAAAGGTTTCTGTAACTCTGCCACTCTGGTGTTCGCTCTCATGCTCTACTTACGGTTAACTTTAGGCTTGCACACTCTTAATTTGGCTTCTAGCATTTTAACCTTTAAACCATACGTTGAGAAACTGCTCCTCAGTCATCACTCAGATTTACCTTGCACTGTATTTGTTGTGTTGCATATTACCTGATTGAAAGTAGTTACTTTGTTGGAGATATTCATGGGTATCTTTTCTACATGGTCTCAGAGGGAGGTCTTTTTCGTTACATCAACAATCCATTCTGCAGGGTATGGCTACTATGAAAGCATAAACCCTAAACGGTCTTTAAACACCCGATGTAGAGAACAAACTTCCAACGACCCGGGTGTCAATGTTCTCAAGCGCTGCATCTTCTGAAAGAACTGAGAACCTCTCAGAGAAAAGTTACAGTGTGAGCTTACTTATGATCTTTTATTTCTCGTCACTCCCATTTGAGCAGTAATAAATTCTTACTAAGTTTGATTGGTGCATCAAAATGTTAGTTTCATGTTAAAATGCTCAAAAGTTAGATGCAGAACTAGTCAAATTGATCTTTGTGCTGCTTGGTTTACAACTTGGATGCATGTGTGTTAAAGAGCTTGAATACTCGGAACCGTATGCACATAAGTTTACCGTTCCGATTTAGCCTAGCGAAAGCTGTGGACACCAGACTCTAGTTGGCCTGATCTTTTTGCTTAACAACAGGCCAAACATAGTAGACTACACGCAAACATAACTACACATGGGTATATGGGGCCTTGCTAAATTGAGGGAAGAACTGTCTTTCTCAGGGGGGCAACTAAGCTTAACTCTTTCGGGTGGTCTCATTCAGCCTAAATGCATTTATGGATGCGTTCGCCGCTATCTAATCTTGGCCCATCAACAAGATAGTCAAGTAGGTTGATTGGAGACTCCTCGTTGGTTGGGTGCTTGTCCTCTTAAGACGGATGATACACACAAGTTTGTTTGGGAACACGAACTAGCTAATGAGGATAGTTGAGCTCGACTTCTTACACCAGAGTGGTCGTTTTAGTGCCGAGAATAACCCCTGTGCAATGCCACTGATCCTGCCAGTCAGATGAATTTTCCCAAACTTCAGTCTTAGATATCCACTTACAAATCTTTTGCAACATTCATTCATATAATACAATTCAGGACTAATTTCAGTCCAAAGGGAAATAATTAACAATATCTAAATTATCCACTGTCACAAAACACAAGTTTCACCAACTATACATATCAACAGAACCAAATCAAAGTCACAAATAACTCAAAAAATCTTAAATCATAAAATTACAAGCATCCTATGTATTCTTCTTTGTTCACTGGCAATGGATCATAGGGCTGTTTACGGCAGCTAAAAGCAGCCGAGAAACTTTGTTGGGACGTGGCCGGTGGCCCGGTATTTAGCAGCACATTCTTCTGCCTTCAGAAGCTGTTCTCCTTTCTGGGCTTCAACCATTGCCCTCTTTTCTTCTGCTAATTTGTGAACTTCTGCCACCTTGTTTTTCATCTTCTCTGCATATTCAGCCTTCTTTTTCTCCAATTTTTCCTGTTGTATTACACAGTCAAAAGTTAGCTTCTTCATTACAGGAAACTATCCACCACATTCACAGATTGCATCTGAACATCATAATTCCTACTCCAAACCCTTTAAAACATTCGCAACACCGAAAATAAATCTCAATACAGGAAGTGAGGGAGGGGTGAGTCTGACTGACCTCAATCTTTCTGAGCTCAGCTTCTATGGTAGCTTTCTTGCTGGTTTCCCAGGATTCTATGTCTGACAGCTTTTTGCACGCCCTGTTTGTCAAAATCCGACGAAAATCATTACAAAGGTATCAACTTTCAGAAACTAGAAGTGTGTACAACTTCTCCTAAAACATGGACAACTAACACAAAGCAGTCAACTAAAATAAACTGTCAATTTCAATGCTTCTTGAATAAGTGTATATTAATGCTTCTTATTAAACACTTGAATTTTGTTTCCAGAAATCTATAGGAAAAGCAAGGCAATCAAACTATGGCAAAGATAGAAAGATGTCAAATTTTTAGTGAAAATCCTGCACAAACCAACCAATTATTCGTCTTCACAACCACCAACAAAATGATTTGGGATCGGCTAACATGAACACCGCAGGGAAACGAATATTAATTCAGAAAGAAAACATATATGGTGGTTGTTGAAATTTACGGTGAAATAAGATGGGATTCATACTTGTTTTCAGCCTTGCTCTTTTCACTTTCTTCCCAAGCTTTGACAAGAGCAATTTTCTTCTCTTGTTCAAGTCTTGCTAGCTCAACATCTGTAACCCACAAATATCAAGCGTGTTACACGAGCCACAACGGCAACAAAGTCTTAGTCCCAAAATGATTTCGGCGATTTAAGTATTATATACCTCTGTCAATAGAACCCCCAGAAATCTTTTTCTTCTCAGGTTCTGGTACTGGTGTTGTTACTGGTACAATAGCCTCTGCAGCATGTACAAGATTACTTAGCACAGGCCAACATAACATGGGCAAAAATATATAATCATGAACTGATGAACATAGCAATTATAAAGACCTTACAAGACAGAATTTTCATTAACCATTTTAATCATATAATTCATATAATTCACAAGAAATTCTAACATCATGATGAAAGTCTGGAACTTTTTTCTTGGAAAACATTGTGAATTGAATTTCATGCTTTTGGCCTAAAATGAAATGTTAAAGGGTCCATTTCTATATGTCCGAGTGTCGAGTGTCCGACACGCAGACTTCAGGAAATATGAAGAGTCCGAGCAACATAGACGATTTCTAACTCTTGAATTCTGAACAAACAAGTCCATCTACAGGGCAAATTTTTCACCTGAAGAATAAAAAACATGTAAAAGAAGAAGAGGCTTACTTTCATCAGCAGGAGAAGGCTTGGAGTCAGAATCTTTAACATCAGAAACAGGAATCACACTCTTCTCTTCAGAAACATCCTTTGATGCTGCTGTCTGTGTTTCTTCCTGTTTCTCAACTGTTGTCTGTTCTTCAACTTTCTTAGTATCTTCTTCACCCATTTCTTAGAATTTTTTATAAAAGATTAAATCACCCAAATTTAGAGGAGAAATTTGGAGAGAGAAAGAGATGATTTTTTGTGTGATGAAGAAGATGATTGAGAGGAGTGGGGAGATGAAGGTAGCTGGTGTTGGTTGAAATAGAAGTTATAAGACAGCTGACAGAAGAGCATATCAAGATACACAGCTGAAATTCTCCATAATTTATTTATTCTTTTTATTTTATTATTTTTTATTAATTTTGTGGATTTTAATGGTTATTTTAATTGTTGTGGGTCAGTGTTGTGCTGGACATAAAAACAGCACTAATGTCTGGAAATTAGTAGAAATTTCAGTTACAGTTACAGAGTTGGTAGTTATGTTATGTGTGGTAATGTTACCTGATTTTTTATGGTAATTTAGTACTATAATGGGAAATTCAATTAGGGAGGTAATTATGCTGGAGTAATAACCTAATTATCATGCCTTTTATGAGACTGAGTTAGAATAACACATCTGTTTAAGATTCTTGATTCGGAGTTTCGGACCATTTTATTCGTTATATAATTAAAGCAACAAAAATCATATGGTGGAATATAATTCTCTTTCTCTTAAATAAGATCAAATTGGCGACAAGACTCTCTCTCGTAAGTCGAAGTGGCGATTGTTCGAACAGGCAAGTACTCGTGGAGGTGAAAGGGTATGCAGGCCTAAAATGAGGAATAACACCAATGTTTAGCCGACGTCTTCATTCCATCATTAGATTTCCATTAAAAAGCTAATCAAAATTATTATGTGGCTTGGCTTTGACCATATCGACATATCCGTTTAATCCAAATAGTGGAACCCACTAACAGGTGGCAAATGAGTTTTTGTTCTACTTTGCTAATTGCGAGTTTTTTTTAACTACTATCTCGGACTTGATTTTTACACTCTTCTACAGTGGATTATACATTTCAGTCAGAGTTACAAAACCTCATTATCTCGTCCTCTATCGACACGTATGAAAATATGATATGTACGTAACAGTTGGTTGCTTATCTCAGCAATGGCCAATTACATCCTTTCCAGCGCAGACGATTGGAGGGTAGGTTTCCTTACTAACCCACAAAAATAAAGGACGCACTGTCTAATTCGTAATTATTGTTTGCTAAATTGGCTGTTTAGCATTTCAATCATTCTTTTTTCTTAGAAAGGCTTATATTCTCACAACTGTAACGGGCAAAAGATAGGAGCAATTTTGTTCCTTTATTTAAGGAGTTTGGAAGCTTATCAATCATGTATCCATCCTAGTTGGATATGGAGTAGTAGATTTTAATCATTTTATAGCAATGCACAAATTAGACGAAAGAAATGGTGGGATTTTCACCTAGTAGCTCACTATATCTCTCTTATTTTTATTATATGCAATTCACCGGAATTAACCCCATAGTGTGATATAGGATATGAATTGAGCGAGTCTTATTGTGATGATGAGAGAAAATTAGAAATATAAGTTTAAGAATACGGAGTGAATAGATTAATATTAACTTCTAACTACTATTTCAACTCATTTTACAATTACCAGCCTGAGTATAAGTATTATATATTGTAGTAAATTAAAATTGTGTCCCATGCTTAATTGTTAGAGAGCCATCTCAACCAAAAGTCTAGACTTGAAAGTCCTTTGGACTTGAAACGTGGACTGAAACCACTTGAAATGTGGATGAGAAATGCACAAACATTGTGCCGAAATTCCACTTGAAAGAGGGGGCTCCCGGCGGGATTTGAACTTGAGACCTCAGGATCGCTGAGGCTCTGATACCATGTTAGAGAGCCATCTCAACCAAAAGTCTAGACTGATGGTTGAGGCCCAATATTTGGTTATATCTTAATAATAGTTAGAAATTAAAAAGGAGCATCAATTTCCTTTGGATGGAGAAAAAAAGTGAACATGAATTAGTTGAAAAGGATAGTGTCACTAATTAAAAGAAGGAAGGATAAAGAGAAAGGTAAAGTCACCCTTTCTTTTCTTTTTGTTTGATTTACTCATATTTAAGATATCTCCATCATAAACAAACCCACAAATAAAATTAATCTAATAAATATTTCTTCATGCACCTTTTTTCTCTATTTGTGTATTATTCGGTCTACAATAAATTCAATAAGGCGAAAGTATAAATATTGATTTCTTATACTAATCAATTCAATAAAACACGAATTACGCGATCAAAAACCTCTTATAAAACTGATTGAGTGTATTACACATACGACAGAGTACTACTCCTGTCCAAACCTATGATCACAAATTTTCATCTCTAACTTTATTGATTGATGTAAAGGCCGCAAATTTCAAGGGTTTATTAAATCCATTTGCGGGTTGTCAAAGCATAATGCTTTCCGTGTGCTAACCAAGTATGATGCGATGTTCATAGCGCACTTTGTCACTTTGCTACCGACGCCGTTTTGTTCATCGTTTGCCAACTATACATCACCAAATCTTGACCTCCAAGATTCACTTCCTTCCAAAAAGTAGTTTATCACTTTCATCACTATTTTCTTATTCTAATTGACAACTGAGATTTTAATGATTGTCATTCCAAAATGATAGAATGATATTTAGTCTATGGTAGATACTCCCTCCATTTCATTCATTTCTTTACGTTCGGCTTGGGTTCCCCTCACAAAACCAGGCCCAACGTAAAGAAATGAATGAAATGGAGGGAGTAATTGATTTGCTAGATAAACTTATTTTACAATGAACCCGGACTATGGCGTATTTAGATCGTAACACGGCTAACACCTAGTCGGATTAAATTTGTATGTGTAGATGTTTGGTTCACATATACTCGTACAGAGTAAGAAGGGTTTCTATGTTTAGAGAATTTTCCTTGGTGCTAAAAAAAAAGTAGCATAATTAAGAACTTATTAACTTTTTGTTCTGAACATGGTTGGGTACTACAGTACTAGGTTTAAAACCGCATTAGCAACGAAAATTTCTAATTTACTTAATCATCGTCTTCGCGGTATTATTACGAATTTACGAGCGAAAACACGAGCTTCGCCATGCCATGATATAAAATTATAAAGCACTTTTACTAGGTCAACACTTGTGTAGTAGTGACGTAGTGTAGTATTGTGGTAAATATTATCGTTTCAAGAGAAGGTAAAATAGTAAAAATGCATTTAACTAGCAAAATCCAAGATGTCGCAAGCCACGTCTTTATGTTCACCGACCATTATCTGCTCCTAGAAAGAGGACCTGGTTTTCAGTTTCACATGACAACTTGTAATGTCGGTGTCATTTCTCAAACAAATAATACTTGGGCTTCACCCGAAGGCCCAATATTTGAAAAATGAACAGTCCGGTCCAGATCCATGATAATACTATTGGACCAGGCCCAATTATGGTACGCTAACTTCCCTCCACCAAACAGTTTTCGTAGCAATGAAAGCGTACTTTGATGAGCATGTCATATACGTTCCGTAAATAATGACATACTCCATATAAGTCAATGAACATATGTTTTTATCGTAATTCGATGATTTTTCATACAAGTGACTAATTCCAATGAACGCTCAATACAACCAATAATTTATTAGCGAATGCTCATCAACATTTTACCAGCGGCTCATCAAAATATCCCGAATACACTTATACATGCAGGGAAAATGTATATACCCCGAGAATACAATACGTACGAAAATTGCCATGTGGGAAGACACGCTTTACACAGAACAGTGTTACATGTTTGACGGGTAGTGATGAAATTTCCTTCATTGTCTCACGACACGATGTTTGTAGACATGTACCTTCGATATTTTCGAGTATACCACAACCACGTACAACGAGCTGCCTGTTTTAGCCCTTAAACCCTTGGGTATCTCCACCCACAGATTTTATGTGCTTCACATTCTTTCACTATTTCATCATTATGTTTCAAGCTACTACTATATAAATGGGCCGTGCTTCATGCATAATTAATAACACTCCCTAAAACACTTCTATTACATTACACCCCTTTTTATGCAATCATCAATTTACTAAAAAAAGAGAGATTTATTACGTGTGTGAGATTGACGCTAATTTGCATTACGTTATGGATGTGTTTATTCCAGAGGATTATGTACTTAAGAGAAGGATGGAGAGAAAGGCGGCCGCCCCCCGTGCGGTCGCAGAGGCTTCTAAGTCAAGCTTCAGGACCGGGGAGTCATACCAGACATCGTCAGCCGGGAGAGCACAAGAGAGAAACAACAATGGAGGGCAGGCAATGCAATTGTCATGGGTTGATCACCGTTGTGATAACTTCGTACATAGTTGTTGCTACTAGCTACTTCTAGCGTTACATATGATATAGGTCTTTTACTTTTTTAGTATGTAGAAAGCTTTCTTTTTTTAAGCATAAGTGATTGTCCCCGAGTTAGGTGTCTACAGTTTAGCCGTCTAGGGCCGGATCCTCGTGAAATGAGAAAACTGTAGTAGAATCCACCTTTCTAAGTGTAATTGGTGAGATTTGAACCTGTAACGCTAGTCTCAGCATAACAATGTAGTACGAGTTCTTTACATATGCAATTTGAAATGTAGTAGCTAGTATTAAACAAAT